>JASDDO010000029.1:77653532-78036748 GCA_030015575.1 Agapanthus africanus
GAGGAATACCACAGTTCTCGCTACAATCTACATAGATGCATGGTTCATCTGGATTTTTGATAAAGCCAAATTACTTGACCGTTTCATCAAAACAGATGTTCCAACTCCGCGATGCCTGCTTTAGTCCATAAATGGACTTAAGCAACTTGCACACCTTTCCGCTGCTCCCACTCTGAATGAAACCCTCTGGCTGATCCATATAGACACACTCCTCTAAATGTCCATTTAGAAAAGCTGTCTTTTACGTCCATCTGCCAAATCTCATAATCGTGGAAGGCAGCAATGGCAAGAAGGATCCGAATGGATTTCAGCATAGCTACTGGAGAAAAAGGTTTCGTCATAGTCCCAAACCAGGTCGCTGACGAAAACCCTTTGCTACCAGTCTAGCTTTATAGGTCTCAACCTGTCCATCTACACCAATCTTCCTTTTGAAGATCCACTTGCATCCTACGGGTTTTACCCATCTGGAGCAATGTCCAACGTCATACTTTGTTGGTGTACATGGACTCCATTTCGGTCCGCATTGCATCCAGCCATTTTACCGAGTCGACGCTCTGAATGGCTTGCTGGAAGCTAGTAGGCTCATCAAAGTCTATGATGCAATCCTCTCTATCCCCGTCAATGAGAAAACCGTAGTATCTCTCGGGCGGATGAGACTGCTACTCCTGCGAGTGGCGTGGGAATGTCCTGATCTTTCGAATCCTCTGGTTCAACCAAGCTTTCAGTAATAGTTCGTGGTTCTGGAATTTCTTCCAGTTCTATTGCGCTCCCACTTAATTCTTTTTCTATGAACTGGTATTCTAGAAAGTGGGCATGGCGAGAAACAAGGACTTTTTGTTCCTCTCGCAATAGAAGTAATATCCCTTGGAGCTCTTTGGATATCCCACAAACTTGCACTGTACTGAGCGTGCCTCGAGCTTGTCCGCATGCTGCTTTTTTACAAAAGCTGGACATCCCCATGTCTTAATGTGATTAAGATAGGGTCTCTTCCCACACCACATCTGATATGGTGTAGTAGGCACAGACTTAGTTGGAACTCGGTTCAAAAGGTATGCAGCTGATTCTAGCGCATATCCCCAGAACGATCGCGGCAACTCAGCATTACTCATCATGGACCGTACCATATCCAATAGGGTTCGGTTCCGTCTCTCCGATACACCGTTATGTTGCGTAGTGTATGGAGGAGTAAGCTGAGAGAGAATTCCATTCTCTTTTAAGTAACCTAGGAACTCGGCACTCAAGTATTCACCACCTCGATCAGATCTCAGTGTCTTGATACTTTTTCCTGTTTGTTTTTCTACTTCATTCTTATATTCCTGGAATTTTTCAAAAGCCTCGGATTTATGTTTCATTAAGAAGACATAACCGTACCTTGAAAAGTCATCCGTAAAAGTAATGAAGTATGAATAACCGCTTCGCGCATGTGTAGACATTGGACCGCACACGTCGCTGTGTACGAGTCTCAAGAGCTCGCTCGCTCTTACTCCGTGTCCAGTGAACGGAGTCTGTCATCTTTCCCTTGAGACAGGATTGACAAGTTGTATACGATTGATATTCGAACGAATCCAAATATCCTTCTGCATGTAACTTAGTCAACCTTCTCTCATTGATGTGACCCAGTCTACAATGCCATAAGAAAGTTCTATCGATTTCTGGAGACTTTCTTTTGTGTGTATTCTGGACATTGAAAATCTGTGGCTGGTTTAATACGTATATACCGTTGTTCAATGTATCTGACCCAATCAAAACTTGATTAAGGTGAATGTTCACTACATTACTTACAAATGCAAATTCATAACCTTCTTTAGATAATAACGATACAGAAATGATATTACAGGTTGCATTTGGTACATAATAACAACTACGCAAAACCAAAAAGTGTCCATCCGACAATCCCAGGTGATAGTCCCCTACGGCCTCAGCATCCATGCTAGCACCGTTTGCAACTCTGAGGGTCATGTCACCTGCCTTCAAAACTCTACGCTTTCTCAACGCCTGGAAAGAATTACAGATATGAGATCCTGATCCGGTATCCAATACCCAGGACGTAGAGTTTATTGATAGACAGTTTTCAATAACATACACACCTGAAGCTGAAGCTGCAACTCGCTTCAAATCCTGTGTTCTGGCTTTCCAAGCCTTGCAATCCTGTTTCCAGTGACCACTTTTGTGACAATAGAAGCATTCTTCCTTCCCCACCAGCTTTCCCGCTATCTTTGTTGCTTTTCCTTTTCCCTTCGTATCCACTTTACTGACACCGCCTCTTGGTTTGGCGGGGGCTTTCTTCTTCTTGCCCTTGGCTTTCGCCCTGGACCTAGAAGAGGAAGATCCTCCTACAAACAAAGTGGATGTCTCCCTACCCTTCTGTAGGGTGCCCTCGGCACTCCTCAACATGTTTAGAAGCTCGGAAAGTTCAACCTCCTTTCCTTGCATGTTGAAGTTAAGAATAAACTGGGCGTAAGTGGAAGGAAGGGACTGGAGAATCAAATCAGTATAGAGTTCATTCTCCAACGTGGTCCCAAGGTCCGCGAGCTCCTCAATGTAGCCAATCATCTTAAGCACGTGTTCCGCTACTGATGATCCGACGGCCAACCTTGCCGAAAACAACTTTTTCGACATTTTGTATCTTGCGATACGAAACTGCTCTCCATACAGTTCTTTTGTATGAAGAAATATGGACTCTAGGTCCATATTCTCGTGCCTCCTCTGATGTTCGTTGTCCATCGAGGCAAGTACGAGGCATTTGGCCTTCGCGCAATCTATCTCCCATGTCTTACGGATTTTCTTATCCGCGACGCTGGAGGTGGGACCTGGGACAGGGGGAGCTTTGGTGGTAAGGATATACCCCAACTCGTCGTAAGTGATTGCCATCTTGACATTCCTGAGCCAATCTTTGTAGTTTGGCCCTGTCAATATGTTTTTATCTAGTAATAACTTAAGTCCGGTCATGTTGAATGGTCGCTGCAATTAGGAGAGAGAAAAGAAACACTTTAGCATGATGCTCTTGCAAGTTAGAGTGGTTTTTAATTTGTCTAAACTGGATGGCTCCCACTGTCTCTCGAATCCCTTCTCAAACCGTAAAGAAAGGATGAGTCAGGATCAATCTCACCGTACAATACTTGCTTAACCGTTCAGCCAGGCCAGTGTCGGTACTTCGAGGGAGGTTTTCCAACGCTTTCGCGAAGTTCCTTAATTAAGTAATCTCTTTTCCCTGTGGGCGTAGCCCCGCTAACATCTTTCTAGACACCTACTAGGTTTATAGCATTGATCGTTAAGTGAGAGTTTTCCCGAGGAGTAGCATATACTCACAGTAGGATCGGGATCCAAATATCATCGCGTGATAAAACCGAAGGAATCCTACCAGAATCATCACACTCCAAATGGTATGCAACGCTAGCAAGTTTCAGTACTTATGAAACTCCCGATGTGGATTTTTGCCCCATGCTCTTATGACCTTGACTTTGGCCAAAATATCATAAGTCACATGTCAAGTTCTACCCGTCATTCTCCTGGTTAATTTGGACCCACCCGTACCTACCCTTGACTTTGGCCAAAATGGCAGCACGACTGTCCCAAACCAACGCATCTATCTATGCTGCACATGAATACCCAATAGCTACCGATCACTATGCCTTGATTTTGGCCAAAATACATAGCTTGAATACTTTTTGACCATTCATGTGGAATGACGGAGGGCTACGAATGGTTTTGGCGAAACCGTGAACGTAGTGAACTTGATCTAATCGATGGAACGAGATAGATTTTAAAAGGAGTGGTTCAAGCTCCGCGTTTAAAAGTTTGGTTTTGAAAAGAACCGAGTGGTTTTCAAAGTGTTCCAATCGACTTTTACTTGGTTTATTTTCTTGCATTAGTTCTTTAATGCGTCCCATCATTTAATTCTACCATTGCAGAAAACAACTAAAATATGACGTACGCTTTTGCCATTTGCATTCGCCACGGGGCTCCGTCATCACCCGTTAGGTTACTTAACTAACGACAGAGCGGGGGCTGGGCTAGCGCGGCTGTAAAACATAAGCAACGCCTAAATAGTTATCATATATAAATATATAGCAATGATAGACATTACAGATCACAGATGAATACATTGGATATACTAGGAATTCGCAATCCGTTCGAGCCTGCAACGAAAAGCGGATTACACGGTCGCGGTGAATAGCCAATACCCCACCCAAGACCCCTACGGGTGCGGCAAACTACCCGCCAAGTACCCGAAGCGAAGCAACCTCCCTCACCACCGTGAGTAGGCCACTCGGCACTTCGAGATACCCGGTAGTTTGTGCACCCCCTCCATGGGTCTATCCTAGGAGCGAAAACAGTAAAAAGAATTATACAATGACGGCTACAACCCCGACCCGGTTGTGCGGCCAAACAAATAATAATATTACATCAATTTACATATTACAATGAATGAAAGAAAAAGCAACACTCATCTCACATCCACCCCGGCTATTCATCCGCGACAATCCAACCCATTCATATACACAAACCAGTATCAATCACAGATCACAGATATGTATAAACCCCGACTAATCGACATATAGCGATTAGCCGACGTTCAATACATTCAAACATCACAGATATAACCCTTATAGTCAAAGTGTATTGAAGTTCGAAAAAAAAAATACGGATTTATAGGCCCCCAAAAATAAATTTCTATTCTGGAAAATCTGGGCACATATAAACTATCTCAAAAATCCTAAAACCAAGCCAGAAATACACTGCACCAAACTCGACCCAGAGAGGAGCCAAGATGGCCGCGGTTGCGCGGCAATAGTTTGCTATTGCCGCGGAACCGCGGCTCTTTGGTCGAATCTTTGGATCGTTTTTGGTGGCTTTCTTCACAAAACCCTGAGATGATTTTTGGAGTATAACAAATTTTGTTTTGACCAGAAAAATTTTTAACAGAAAACCTAGGGTTTTGATATTTTGGTTTTTTGATTTTTCCGTTTCGAACTTCGACACACTTCACTACCTAGCTAGTTTATGTTTAGTTAGGCTTTGATACCACTGTAAGTCCACGTTGCCCATCCCGGTGCTTGCGGGGAGGCGGAAAACGGAATAAAAATCGGATTTTTATGAGCTTAGGCAACATGGACTAGAGCTAGAAGGATCTTTGCTAAACAAAAACTTGCTAAAGCTAACTAGTAACTAGCTAAGTGCTAGAAAGGTTATACCTTGGGTTTTAAGTCCTTCTCTCCTTGCTCCTTGGAGTGGTGGAAGGAGGTCACCTTGGTCGTCTTCTCACGTCGAAGAAAGATCCACCCGAAAGCCTCAACCTTTGGCTTCAACTCCAAGTTAGAAGTAACTAGGGTGCAAGAAGTGCCAGTCCTTGAACCCTAGATGAGAGTAAAGATGATCAAGAGAGGGTTTTTCTCAAGCTCAAGTGTTTCTCAACACATGAGAGGGAGAGAGCTTGAGGGAGAGGAAGAACAAGAGAGAGAAAAGATATGATAGAATCAGAATAATATGAACCATTCTCACTAATATGTGTATATTATTTTAATTAAATAATTAGCTAGATAATTGTCATGGTTAATCATGACATGACCATTATCATTTCAATTTGCAAGGATCAAGAAGCATCTTCCAAAAGAAATGATGATGGTCAAAGTGTCAACCTAGGTCAACAAGTCAAGGAGGTCAAATGGTCAACAAGCATAACCATGCACAATTATTAAACTAATTATCAATTAACTATAACACACACATAAGCATTAGGGTTAATAAAATGACAATAACCATTAACCCTAATCAAGGTCCTCTCCCTCAGTCTCAAGCAACTGTGCATACGGACCCCGTATTCGTGATCCGAGGAACACGAATACAATGAGAAAAACCAATCCCAAATCATATACTAGGATCCGGCTTAAACCAAAGCCCGCTAGTATAAACTGTCCGGACAGCAAACGTGCACAAGTGCGCGAATGTGAACGAACCCTGTCGCAAAACCATGCGACCTCTACTCATTTTGCCTAAAGGCGAATAGCTCTCTGTGTGGGACTCTAAAGACTCGACACTACGCTGGCAGTGGGTTTAATCACAGACCGCAAGCGGCACTAGCTGTACGTAACGGTCCCCAGGTAGATGTCGATAAGAAGACTGACGAGGTGAACCCCATCCGAACTCCTACCGAGCCTGTATGTGACAATCTCCGTACAGTCCGGTCTGTTCGTCTGATACATCACATGGCGGGCCTAGGGGGACGGTGAACGTCAGTCCCCTAATAGCGGTACAAGTCGTGTCGGAGTGTAGCCCAGAACACCCTGAGATAACACTGGAAACTTACCAGTATAACTCGCTTGCCCTGGCCAGGGACTACTCGTGTAATGGCTCTCCTGGACACAGCGCGATGTCAACCCCCAATACCGGGAGAGACGAATCCTGTCTAACCGTCACTGCCTCCAAGTGCTTCGGGACTGCATCCAAAAACTACCTGTTTGCACGACTCCTTTGAGCCGTGGTAGGGTAGTAATCAAAGTGCAGTGGGAACACACTCGAGGCGAAGTGACAGTGTCAAGTCAGCGGACTAAGCTGTACTCATGTCACCTGGGAACTGATAACTGACGATAGGTATAATACCAACCAACAGTTCCCGATGAGTCCTGTCCAGTGTACTCGTAACCTAACGAGCACCTGCATACTATCTCAAGTACGACGTACTGACGGCTGTGGGACAGACCGTCTCCCACACTGGGATGAGAAGCGTATACGCTAGTCTACTCCGGAGTATCGATGCCCTGTCTCGATAGTCCAACGACTAGGGAGCTGTATAAGGATGTGCTTATAGATCACCCAGCTCCCACGAGTGTGAGCGCCATCACAACGCTGGTAATCAAGCAAAGATCCTAAGGGCTCTACTAATATGTATATCAGCGATATGCTAAAAGAAACACATGCACATATTAAAACAGAGACAAACCAAGTAGCATACTACCATTTCGAGCAAGATTGTATATACAACTGTGAATATCCCAAGTTTCCATCAAGTAATATACAAACTAGTATGATACAGTAATGGCCTCTAGGGCATATACACTAACATGTAGTCCGCTCCTTCGCTTATAAGCTCCGAGTAGAAGTCCCTTTGCCGCGATCCATGATCTCCCGGACTCAAGAGAGGCTCCACAACTCGAACGATCCATGCTAGCTTGTAGTCTTCCTTTTCTCCGATAATCTACCTCAAAGTTTCTATAACTCAAGCTATCTCTCTTTAATGAGGTGAACACCCTAATCTAATTGGCTAGATTAGATGAGGATGATGGAGTAGTATTTGTGCTCTCTTTTCTTATCAAATTCTCACTCTTAATCATCACAAAATGAAAAACTAGAAAGCTTTCTCAAAGCTCAAGGTTGAAGAAGAAGAAGAAATAATGGATAGTTCCTTTTGTGATGAATAATGAAATGATATATGATTAATAATGCAACCATGGTTAACTATGACAAGGCTAACTCATGTAAAGAATTAACTAAGGCTAAGGGTTTGGGTTGGGTTAAGAATGAGTCACTAGAAAATATCAACCATAATATCTTAGCTCAAAACAAAATAAATCCTTCTAGAAGTATCAAGAAAGAACTAACCCAAATCAAACCCTAACCTTGTTTAATCTCCACTAAACATGTTGCATTAGTAATCATATCATGTTACTATATTATATATCACATATATAATATATATTTGTAACAAAAGAAAATAATACAATTAACATATCAATGTATTATCCTGTGAGAAAATGAAATAATAAAGCGAGCCAATATTAGATAATGTAATGAAATATATCACATATATATTTATACATTAAATTATCGAATCAATACTTGATCCGACAATCCGGCTATATCGAATATAACCGACTAATATATCATGTACCGATTCATCGAATCAACACTTGATCCGATGACCCGACTCATTTCAAAATACCGCGAGAATAGAATACGGTATCCCATATCGTATTGTCCTCGGTCCTGCACATATCACATATACGCCCCTACTCCGTTTTTCCTGAGTCAAGAAACCTCTGTGTAGGACTCTAAAGAATCGTCAATACGCCGATAGCAGGTGATGATCATATAAAACACCTACAAGCTGCAAGCGGTCAGCTAAACGTAACAGCCACCCAGGTATTGAGCGATCAGAAGATCAACAAGCTAGCCTGTACATTCTCTTGTGAATCCAATCAGTAACACTCCCGTACAGTTCGGTCTCTTCGTCTGGTATGTTGCATATCTAGTTTAGGGGTGGTGTACGTCAAACCCCAGTAACCGATAAGTCGTGTCGATGTGAGGCTCATAACAGGTCGAGAAACTACTGGTAACACTTATCAGTAAATCTCTATATCAGCCCTGGCCATGGACTTCCAGTTATAGCCAATCGAGCATAGCACAACATCAACTCCCTATACTGGGAGAGAAGAATCCCCTCCTATCGCTCATTGCCTCCATGTGATTCGGGACTGCACCCAAAAGCCACCGTTTTGCACGCCCTCTTGGACGTGGTAAGGTGGAAATCAAAGCACAGTGAGAATCACACAAGACTCTATGACGATCTCGGGTCTACAGACTACCTTATACCAGTGTCACCGGATAACTGCCATCTGACGTGAGGTATATCACCATCTGGGAGTTCTCGGCGAGTCCGTCCAGTGTACCCAGTCTCCACTGAGCACCCGTACACCATCCTTGATGTCAAACACCGATGGATATGGGATCATCCATCGCCCATCATATGGGTCAAGATGGGTATCCGCTAGTCTACTCTGGTGTATCGATGCCCTGTCTCGACACACCCTCGACTAGGAACAATTATAGGATGTACTCATCGACTACCGTGGCCCCACTAGTATGATCTCATCATAGTCCCAGTAGTTGAGTACAGATCCTAAGGGCTTTATCAACATGTGAGAGTAAAACAATAAACTAATATAAGTCAACATGTTAAGATAAAGGAAAACCAAATAGCATACTATCATGACGAGCAAGAAAGTCCTCTCTGTATATATCCAAGCATCCATTATAATATACATCATATGTACAACAATGGCCTCTAGGGCATATACATAACTAACAATCTTCCACTTGCACTAAGGCCAGCTGCTGTAGTATCTCATACCTAGCATCCCGATTAATCTCTCAAAATGTATCTGGGGAATGGCCTTCGTGAGTGGATCCGCTGTGTTGTCCTTCGTATCTACTCTCCTGACCTCGATCTCCCGGCGATCAACTATCTCCCTGATCAGGTGATACCGCCTCAGAATATGTCTGGACTTTTGATGGGTCCTGGGTTCCTTGGCCAAAGCCACAGCTCCATTGTTATCACAATACAAAGGTATTGGATGCTCAATGGATGGAACCACACCAAGTTCACTAATGAACTTCTTTATCCAGACAGCCTCTTTGGCAGCATCGTTGGCAGCGATGTATTCAGCCTTCATCGTCGAGTCTGCAACGGTATCTTGTTTGGAACTCTTCCAACATACCGCCCTCCATTGAGGGTAAAGACAAATCCCGAGTGTGACTTAGAGTTGTCCTTATCAATATGGAAGCTGGAATCGGTAAAGGACTCCACCTGGAGTTCTCCGTTACCATACACCAAGAACATCTCCTTAGTCCTTCGCAAGTACTTGAGAATGTTCTTCACAGCTGTCCAGTGACTCTCTCCAGGATCTGCTTGATACCGACTCACTACATTTAGTGAGTATGCTACATCGGGTCTGGTACATAGCATCACATACATGATAGAGCCTACTGCTGAAGCATAGGGTATCCCTTGCATGCGAGCTCTCTCCAAATCAGTCTTGGGAGACATCTCTTTGGAGAGAGTGAGTCCAGAGATCGTGGGTTGGTTCCCACGCTTGGATTCTTCCATACTAAACCTCTTTAGTATGGTGTCAATGTACCTGGATTGGGACAATCCCAGTATCCGTTTAGATCTATCTCTATAGATCATAATTCCCAATATGCAGGAGGCATCACCTAGATCATTCATTGAGAATCTTTGTGATAAGAAGAGCTTGACTGATTGCAGCATAAGAACATCATTTCCTATCAAGAGTATGTCATCCACGTACAATACGAGGAATACAACCTTACTCTCTGCAACCTTCTTATAAATAAAAGGTTCATCTATATTTTTGATGAAGTCAAACTCTTTGACTACAACATCAAAACAGATGTTCCAACTCCGCGATGCTTGCTTTAACCCATAAATGGATTTAAGCTGCTTGCACACCTTTCCGTTGCTCCCACTATCTACGAAGCCCTCTGGCTGAGTCATGTACACGCACTCTTCTAAATCACCGTTTAGAAAGGCGGTCTTAACATCCATTTGCCAGATTTCGTAGTCATGGTATGCAGCAATGGCAAGTAAGATCCGGATGGACTTAAGCATAGCCACTGGAGAAAAGGTTTCGTCATAATCCACACCTGGTCGTTGACGAAAACCCTTTGCAATAAGTCTAGCTTTGAAAGTCTCAACTTTTCCATCTACACCAATTTTCTTTTTAAAGATCCACTTGCTCCCAATGGGTTTTACCCCTTCAGGAGCATTTTTCAAAGTCCATACTTTGTTAGTGTACATGGATTCCATCTCAGATCGCATTGCATCCAGCCATTTCATAGAGTCACCACTCGTGATGGCCTGCTCGAAACTAGTTGGGTCATCATCTTCCATGATGCAATCCTCGCTCCCACCATCAATGAGAAAACCGTAGTATCTCTCATGTGGATGAGAAACCCTGCTAGATCGGTGGAGAGGCTGGGGTTCGTCGGGTACTACTAAATCCTCTGGTTCCACTAAATCTTCAGTTGCAGTTTGTGTTGCTGGAACTTCTTCCAGTTCTACCTCCTCGCCACAAATTTCTTTTGCAAGAAATTCCTTTTCTAAAAATATGGCATGTCGAGAAACAAACACCTTTTTTTTCTCAGTGTGGTAGAAGATATACTCTTGTGAGTTCTTGGGATATCCTACAAACTTATATAGGACAGACCTTGCCTCGAGTTTGTCCGGATTTAGCCTTTTGACATAGGCCGGACAACCCCATATCTTAACATACTTAAGAGATGGTCTCTTCCCTTTCCATATCTTATATGGAGTGGTAGGCACTGATTTGGTAGGAACCATATTCAATAGGTGTATGGCTTGTTAGTGTATATGCCCTAGAGGCCATTACTGTATCATACTGGTTTGTATATTACTTAATGGATGCTTGGGATATTCACATTGTATATACAATCTTGCTCAAAATAGTAGTATGCTACTTGGTTTGTTTCTACTTCAATGTGTACATGTGTTTATTTTTGTATATCGCCTATACACATTAGTAGAGCCCTTAGGATCTTTGCTTGATTACCAGCGATGTGATGGCCGTCACACTAGTGGGGCTGGGTAATCTATAAGCACATCCTTATGCAGGTCCCTGGTCGCAGGACTATCGAGACAGGGCATCGATACTCCGGAGTAGACCAGCGCATGCGCTTCTCATCCCAGTGTGGGAGACGGTCTGTCCCACAGCCGTCAGTACGTCGTACTTGAGATAGTATGCGGGTGCTCGTTAGGTTACGGGTACACTGGACAGGACTCGTCGGGAACTGACTAGTTGGTATTATACCTATCGTCAGTTATCAGTTCCCAGGTGACATGAGTACAGCTTAGTCCGCTGACTTGACACTGTCACTTCGCCTCGAGTGTGTTCCCACTGTACTTTGATCACTACCCTACCACGGCTCAAAGGAGTCGTGCAAACAGGTAGTGGTTGGGTGCAGTCCCGAAGCACTTGGAGGCAGTGACGGTTAGACAGGATTCGTCTCTCCCGGTATTGGGGGTTGACATCGCGCTGTGTCTAGGAGAGCCATTACACGAGTAGTCTCTGGCCAGGGCAAACGAGATATACTGGTAGGTTTCCAGTGTTATCTCAGGGTGTTTTGGGCTTCGCTCCGGCACGACTTGTACCGCTATTGGGGGACTGACGTTTACCGCCCCCTAGGCCCGCCATGCGATGTATCAGACGAACAGACCGGACTGTACGGAGAATGTCACACTCAGGCTCAGTAGGAGTTCAGATGGGTTTCGCCTCGTCGGTCTTCTTGTCGGCACTACCTGGGGACCGTTACGCACAGCTAGTGCCGCTTGCGGTCTGTGGTTAAACCCACTGCCAGCGTAGTGTCGAGTCTTTAGAGTCCCACACAGAAAGCTTTTCGCCTTTAGGCAAAAGAGTAGAGGTCGCATGGTATTGCGACAGGTCGCATGGTTTTGCGACAGGGTTCGGTCACATCCGTGCACTTGTGCGCGTACAGTGTCCAGACAGTTTACACTAGCGGACTTTGGTTTAAGCCAGATCCTAGTGTACCTTATGGGATTGGATTTATCCAGTTTGCATTCGTGTTCCTCGGAACGCGGATGCGGGTGTGTATGCACAGTTGACAGGGAGGCAGAGGCAGCGGATTCTCATTAGGGTTGTTGACAGTTGACCGTTGACTATTTGACTTTTTGCTCAACCCTAATGAGAATATGATATGTGATTAACTATTATATTAATTAAGTATTATGGTGACATGGTTGTTGACTTTTGTTGACTTTGTTGACTCGTTGACTTTTGTTGACTTGTTGACTTTGTTGACCGGTTGACTAGGCTTGACTAGTTGACCATCATGATAACCATAGCCATCATTTCATGGCAAAGACTTTTGTTTACTTGCTCATTTGTGTAAAATGAGTGCATGAAATGATATGGTTATGGTTGCTTCAACCATCACATAAGACTTTTTTTTGATATGATGAGTTATGATCACTTTGGATTATGAGAGGGTGAAAGACAAAAGAGAGCCTCATTCTTTCTTGCTCATTCTCTCTCTTGTTCTTGAGCTCTCCTCTTGCTCTCACCCTCAACCTCTTCCTCCCTCTCTTGATTCTATGGTTCTCTTGTCTCATGAGTTGAGAATCAAGAACCATAGATAAAATCCCATTCTATTTCTTCTCTACTCATTCTAGTTCACTAGGTTTAGCAAACCAAGTGAACTAGTTTCTTCAAAGAACGAAGAAGGAGCTAAAGGTTGGAGCTTTCAGGTGGATCTATCTTCGGCGTACGGAGACGACGAGGAGAAGCCATCGGACCACCATCGGAGCTTTGAAGACGAAGGAGTTCAAGACAAGCAAGGTATAACCCCCTAACCGAGTAGCTAGAAACTCTTAGTTAGGTGTTAGATAGATGTTTAACCAAGATCCGGGTTTTAGGTCCATGTTACCACCTCCGTAAAAATCGTTTTTTACCAAATTCCGCGTTCCCGAAAGTACCGGGAGAGGTAGCATGGACTTACAGTGGTATCAGAGCCTAGTTAAACTCTATCTAACATGTTAGCAAGTAACTAGAAGATCGATCAAAGAAAAAGTCCCGAAAACAAAACCCCAAAAATTCGAGTTTCTGTCGATTTTTCTACTGTTCAAAAGTTGATTATTTTAACACCTAAAATCGGCTCAGGGTTTTTTATTGCTACTGTAGAAAAATCACCAGGTGATTCCCCTAAACGAGCGCGGAAACGCGGCAATAGCTTGCTATTGCCGCGGTTCCGCGGCCTCCTTGCCCCCTCTCTGGTTTTGTTTTGCTACAGTATGCTTCTGGGGGTATTTTGGGAATTTTGGTACATATATTTTCAACCCAGATTTTCCAGAACGAAAATTTTATTTTGGGGTTCCGAAAATCCGTATTTTTGATCGAACTTCTAAAAGACTTTAGCTAACGGGTTTTTCTGTTATGTGATATTTGTATTGAACGTCTACTAATCGCTATATGTCGATTAGTGGGGGTTATACAAATCTGTGATCTGTAATGTTGCTGGAATGTGAATATGAATATGTTGGATTGTCGCGGGTGAATAGCCGGGGGGTTGTGAGACGAGAGTTTTCTTTTCTTTCAATTCATGTAAATTTGTAAATTGATGTAATAATTATTTGTATGGCCGCACAACCGGGTCGGGGTTTTGTTAGTGTTTATGCCCTAGAAGGCCATTACTGTATCATACTAGTTTGTATATTACTTAATGGAAGCTTGGGATATTCACATGTATATAACAGTCTTGCTAAACATGGTAGTATGCTACTTGGTTTTTCTATCTTAATATGTGAGTGTACGTATTGATAGAGCTCTTAGGATCTTGCTTGTCTACCAGCGTTGTGATGGCAGTCACACTAGTGGGGGCTGGGTAGTCTACAAGCACATCCTTATTCAGGTCCCTGGTCGTTGGATTATCGAGACAGAGCATCGATATCCGGAGTAGACTAGTGTGTACGCTTCTCATCCCAGTTGGGGAGATGGTCTGTCCCACAGCCGTCAGTACGTCGTACTGGAGATAGTATGCAGGTGCTCGTTAGGTTACGGGTACACCGGACAGGACTCACAGGGAACTGTTGGTTGGTTTGATACCAGTCGTCAGTGAGCAGTTCCCAGGTGACATGAGTACAGCATAGTCCGCAGACTTGACACTGCTACTTCGCCTCGAGTGTGTCCCACTGTTCTTAGATTGCTACCCTACCACGACTCAAAGGAGTCGTGCAAACAGGTAGCAGTTGGGTGCGGTCCCGAGCACTTGGAGGCAGTGGCGGTTAGACAGGATTCGTCCCTCCCGGTATTGGGAGTAGATATCGTGCTGTGTCAGAGAGCCATTACGCAAAGTCCCTGGCCAGGGCAAGCGAGATTTGCTGGTAGGTTCCAGTAGTTTCTCAGGGTGTAATGGGCTTCCCTCCGACACGACTTATACCGCTATTAGGGGACTGACACTTGCCGCCCCCCTAGGCCCGATATGCGATAGTCTTGGACGAACGGACCGGACTGTATGGAGATTGTCACATCAGACTCAGTAGGAGTTCGGATGGGTTTCCTCATCGGCCTTCTTATCGACAACTACCTGGGGACCGTTACGTACAGCTAGTGCCGCTTGCGGTCTGTGGTTAAACCCACTGCCAGCGTAGTAGTCGAGTCTCTAGAGTCCCACACAGAGAGTTTCCTACTCCAGGCGAAACGATATAGAGGTTGCATGGTTTTGCGACAAAGGGTTCGGACGCATACGTGCGTTTACGCACGTACGACTTTCGGACAGTTTTTACCAGTCGGCTTTGGTTTAAGCCAGTTACTGGTATCCGGTTATTGGATTTTACAGTCTAAAAGTTTTTCCGTATTTTTGCGGATCGGAGGGGCGTTCTCGTAATTGTGCGAGAAGCTTCTAGAAGATGTGACTAAGGAGGTTACTTTGGATAAGATTGTGAGTCATGAGGGTGATTCATCATTATCATTATTGCACCATAAATGATAATGACACATGCTTAATGAATCACCACTTTGAATTTATGAAGCATGCTTATTCATTTCTATTATTCATTATTCTAAAATAAGAATGCTTCATAATATATTATGATACACTCACAATCTCATCTCATTATCATTATCATATTCTCTCTCCTCAAGCTCTCATCTCCAAGAGACTAATCCTTAATCCTCATGTGTTGAGATCAAAGGTTTAGTTAGACTTAAACATCCATTACCTTCACTCTATATCATCCTTTCTTCTTTGATTAGCAATCAAAGTAGATTAGTTACCTCAAGTTAGAGGTGTAGCTTGTTGTTTTGCTCTCGGGTGGATCGTCTACTACCTAGAGAAGGTCGAGGAGAACAAAGGAGGACACAAAGACGAAGGACCGGTTTCATTAGGTATAATCCCTAAACACAATTGATAAGAAACTCTTTGTGTACGGTTATTTATAGTTTAGCTTCGATTCAAGCGGTTAGTCGATGTTCGTTCTTTAAACTTGATCGTTTTTGAAAATTCCGCCTCCCCACAAGTACTGGGGTGTACTACATCGACTTACAGTGGTATCAGAGCCTCGCTAAACAATAAATAACTTAATTGCAAATTTGTACGAATTTCGAACGGAAAAACGAAGCCGGAAAACCCTAAAAAAATGCAAGTTTCTGTCGAAATTTAATTGATGTCCAAAATTTTTTCAGGTGAGTGCAGAAAGCTTGAAATGACCACAGTAGAACACCCAAGAAAAACAGTCGTCTGAATCGTCTAACTCGCCGCGGAACCGCGGCCTCTGTCTACTGAGTCGCCGCGGATCCGCCGCCGAGTTGGCGAGTCAGGAGACAATTTTTCTTCTGTTGCTTCTGTGTAATATTTGGGATTTTCTGGAATATTTTAATTTTGCTCAGGTTTCAGTTTAACAGAGCAGTTTTTGGAGCAATATTAAAGATGTTTAATCGATCGAAATTGTACAGTATTTGCATATTGGATTATATCTGTGATTGTTTAATGTGTTCGTAAACCTCCCCTAACTGCTAGTATGTCAGTTGGCAGGGGGTTGCACATTTCTGAAATGGTTATATCTGTTTGTGCATATAAACTGTATTGGACTGTTGTGGTGTTTAGCCGGGGTTTAGCAATGGGTTATTGTTTAATTCATTTGTTGTAAATGTAATTTGTTGTAATATTATTTTGCGGGGCACATCCAGGTTGCGGTTGTAGCCACCGTTGTATTATTTCATTTTACTGTTTTTGCTCCTAGGACTGACCCGAGGTGGGGTACACAAACTGCCGGGCGGGTAGTTTGCCGTACCCGTAGGGGTCGAGGGTGGGGTAACGGCTATTCATCACAACTGTGTAATCTGTCTTTTCTTGCAGGCTCAAAAGAAATACAGATTGCTTGCAAATCCAATATTGTTTATCTGTGTTCTGGAATGTATATCATTGCGTCAGACGAATGTAAAATATCTATATTTATGATAGCTATTTAGACGTCACTTATGTTTTACACCCGCGCTAGCCCAGCCCCCGCTCTGTCGTTAGTTAAGTAACCTAACGGGTGATGACGGGACCCCGTGGCGAATGCGGATGGCATAAGAGGACGTTGTATTTTCGTTGTTTTCTGCAATGATAGGTTAATGATGGGACGCATTATCTATAATGCAAAGAAAATAAACCAAGTTTAAATCGTTGGAACAATTTAAAAGAAACCACTCGGTTATTTTTAAAACAGATATTTTTAAATGCGGAGACTTAACCACTCCTTTTAAAAGCTATCAGGTTCCTTCGGTTATATCAAGTTCACTACGTTCACGGTTTCGTCAAAACCAGTCGTAGCCCTCCGTCATTTCTTATGGATGGTCAGTAGTATTCAAGCTATGCTTGTTGGCATACGTCAAGGCATAGTGTTTGGTAGCTGCTGGGGTATTCATTTGTTGCATAGATAGATGTGTTGGTTTGGGACAGTCGCATTACCTTGTTGGCATACGTCAAGGGTATATACGGGTGGGTTCAAATTAACAAGATAATGATGGGCAGAACTTGACATGTGACTTATGATTTGTTGGCATACGTCAAGGTCATAAGAGCATGGGGCAAAAACTTATATCGGGAATTTCTAAAGAAACTGAAATTTGCAAAGAGATGCATACCATTTGGAGTTTGATGAATGTTGGTAGGATTCCTTCAACATTATCATACGATGATATTTGGATCCCGATCCTACTGTGAGTATATGCTACTTATCAGGATATTCGTCACTTAACGATCAATGCTATAAACCTAGTAGGTGTCCAGAAAGGTGTCAGCGGGGTTACGCCCCCAGAGAAAAGAGGTTATTTAATTAAGGAACTTCGCGAAAGCGTTGGAAAACCTCCCTCGAAGTATCGACACTGGCCTGGCTGAACGGTTAAGCAAGTATTGTACGGTGAGAATAGTCCTGGCTAATTCTTCTTTTATGGTTTGAGGAAGGATTCGAGAAACAGTGGGAGCCATCCAGTTTAGATAAACTAAAAACCACTCTAAACTTGCAAGAGCATCATGCTAATGAGTTTTCTTCTCTCTCTCCTAATTGCAGCGACCCTGAAAATGACTGGACTTAAGTTACTTTTAGAAAAAAATATACTGACGGGGCCAAACTATAAAGATTGGCTGCGGAATGTCAAAATGGCTTTGACCTATGACAAATTGGGGTACGTCCTCACCGCTATGGCACCTGCTGTCCCTGGTCCCAAATCCAGCAATGCGGATAAGGAAATCCGCAAAACCTGGGATTTAGATTGCGCGAGAGCCAAGTGCGTCGTGCTTGCCTCTATGGACAATGAACATCAGAGGAGGCACGAGGATATGTCCCTGGATGGCATATTTCTCCATACAAAGGAACTTTATGGAGAGCAATCTCGTATAGCAAGATACGAGACCTCTAAGAACTTGTTTCGAGCGAGGTTGGCTGTCGGGTCATCGGTAGGTGAACATGTCCTACAGATGATCGGCTATATTGAAGAGCTCGCAGACCTTGGGACGACTTTGGATAATGAGCTGTATACAGACCTTATTCTCCAGTCCCTTCCTCCCACCTACGCCCAGTTTATCCTCAACTTCAATCTTCAAGGAAAAGAAGTTGAACTTGCGGAACTCTTGAACATGTTAAGGAGTGCAGAGGGCATCTTGAAGAAAGCAAGGGAAACACCCGCTATGTTTGTTGGCGGTGCATCTTCTTCCGGGTCCAAGGCTAGGGCCAAAGGAAGGAAGAAGAAGGCCGCACCCAAACCTAGAGGAGGTGTTAGTAAGGTGGGAAAGAAGGGAAAGAAAAAGATAGCAGTACCGATAGTTGGCCCGGATGAGTGCTTCCATTGTCACAGGAAAGGGCACTGGAAGAAGGATTGCAAGGCGTGGAACGCCAAGAACCAGGAACCGAAGCAAGCTGTGGCTTCGACTTCAGGTGTGTTTGTAATTGAGAATTGTCTGTCGATCAATTCTACTTCCTGGGTATTGGATACCGGATCAGGATCTCATATTTGCAATTCTTTGCAGGCACTGAGAAACCGTAGAGTGCTGAAGGAAGGTGATATGATCCTCAGGGTTGCTAACGGAGCTAGCGTGGGAGCTGCGTTCGTCGGGGATTATCACCTAGGATTGACGAGTGGACATATTTTGGTTTTACATAACTGTTATTTTGTACCAAGCTTAACGTGTAATATCATATCAGTTTCCTTGTTATCAAATAAAGGTTATGATTTCACGTTTGTAAGAGATGTTGTTAACATCCACCTTAATCATGGTTTGATTGGGTCCGATACTCTAAATAACGGCATATATGTTTTAAACCAACTCCAAATTTTCAATGTCCAGAACACACTAAAAAGAAAGTTTCCAGATTTAAATAAAGCTTTCTTATGGCATTGTAGACTGGGTCACATCAATGAGAGAATGTTGACTAAGTTGCATAGAGAAGGATATTTGGACACGTTCGAATATCAATCCTATGACACTTGTCAATCTTGTCTCAAAGGAAAGATGACAAAGACTCCATTTACTAGACAAGGAGTAAGAGCGAGCGAGCTCTTAAGACTCATACACAGTGATGTATGTGGTCCAATGTCTACACATGCGAGAGGTGGTTATTCCAACTTCATTACTTTTACAGATGATTTCTCTAGGTTTGGACATGTCTTCTTAATGAAGCATAAATCCGAGGCCTTTGAGAAATTCAAGGAATACAAGAGTGAAGCGGAAAACCAAACAGGCAAAAGTATTAAGACACTGAGATCTGATTGAGGTGGAGAATACTTAAGTGCCGAGTTCCTAGGTTACCTAAAAGAGAAAGGAATTCTCTCTCAGCTTACTCCTCCATACACACCACAGCACAACGGTGTATCGGAGAGACGGAATCGAACCCTATTGGATATGGTACGATCCATGATGAGTAATGCTGAGTTGCCGCGATCTTTCTGGGGGTATGCGCTAGAATCAGCGATACATCTTTTGAACAGAGTTCCAACCAAAACTGTGCCTACCACACCATATCAGATGTGGAGTGGGAAGAAACCCTATCTTCAGTACCTGAAGACATGGGGATGTCCAGCTTTTGTAAAAACCCAGCATCCGGACAAGCTCGAGGCACGCTCAGTAGAGTGTAAGTTTGTGGGATATCCAAAGAACTCTACAGGATATTGTTTCTATTACGGAGAGGAACAAAAGGTTTTTGTTTCTCGTCATGCCCGCTTCTTAGAAACTGAATTTTTAGAAAATCAGAAGAGTGGGAGCGTAGTAGAACTGGAAGAAATTCCAGAACCACAAACTGCTACTGAAAGTTTGGTAGAACCAGAGGTTCAAGAAGAACAGAACATTCCCGCACCCCTCCGCAGGAGTAGTAGGCCGTCTCATCCGCCTGAGAGATACTACGGTTTTCTCATAGATGGGGATAGAGAGGATTGCATCATAGATGATGATGAACCTACTGACTTCCGGCAGGCCATCCAGGGCGGCGACTCGGTACGATGGCTAGATGCAATGCGGACCGAAATGGAGTCCATGTACACCAACAAAGTATGGACTTTGGACTTTGCTCCAGATGGGGTAAAACCCATAGGATGCAAATGGATCTTCAAGAAAAAGATTGGTGTAGATGGACAGGTGGAAACCTATAAGGCTAGACTTGTTGCAAAGGGTTTTCGTCAAAGACCTGGTTTGGACTATGACGAAACTTTTTCTCCAGTGGCTATGCTCAAATCCATTCGGGTCCTTCTTGCTATTGCTGCCTTCCATGATTATGAAATCTGGCAGATGGACGTAAAGACGGCTTTTCTGAATGGAAATTTAGAAGAGAGCGTCTATATGGATCAGCCAGAGGGTTTCAATCAGAGTGGGAGCAGCGGGAAAGTATGCAAGCTGCTTAAGTCTATTTATGGACTAAAGCAGGCATCGCGGAGTTGGAACATCTGTTTTGATGAGACAGTCAAAGAGTATGACTTTATCAAAAATCCAGATGAACCGTGCATATATAGTAAAGTTGTGGCCAGAAGTGTCGTATTCCTCGTCTTGTACGTGGATGACATTCTATTGATAGGAAATGACATTCCTATGCTGCAATCTGTCAAAGGATTCTTGTCACACAGGTTCTCCATGAAAGACCTGGGTGATGCCTCGTACATTCTGGGGATCCGGATCTATCGTGATAGATCCAAGAGGATGTTGGGACTTTCGCAGTCCAGGTATATCGACACTGTACTGAAAAGATTCAGTATGGAAGATTCTAAGCGCGGTAATCTACCGGCTTGTCACGGAATCACCCTCTCCAAAGAGATGTCTCCCAAGACTGATTTGGAAAGGGAACGCATGTCTATTATACCCTACGCTTCAGCGGTAGGCTCTATAATGTATGCGATGTTGTGTACCAGACCAGATGTAGCTTACACACTGAGCGTGGTAAGCCGGTATCAGTCAGACCCAGGGGAGAAACACTGGATAGCAGTAAAGAACATTCTCAAGTACCTGATGAGGACTAAGAAGATGTTCTTGGTTTACGGCGGAAAAGACCTCAGGTTGGAGGCCTTTGCTGATTCCGGCTTCCAGAGTGATAAGGACGATTCCAAGTCCATGTCGGGTTATGTCTTTACCCTCAATGGAGGGGCGGTGTGCTGGAAGAGCTCCAAGCAGGACACCGTTGCAGACTCGACGATGGAAGCGGAGTATATAGCTGCTTGCGATGCCGCAAAAGAAGCAGTCTGGATGAAGAAGTTCCTAACAGAACTTCAGGTGGTTCCTACCATAGTTGATCCAATACCTCTGTATTGCGACAACAACGGAGCTATAGCTTTAGCGAAGGAACCAAGGTCCCATCAGAAGTCCAGACACATCTTGAGGCGGTATCACCTGATCAGGGAGATCATTGATCGTCAGGAGATCGAGGTTCGGAGAGTTGCTTCTGAAGAGAACATTGCTGATCCATTCACGAAGGCCCTTCCTCAGATTCAGTTCGAGAGGCTACTCGAGATCATTGGTCTACGATATGCCAGTACATGGCCCTAGTGCAAGTTGGAGATTGTTAGTGTTTATGCCCTAGAAGGCCATTACTGTATCATACTAGTTTGTATATTACTTAATGGATGCTTGGGATATTCACATGTATATAACAGTCTTGCTAAACATGGTAGTATGCTACTTGGTTTTTCTATCTTAATATGTGAGTGTACGTATTGATAGAGCTCTTAGGATCTTACTTGTCTACCAGCGTTGTGATGGCAGTCACACTAGTGGGGGCTGGGTAGTCTACAAGCACATCCTTATTCAGGTCCCTGGTCGTTGGATTATCGAGACAGAGCATCGATATCCGGAGTAGACTAGTGTGTACGCTTCTCATCCCAGTTGGGGAGATGGTCTGTCCCACAGCCGTCAGTACGTCGTACTGGAGATAGAATGCAGGTGCTCGTTAGGTTACGGGTACACCGGACAGGGCTCACAGGGAACTGTTGGTTGGTTTGATACCAGTCGTCAGTGAGCAGTTCCCAGGTGACATGAGTACAGCATAGTCCGCAGACTTGACACTGCTACTTCGCCTCGAGTGTGTCCCACTGTTCTTAGATTGCTACCCTACCACGGCTCAAAGGAGTCGTGCAAACAGGTAGCAGTTGGGTGCGGTCCCGAGCACTTGGAGGCAGTGGCGGTTAGACAGGATTCGTCCCTCCCGGTATTGGGAGTAGATATCGTGCTGTGTCAGAGAGCCATTACGCAAAGTCCCTGGCCAGGGCAAGCGAGATTTGCTGGTAGGTTCCAGTAGTTTCTCAGGGTGTAATGGGCTTCCCTCCGACACGACTTATACCGCTATTAGGGGACTGACGCTTGCCGCCCCCCTAGGCTCGATATGCGATAGTCTTGGACGAACGGACCGGACTGTATGGAGATTGTCACATCAGACTCAGTAGGAGTTCGGATGGGTTTCCTCATCGGCCTTCTTATCGACAACTACCTGGGGACCGTTACGTACAGCTAGTGCCGCTTGCGGTCTGTGGTTAAACCCACTGCCAGCGTAGTAGTCGAGTCTCTAGAGTCCCACACAGAGAGTTTCCTACTCCAGGCGAAACGATATAGAGGTTGCATGGTTTTGCGACAAAGGGTTCGGACGCATACGTGCGTTTACGCACGTACGACTTTCGGACAGTTTTTACCAGTCGGTTTTGGTTTAAGCCAGTTACTGGTATCCGGTTATTGGATTTTACAGTCTAAAAGTTTTTCCGTATTTTTGCGGATCGGAGGGGCGTTCTCGTAATTGTGCGAGAAGCTTCTAGAAGATGTGACTAAGGAGGTTACTTTGGATAAGATTGTGAGTCATGAGGGTGATTCATCATTATCATTATTGCACCATAAATGATAATGACACATGCTTAATGAATCACCACTTTGAATTTATGAAGCATGCTTATTCATTTCTATTATTCATTATTCTAAAATAAGAATGCTTCATAATATATTATGATACACTCACAATCTCATCTCATTATCATTATCATATTCTCTCTCCTCAAGCTCTCATCTCCAAGAGACTAATCCTTAATCCTCATGTGTTGAGATCAAAGGTTTAGTTAGACTTAAACATCCATTACCTTCACTCTATATCATCCTTTCTTCTTTGATTAGCAATCAAAGTAGATTAGTTACCTCAAGTTAGAGGTGTAGCTTGTTGTTTTGCTCTCGGGTGGATCGTCTACTACCTAGAGAAGGTCGAGGAGAACAAAGGAGGACACAAAGACGAAGGACCGGTTTCATTAGGTATAATACCTAAACACAATTGATAAGAAACTCTTTGTGTACGGTTATTTATAGTTTAGCTTCGATTCAAGCGGTTAGTCGATGTTTGTTCTTTAAATTTGATCGTTTTTGAAAATTCCGCCTCCCCACAAGTACTGGGGTGTACTACATCGACTTACAGGTTGTAGCCGTCATTGTATAATTTCTTTTTACTGTTTTTGCTCCTAGGATAGACCCATGGAGGGGGTGCACAAACTACCGGGTATGCCGAAGTGTCGAGTGGCCTACTCATGGAGATGAGGGAGGTTACTACGCTTCGGGTACTTGGCGGGTAGTTTGCCCCACCCGTAAGGGTCTTGGGTGGGGTATTGGCTATTCACCGCGACCGTGTAATTTGTTTTTCGTTACAGGCTCGTGCGAATTACAGATTCCTAGTAAATCCAATGTATTCATCTGTGATCTGAAATGTTTTATCATTGCAGTATATCTATATATGATATTATTTAGGCGTTGCTTATGTTTTACAGACACGCTAGCCCAGCCCCCGCTCTGTCGTTAGTTAAGTAACCTAACGGGTAATGACGGGGCCCCGTGGCGAATGCGAATGGCATAAGCGTACGTCATATTTTGGTTGTTTTCTGCAATGGTAGGATTAAATGATGGGACGCATTAAAAGAACTAATGCAAGAATATCACGCATTAAAAGAACTAATGCAAGATAACAAACCAAGTTAAAGTCGTTGGAACACTTTCGAAAAACCACTCGGTTCTTTTCAAAACCAACTTTTAAATGCGGAGCTTGAGCCACTCCTTTTAAAAGCTATCTCGTTCCATCGACCAAATCAAGTTCACTACGTTCACGGTTTTGCCAAAACCATCCGTAGCCCTCCGTCGTTTCACATGAATAGTCAATAGTATTCAAGCTGTGTTTGTTGGCCAAAGTCAAGGCACAGTGATTGGTAGCTATTGGGTATTCATGTGCAGCATAGATAGATGCGTTGGTTTGGAACAGTCGTACTGCCTTGTTGGCCAAAGTCAAGGGTAGGTGCGGGTGGATTCAAATTAACCTGGAGAACGACGGGCAGAACTTGACATGTGACTTATGATTTGTTGGCCAAAGTCAAGGTCATAAGAGCATGGGGCAAAAATCCACATCGGGAGTTTCATAAGTACTGAAACTTGCTAGATTTGCATACCATTTGGAGTGTGATGATTCTGGTAGGATTCATTCAGTTTCGTCACGCGATGATATTTGGATCCCGATCCTACTATGAGTATATGCTACTCCTCGGGAAATTTCTCACTAATCGATCAATGCTATAAACCTAGTAGGTGCCTAGAAAGGTGTTAGAGGGGCTACGCCCCCAGGGAAAAGAGGTTCTCTAATTAAGGAACTTCGCGAAAGCGTTGGAAAACCTCCCTCGAAGTACCGACACCGGCCTGGCTGAACGGTTAAGCAAGTATTGTGCGGTGGGATTGATCCCGGCTAATTCTTCCTTTATGGTTTGAGGAGGGATTCGAGAAACAGTGGGAGCCATCCTGTTTAGACAAACTAAAAACCACTCTAAACTTGCAAGAGCATCATGCTGAGTGTTTCTTCTTCTCTCTCCTAATTGCAGCGACCAATCAACATGACTGGACTTAAGTTACTCCTAGATAAAAACTAACTGACAGGGCCAAACTACAAAGATTGGCTCAGGAATGTCAAGATAGCAATCACTTACGACAAGCTGGGGTATCTTCTTACCACCAAAGCTCCCCTTGTCCCTGGTCCAACTTCCAGCGTCGCGGATAAGGAAATCCGCAAGACTTGGGAGATTGATAGCGCGAAGGCCAAATGCCTCCTGCTTGCCTCGATGGACAACGAACATCAGAGGAGGCACGAGAATATGGACATGGAATCCATATTGCTTCATACAAAAGAACTGTATGGAGAGCAATCTCGTATCGCAAGATACGAAGCGTCGAAAAAGTTATTTTCGACAAGAATGGCCGTCGGATCATCAGTAGCCGAGCACGTGCTAAAAATGACCGGCTTCATTGAGGAGCTCGCTGACCTAGGGATCACATTGGAGAGTGAGCTATATACGGATATAGTTCTCCAGTCCCTTCCTTCCACTTACGCCCAGTTTATACTGAACTTCAACTTACAAGAAAAAGAGATTGAACTTTCAGAGCTCCTCAACATGCTGAGGAGCGCAGAGGGCACCCTACAGAAAGGTAGGGATACATCCACTTTGTTTGTAGGAGGATCATCTTCTTCTAGGTCCAAGGCGAAAGCCAAGGGAAAGAAAAAGAAGGCCCCCGCCAAACCAAGGGGCGGTGTTAGTAAAGTGGATACGAAGGGAAAAGGTAAAGCAACAAAGATAGCGGGGAAGCTTGTGGATAAGGAAGAATGCTTCTATTGTCATAAGAAAGGACACTGGAAGAATGATTGCAGGGCCTGGAAGGCCAGAACACAGGAATTGAAGCAGGTTGCAGCTTCAGCTTCAGGTGTGTATGTTATTGAAAACTGTCTTTCAATAAACTCTACTTCCTGGGTATTGGATACCGGATCAGGATCTCATATCTGTAATTCTTTGCAGGCGTTGAGAAACCGTAGGGTTTTGAAGGCAGGTGACATGACCCTCAGAGTTGCGAACGGAGCTAGCATGGATGCTAAAGCCGTGGGGGACTATCACCTGGGAATGTCAGATGGACATGTTTTGGTTTTGCTTAATTGCTTTTTTGTATCCAACGCAACTTGTAATATCATTTCTGTATCTTTAGTTTCTAAAGAAGGTTATGAATTTGCGTTTGTAAGTAATGTTGTAAACATTCACCTTAATCAAGTTTTGATTGGGTCAGGTACATTGAGTAATGGTATATACGTGTTAAACCAACCACAGATTTTTAATGTCCAGAATACACACAAGAGAAAGTCTCCAGAAATAAATCAGACTTTCTTATGGCATTGTAGATTGGGTCACATCAATGAGAGAAGGTTGACGAAGTTACATACAGAAGGGTATTTGAATGCGTTCGAATATCAGTCGTATGCCACTTGTCAATCCTGTCTCAAAGGAAAGATGACAAAGACTCCGTTTACTGGACATGGAGTAAGAGCGAGCGAGCTCTTGGGACTCATACACAGTGACGTGTGCGGTCCAATGTCTACACATGCCCGAAGCGGACATTCTTACTTCATTACTTTTACGGATGACTTCTCAAGGTACGGTTATGTCTTCTTGATGAAACATAAGTCCGAGGCCTTTGGAAAATTCCAGGAGTATAAGAATGAAGTAGAGTAACAGACCGGCAAAAGTATTAAGATTCTAAGATCGGATCGAGGTGGAGAATACTTAAGTGCCGAGTTCCTGGACTATTTAAAAGAGAACGGAATTCTCTCTCAGCTTACTCCTTCATACACCCCGCAACATAATGGTGTATCGGAGAGACGGAACCGCACCCTATTGGATATGGTGCGGTCCATGATGAGTAACGCTGAGTTACCGCGATCATTCTGGGGATATGCGCTAGAATCAGCAGCATACCTTCTGAACCGAGTTCCTACTAAGACCGTGCCTACTACACCATATGAGATGTGGTGTGGGAAGAGACCCTATCTTAAGCACATTAAGACATGGGGATGTCCAGCTTTTGTCAAAAAGCAGCATGCGGACAAGCTCGAGGCACGCTCGGTACAGTGCAAGTTTGTGGGGTATCCGAAGAACTCCAAAGGATATTTCTTCTACTGTGAAGAGGAACAAAAAGTTCTTGTTTCTCGTCATGCCTACTTCTTGGAAACTGAGTTTTTGGAAACCCTGATAAGTGGGAGAACAGTAGAAATGGAAGAAATTCCAGAACCACGGACTATTACTGAAAGTTTAGTGGAACCAGAGGGTTTGGAAGAACAGGACATTCCTACGCCGCTCCGCAGGAGTAGTAGGCAGACTCATCCGCCCGAGAGATACTACGGTTTTCTCATAGACGGGGATAGAGAGGATTGCATCATAGATTATGATGAGCCTACTAGCTTCCAGCATGCCGTTCAGAGCGTTGACTCAGTGAAATGGCTGGATGCATTGCGGACCGAAATGGAGTCCATGTACACCAACAAGGTATGGACGTTGGACATTGCTCCAGACGGGGTAAAACCCGTAGGATGCAAGTGGATCTTCAAAAGGAAGATTGGTGTAGATGGACAGGTTGAGACCTATAAAGCTAGGCTGGTAGCAAAAGGTTTCCGTCAAAGACCTGGCTTGGACTACGACGAAACCTTTTCTCCAGTAGCCATGCTGAAATCCATTCGGATCCTTCTTGCCATTGCTGCCTTCCACGATTATGAGATCTGGCAAATGGACGTAAAGACAGCTTTTCTAAATGGAAATTTAGAGGAGTGTGTCTGTATGGACCAGCCAGAGGGTTTCATTCAGAGTGGGAGCAGCGGAAAGGTGTGCAAGTTGCTTAAGTCCATCTATGGACTAAAGCAGGCATCGCGGAGTTGGAACATCTGCTTTGATGAAACGGTCAAAGAATTTGGCTTTATCAAAAATCCAGATGAACCATGCATCTATAGTAGATTTGTAGCGAGAACTGTAGTATTCCTCGTTTTATACGTGGATGACATTCTCTTAATAGGAAATGACATTCCTATGCTACAATCTGTCAAGGGGTTCTTGTCAGACAAGTTCTCCATGAAAGACCTGGGTGATGCCTCGTACATTCTGGGTATCCGGATCTACCGTGACAGATCCAAGAGGATATTAGGACTTTCTCAGTCCAGGTACATCGACACCATACTGAAGAGATTCAGTATGGAAGATTCCAAGCGCGGTAACCTACCGGCTTGTCACGGGATCACCCTCTCTAAAGAGATGTCTCCCAAGACTGATTTGGAGAGGGATCGCATGTCTATTATACCCTACGCTTCTGCGGTAGGCTCTATAATGTATGCGATGTTGTGTACCAGACCGGATGTAGCTTATGCACTGAGTGTGGTAAGCCGGTATCAGTCAAACCCTGGGGAGAAACACTGGATAGCGGTAAAGAACATTCTCAAGTACCTGAGAAGGACTAAGGAGATGTTCTTGGTGTATGGCGGAAAAGACCTCCAGATCGAGGCCTTTGCTGACTCCAGCTTCCAGAGTGACAAGGATGATTCCAAGTCCATGTCGGGTTTTGTCTTTACCCTCAATGGAGGGGCGGTGTGTTGGAAGAGTTCCAAACAGGAAACCGTTGCAGACTCGACGATGGAAGCGGAATACATCGCTGCATCTGATGCCGCAAAAGAAGCTGTCTGGATGAGGAAGTTCTTGAAAGAACTTCAGGTGGTTCCGTCCATTGTTGATCCAATACCTCTGTATTGCGACAACGGGGCTATAGCTTTAGCGAAGGAACCCAGGTCCCATCAGAGATCCAGGCACATCTTGAGGCGGTATCACCTGATCAGGGAGATCGTGGATCGCCAGGAGATCGAGGTTCGGAGAGTCGCTTCAGAAGATAACACTGCAGATCCATTCACCAAGGCCCTGCCCCAGACTCAGTTCGAGCGGCTGATCGAGATGATAGGTCTTCGATACGCCAGTACATGGCCTTAGTGCAAGTGGGAGATTGTTAGTGTATATGCCCTAGAGGCCATTACTGTATCATACTGGTTTGTATATTACTTAATGGATGCTTGGGATATTCACCTTGTATATACAATCTTGCTCAAAATAGTAGTATGCTACTTGGTTTGTTTCTACTTCAATGTGTACATGTGTTTATTTTTGTATATCGCCTATACACATTAGTAGAGCCCTTAGGATCTTTGCTTGATTACCAGCGATGTGATGGCCGTCACACTAGTGGGGCTGGGTAATCTATAAGCACATCCTTATGCAGGTCCCTGGTCGCAGGACTATCGAGACAGGGCATCGATACTCCGGAGTAGACCAGCGCATGCGCTTCTCATCCCAGTGTGGGAGACGGTCTGTCCCACAGCCGTCAGTACGTCGTACTTGAGATAGTATGCGGGTGCTCGTTAGGTTACGGGTACACTGGACAGGACTCGTCGGGAACTGACTAGTTTGTATTATACCTATCGTCAGTTATCAGTTCCCAGGTGACATGAGTACAGCTTAGTCCGCTGACTTGACACTGTCACTTCGCCTCGAGTGTGTTCCCACTGTACTTTGATCACTACCCTACCACGGCTCAAAGGAGTCGTGCAAACAGGTAGTGGTTGGGTGCAGTCCCGAAGCACTTGGAGGCAGTGACGGTTAGACAGGATTCGTCTCTCCCGGTATTGGGGGTTGACATCGCGCTGTGTCTAGGAGAGCCATTACACGAGTAGTCCCTGGCCAGGGCAAACGAGATATACTGGTAGGTTTCCAGTGTTATCTCAGGGTGTTTTGGGCTTCGCTCCGGCACGACTTGTACCGCTATTGGGGGACTGACGTTTACCGCCCCCTAGGCCTGCCATGCGATGTATCAGACGAACAGACCGGACTGTACGGAGAATGTCACACTCAGGCTCAGTAGGAGTTCAGATGGGTTTCGCCTCGTCGGTCTTCTTGTCGGCACTACCTGGGGACCGTTACGCACTGCTAGTGCCGCTTGCGGTCTGTGGTTAAACCCACTGCCAGCGTAGTGTCGAGTCTTTAGAGTCCCACACAGAAAGCTTTTCGCCTTTAGGCAAAAGAGTAGAGGTCGCATGGTATTGCGACAGGTCGCATGGTTTTGCGACAGGGTTCGGTCACATCCGTGCACTTGTGCGCGTACAGTGTCCGGACAGTTTACACTAGCGGGCTTTGGTTTAAGCCAGATCCCAGTGTACCTTATGGGATTGGATTTATCCAGTTTGCATTCGTGTTCCTCGGAACGCGGATGCGGGTGTGTATGCACAGTTGACAGGGAGGCAGAGGCAGCGGATTCTCATTAGGGTTGTTGACAGTTGACCGTTGACTATTTGACTTTTTGCTCAACCCTAATGAGAATATGATATGTGATTAACTATTATATTAATTAAGTATTATGGTGACATGGTTGTTGACTTTTGTTGACTTTGTTGACTTGTTGACTTTTGTTGACTTGTTGACTTTGTTGACCGGTTGACTAGGCTTGACTAGTTGACCATCATGATAACCATAGCCATCATTTCATGGCAAAGACTTTTGTTTACTTGCTCATTTGTGTAAAATGAGTGCATGAAATGATATGGTTATGGTTGATTCAACCATCACATAAGACTTTTTTTTGATATGATGAGTTATGATCACTTTGGATTATGAGAGGGTGAAAAACAAAAGAGAGCCTCATTCTTTCTTGCTCATTCTCTCTCTTGTTCTTGAGCTCTCCTCTTGCTCTCACCCTCAACCTCTTCCTCCCTCTCTTGATTCTATGGTTCTCTTGTCTCATGAGTTGAGAATCAAGAACCATAGATAAAATCCCATTCTATTTCTTCTCTACTCATTCTAGTTCACTAGGTTTAGCAAACCAAGTGAACTAGTTTCTTCAAAGAACGAAGAAGGAGCTAAAGGTTGGAGCTTTCAGGTGGATCTATCTTCGGCGTACGGAGACGACGAGGAGAAGCCATCGGACCACCATCGGAGCTTTGAAGACGAAGGAGTTCAAGACAAGCAAGGTATAACCCCCTAACCGAGTAGCTAGAAACTCTTAGTTAGGTGTTAGATAGATGTTTAACCAAGATCCGGGTTTTATGTCCATGTTACCACCTCCGTAAAAATCGTTTTTTACCAAATTCCGCGTTCCCGAAAGTACCGGGAGAGGTAGCATGGACTTACATGGCTGTCTCAAGCGCATACCCCCAAAAGGAAATAGGTAACTCAGCATCACTCATCATAGAGCGTACCATATCTAATAGGGTGCGATTCCTCCGCTCCGATACACTGTTGTGCTGTAGTGTATAAGGAGGAGTAAGCTGAGAGTGAATCCTATTCTCTTTTAGATAATCCAGAAAATCATTGCTCAAGTATTCTCCTCCTCGATCAGATCGAAGGATTTTAATACTTTTGCCCGTTTGGTTCTCTACTTCGTGCTTATATTCTCTGAATTTCTCAAAAACTTCAGACTTGTGTTTCATCAGGAACACATGTCCGTATCTTGAGAGATCGTCAGTGAATGTAATGAAGTAGGAAGAACCGTTCTTGGCGTGTGTAGACATGGGATCGCATACATCACTATGTACCAGTCCTAAGAGTTCCGTAACTCTTTCTCCGTGTCCACTAAACGGAGTTTTGGTCATTTTACCTTTGAGACATGAATGGCAAGTATCATAAGATGATAATTCGAACGGATTCAAATATCCATCCTTATGTAACTTAGCTAGCCGTGTCGCATTGATATGACCAAGTCTACAATGCCACAAGAAGGATTCGTTCATTTCTGAACTCTTCCTCTTGTGTGTGTTTTGTATATTAAGAACTGTATTTTGATTGAGAATGAATATGCCATTATGTAACGAGAACTTTTGATCTAGGAAGATGTTCATAACATTATCCTGTACTACAAAATTATATCCTTCTTTTCTTAATAAAGAAACCGATAAAATGTTGCACATCATGTTCGGTATATAATAGCACTCATTCAGAATCAGTGTATTACTACTTGGTAATACTAGGTGATATTCGCCAACTGCTTTGGCTGCAATACTTGCACCATTCCCTATTTGAATGGAATGATCACCTTTTCCCTGTTCTCTACCTTTACGTAGCCCATGTAACATTTTACATATATGGGATCCCGATCCGGTATCTAATACCCAGGACGTAGGGTGAACTGAGAAACAGTTCTCAATAACTAACACACCCGAAGAAGGTGCATCAACATGCATGTTCTCCGTTTGGGCGGCATGAGAATCCAGATATTCTCCTATTTCCTGTTCAGTCTTATAACTCTTATAAGAAAGAACGACACCAACGATCCCCTGCTCAGTGTAATAAGCGGGTTCAGTCAATACATCCATATTATTATCTTGATTATGGCCTGACATGGTCGCTACCTGGAGAGAGAGAGAGAAGAAAACACTTTAGCGTATGCTCTTGCAAGATTATATTGGTTATTATCTTATCTAATCAAGATGTCTCCCACTGTTTTCATCAAATCTTCCTTCAAACCCTAAAAGATAAGATTAGCCGGGATTAATTACACCCTACAATTTCGTCAATCTTTCAGCCAGATCTGTGTCGGTACTTGAGGGAGGTTTCCCGTGCTTTCGCACGGACCTAATTAAAATGAACCTCGGTTTCCCAGAGGCATAACCCCGTTAACACCTTTCTAGACACCTACTTGATCGACTAATTGTCTTGTGTAAAATTCTCCCAGGAGTAACTCTTACTCGCAGTGGGTATCGGGATCCAACTATCTCATAGGAGGTATGCAATCTCATTGCAAATTTCAACACTTGAAATTCCCGATAATGCTTTTACCCTTAACGTGCTATGAACATGACGAATGCCAACAAACCATAGTCCGCTAGTCAAGTTCAACCCGTACATTTCTTGATTGAATTAAACCCAGCCGTACGTCCCTTGACGAAAGCCAACAAAGCCGCATGACTACCCTAACCCAATCACATCATATGTTACAGATAAGCAATAGTTAGCTACCGCACACTATGCCTTGACGAAAGCCAACAAACGCAGCACGAATACTAAGTATTACCTATCTGAAATGCCGGAGGGCTACACAGGTTTTTCAGAAAACCATGAGCGTAATGAACTTGATATCGTTGTAGAAACAAGTGATTTTGAAAAGGAGTGTTTTTGAGGCTTTTCTAGTTTCGCTAAAGTGGTCACTCCCGGTGAAGGGATCTCGGCTCTTTCCCCATCGAATAAGGTGCAGGATATATCATATATACCGCTGTGCAAAGCAAGAACTATATAAGCTGTCAAAAACAAAACTGCGATTTTGTAGCATCTGCCAGTTTTGCTAAAGAGGTCACTCCCGGTGAAGGGATCTCGGCTCTTTCCTCATCGAATAAGGTGCAGGGTATATCATATATATCGCTATGCAAAGCAAAATTGTAGCTACCCTTTTTATAAAGTTTTGATTCTACAACATCTTTTAGGTTTCTTTTCTTTTATTAATCTCATTAATATATCCCATCAGCTTATGCTTCCTAAGCATCATATAAGAAACGAAAGCAGTAATATTTATATATCAGCATATATATATAGTATAAGCATTCGTCTCAGGCAGTAATATGATCTTATCACAGAACATTACAGCAGAAGAACATAAATGAAATATTGGATATACAAGGATGTCCGTGTTTTAATACGAGCCTGTATAAAACACGGATTCCACGGTCGCGATGAATAGCCAAACCCACATCCCTAGACCCCTACGAGAGCGGCAAGCAACACTGCCAATTCTAGGGTTAGGAGACCCGGTCTCGACTCCTCGAGATGGCCTCCCACTGGACCCTAGAACCCGGTTACTTGTGCTCCCCTCCTTGGGTCTACCTAATGCGGAAAAGTAAATAATATACACTGGTGGCATGCAACCTCATCCCGGAAGTGCCCCAATAAAAGAATATTACATACAAATGAATTTTACATGAATGAAAATAAAACCCCCATTTCACATAAAACCCCCGGCTATTCAGAACACGACGATCCAATATAACATATCACAACAACACATAATATCTCATATCATCAACGTAAGTATGTATGCATACACCGATCGTCGTTGATGTATAGCAACGAAAACCGGCAATACAACTATATACTACACTTACGGTCACAGAAAAGAAAGTGTAAAACTACAACATTTGGAATCCACAATCTCTTTAGACATCGTAAATCCGAAATATCACATACTTCGCATTTCATGCCTAACTATATGAATTCCACATATTGTATCACATTCCAGATAAATAGACAGTATTAAACTTTCCGATCGAATAATCAAATACCCAAGATTTCCTAAATAGCTCAACACTTGAGCGGAGTTCAAATAATCCCAGAATGTGTCACAGTACCAATGGTCCAGCCGTAGAAGGGTACCAAGGCCTCACATGTGGCACGCCGTACTGTCCCAAACCCTAAGGTTTAGAGGCGGTTCAGACGGTCACATAATCGAGTTAAGGTTTGTGTTCTTCTAGAGGGTCCACCGCGTTACTTGCACGTTTTTCCGAAAGATTTAAACTCAAGAAAAATTCAACACTTGAAAGTTTTTCGTGTCGGGAAAAAGTGAGTTAATGATATCCGTTCGAACATTTTAACAGTTTCTAAATTATCCGGAAAACAGAACGAAATTTAAATTTCCGATCAAATCAACGAATTCAAAATAATCCCCAGAACACTCAACATTCGAGTCAGATTAAAAATAACCAGAAATATACAGGAACAGCTACGGATATTACTGTACCAACACGTGTCCCCAAGTCACTCTTTTGGCCGCGGAACCGCCGCGTCAAGCATGTTCTTGCCGCGGTTCCGCGGCTCTTTGAGAGCCTTGGGGGCTCGTGTTTTAGGGTTATCCTTAGAATTCCCTGCTGATTTTTTAAAGTATTTTTAATGCAGAAAAAATCACATTTTTACAAAATTTCCAGAGAGGGGGTCTAGTTTGATGTATCGGGGTTCGATCGGAGTTTTAACTTCGTAAACACATTGCCTAATGCTCTAGCTAGGCTCCGATACCACTGTAGGGTTCCTAGGCACTCTTACAAAGGTCTATAAGTCATCAACCATGCCCGAATAAAAATTTAGACGTGCCGAACTGTAGGGTTCCTAGACACACTCATGAGGTTCTACAACTGATCAAACATGTCCAATTCAAAATTTTCTATATGCCGAGAAACCCTAAACAAGATCGATACTAGGGGTAAGGCGAAAACTAAACTAGTAAACTACTTTACTACTAAGTGAATGGAAATACAACCTTTGTAGATCCGGTCCTCCACTTCTCTAGCTCCGTGTTGACATCCCTCCGCTGCGATCATCGGAATCCCGGACTCTAGCGTTGGTTTCATCGGAGAAATGATCGGGCTAGGTCGTTGACTTCGATGCCGAAGATGATCTACGTCGAGGCGACTCTAACTCGAGCTCCATCTTCACTAGGTCATGAAACTTGTGAAGAAAACACCCCATACAACATGGCAAGTGGTAGGGGATGAAGAAATAGGAAGTTGGTTCACTTTGGATTTGGATTTCTCACTTGGAATCATCACTTGGAATTTTCAAGAAAGGTTTTCTTCTCTTCATCAAGAAGAAGAAGAAGAAAAGAATGAATTATTGTGAAAAGAAAATACAAGTGAAGTTATCATATTGCAACCATGGGTGAGATTAACCTTTGTAGAGAATAAACTAGGGTTTAGGTAAATGGTTAGGTTAGGAAAAGAAACAAAATGGTAAAGACTTTCAAAGCTTCATGAAGCTTCAAGAGTAAAACAAAACAAGCCACCATTTTATTTCTTGCCAAAATGAATAAAGAAAATAAATAAAACAAATTAAAACCTAACCATTAACCTAAAGATGGTTTAAATCAAACATACATCCAAGTTTGCATGTATCATCAAACATGATACAATCAAGTGCACAAAAATATATCACATATACTACTTGTGCACATCAAGTGAGAAAATCAATCTTAAGTGAACAAATATTAGTTAATGTAAAGTAATACATCAAATATATAATTATACATTAAATCATTAAATCAACACTTGATTTAATGATCCGGTCATATTGCATATAACCGACTAATATCAAGTGTATCAATATATCGAATCAACATTTGATTCGGTAACCCGGCTATATCTTATATAACCGTCCGGTGATACGAATCGTGAGAATAGAATTCAATATCACATATTGGTATTATTCTCGGTCCCACACATATCTCATATGCGCTCCTATTTCGTTTCGCTTGAGCCAGGAAACCCCTGTGTAGGACTCTAAAGACTCGTCAATACGCCGGCAGTAGGTGATGATCATATCAAACACCCACAAGCCGCAAGCGGTCTGCTAAACGTAACGGCCACCCGGGTATTGAGCGATCAGAAGATCAACGAGCAAGCCCGCTCACACTCCTGTGAATCCAACCAGTAACACTTACCATACAGTCCGGTCTGTTCGTCTGATATGTCGCATATCTTGCCTAGGGGTGGTAAACGTCAGACCCCAGTAGCTTGATAAGTCATGCCGATGTAAGGTCCATAACAAGCATGAAACTACTGATAACACTTACCAGTAAATCAGTGCAACCCTGGCCAGAGATTTCCAGTTATGGCCAGTCGAGCATAGCGCAACATCAACACCCAATACCGGGAGAGACGAATCCCCTCCTATCGCTCATTGCCTCCATGTGAATCGGGACTGTACCCAAAAACTACCTGTTTACACGACTCAGTAGAGCCATGGTAGGGTGGAAATCAAAGCACAGTGGGAGACACACAAGACTCTATGACGATCTCGGGTCAACAGACTAAGCTGTACCAGTGTCACCAGAGAACTGCCATCTGACGTGAGGTATAATACCATCTGGGAGTTCTCGGCGAGTCCGTTCAGTGTACCCAGTCTCCACTGAGCACCCGCATACCGTCTCTGATGTCAAACACCAATGGATATGGGATCATCCATCGCCCATCACATGGGTCGAGAAGATATACGCTAGTCTACTCTGGAATATTGATGCCCCGTCTCGATATTCCCATGACTAGGAACATTAAAGGATGTACTCATGGACTACCCAGGCCCCACTAGTATGATCTACATCATAGTCATGGAAGTCGAGTACACATCCTAAGGGTTTTATCAACATGTAACAGAGAGACAGAAAGTATACATGTTAAGATAAAGAGCAACCAGATAGCGTACTATCATGTCGAGCAAGAAAATCCTATCTATATATGTCCCAGCATCCACTACAATATACATCTAATGTACAGTAATGGCCTCTAGGGCATACATATAACTAACAATCTCCCACTTGCACTAGGGCCATCTGTAGCAGTGGTTGCAGTATCTAATACTCAACCATCCCATATAAGTCTCTCTCTGGGAAAAAGCCTTTGTGATTGGATCCGCCGTGTTGTCTTCTGAGTCTACTCTCCCAACATCGATCACCCTGGAGATCAACTATCTCCATGATCAGGTGATGCTGCCTCAGAATATGTCTGGGTCACTGATGGGACCAGGGTTCCTGGGCCAAAGCTTCATTTCCATTGTCACACAATGGTAGGAACCTAGTTTATCTCATGAACCAATATACACCCAAACTTCCTCTTTGGTAGTATCTTTAATAGCGATGTTACCAGCCTTTATCATCTAGTTTGCCACGGTATCTAGCTTGGAACTCTTCCAACATACCGTCCCTCCACTGAGGGTAAAGATAATGCCTGCGACTGACATTCAGTCGTCCTTATCACCCTGGAACCTTTCCAGTGATTCTCTCCAGGATCGATTGATACCATCTCACGAAACTTAGTGAGAACCCTAACATCCCTTTAGATCTATCTCATAGATCCAAATCCCAGGATTTTAGGAGGTATTACCTTTATCCTATTTGGAGAATCCTTGTGATAAGAAGAGATTGACCGAGCGTAGTATAGGAAACTTCTTCCCTATCAAGAGTATGTCATCTACGTACTCTACGAGGATCACCACCATACTCCCTACTACCTTTTTGTATATACAAGGTTCATCTACCATTTTGATGAAGTCAAACTATTTGACTACTACATCAAAACAGATGTTCCAACTCCGCGATGCCTGCTTTATCATGTAAAGCAACTTGAACATGTTTCCGCTGCTCCCACTGTTTACGAAGCCTTCTGGCTGTGTACTTCTAGAGGCCATTACTGTACATTGGATGTATATTGTAGTGGATGCTGGGACATATATGGGTAGGACTTTCTTGCTCGACATGATAGTACGCTGTCTGGTTGCTCTTTATCTTAACGTGTATACTTTCTGTCTCTCTCTGTTACATGTTGATAAAGCCCTTAGGATGTGTACTCGACTTCCAGGACTATGATGTAGATCATACTAGTGGGGCCTGGGTAGTCCATGAGTACATCCTTGAAATGTTCCTAGTCGAGGGAATATCGAGACGGGGCATCGATATTCCAGAGTAGACTAGCGCATATCTTCTCGACCCATGCGATGGGCGATGGATGATCCCATATCCATTGGTATTTGACATCAGAGATGGTATACGGGTGCTCAGTGGAGACTGGGTACACTGAACGGACTCGCCGAGAACTCCCAGATGGTATTATACCTCACGTCAGATGGCAGTTCTCTGGTGACACTGGTACAGCTTAGTCTGTTGACCCGAGATCGTCATAGAGTCTTGTGTGTCTCCCACTGTGTTTTGATTTCCACCCTACCATGGCTCTACTGAGTCGTGCAAACAGGTGGTTTTTAGGTACAGTCCCGATTCACATGGAGGCAATGAGCGATAGGAGGGGATTCGTCTCTCCCGGTATTGGAGGTTGATGTTGTGCTATGCTCGACTGGCCATAACAGGAAATCCCTGGCCAGGGTTGCAGTGATATACTGGTAAGAGTTATCAGTAGTTTCACGAATGTTATGGACCTCAAGTCGGCATGACTTATCGAGCTACTGGGGTCTGACGTTTACCACCCCTAGGCGAGATATGCGACATATCAGACGAACAGACCGGACTGTACGGTAAGTGTTACTGGTTGGATTCACAGGAGTGTGAGCGGGCTTGCTCGTCGATCTTTTGATCGCTCAATACCCGGGTGGCCGTTACGTTTAGCAGACCGCTTGCGGCTTGTGGGTGTTTGATATGATCATCATCTGCTGCCGGCGTATTGACGAGTCTTTAGAGTCCTACACAGAGGTTTCCTGGCTCAAGCGAAACGAAATAGGAGCGCATATGAGATATGTGCGGGACCGAGAATAATGCGTGTATGTGTTACCGTATTTCATTCTCGCGATGAATGTGTCGAATGGTTGTATGCGATATAACCTAGTTATCGAATCAAGGATTGATTCGATAAGCCGATACATTGGATACTAGTCGGTTATATACGATATGACCGGATCGTTAAATCAAGTGTTGATTTAATGTATAATTATGTATTTGATATATTACTTTGCATTAACTAGTATTGGTTCACTTTAAATGGATTTTCTCACTTGAATTGTGCAAGTTATATATGTGACATATTTTTGTGCACATGATTGTATCATGTTTGATGATACATGCATACTTAGTTAAGTGTATGATTAAACCATGGTTGTGTAATGGTTAGGGTTTTGTATTTATTAACTATTTCTTTATTTATTCATTCTTCATTTGGAATGAAAATAAAATGGTTGATTGTTTTGTTGCTTTCTTTGAAGCTTCAAGAAGCTTTGACCATTTTGTCTTCATCTACAAAACCTAACCATTCACTAACCCTAGTTGATTCTCTACACTTAACCAAGGGTAAGATTATGATAAGTATTCATATTTTTATCTATTTTAAATATACTTATCATATCTTCTTCTTCTTCTTTATCTTCTTCTTCCATGAAGAAAGCTAGTGACCATCAATGGCAACTAGTGAAATCAAGTGAGAAATCCAATTCTAAAGTCTACCCACTTCCTATTTCTTCATCCTCTACCTCTTGCCAAGTTGTATAGGGTGTTTACTTCACAAGTTTTCAAGGCTTGGTGAAGTTGGAGCTTGTTCTTGTGATGCCTCGACGTAGATCATCTTCGGCATCGAACCGACGATCAAGCCCGCCCATTCTTCGATGATGCCAATGCTAGAGTCAAGGGTTCGATTTGGACAGCGGAGGGAGATCATCGCGGAGCTTAGGAAGTGGTGGACCGGATCTACAAAGGTTGTAGTCACTTTCCCTTAGCATTTAATTCGATTACATGCTTGCTTCGCCTATATATCTAGTTAACGATCCGTATTAGGGTTTGTAGGCACTTGTAAAATTTGATTTGTGCATATTTGATCACTTGTGAGACTTCATTAGTGTGCCTAGGAACCCTACAGTGGTATCAGAGCCTAGCTAGAGCCTTAGGCGAAGTCCCGACGGAATTAGAAGTCCGATCGACCCAAAACCCCAATATTTAACATGCTCTCTGGACATTTCTGTAAAATATGGATTTTTGTGAATTAAAAATATTCAGAAAATTCAGCAGGGAATTTTAAGAAAAACTGTGAAGCATGTGCCCGTGATTCAACTAAAGTGCGGCGGAACCGCGGCATGAGCTTGCTCATGCGGCGGTTCCGCGGCCTGTTTGTCGTTTTGTGCATTCAATTTTGCACAGTAGTTCTTAGTTGTCTGTGCTGGTTTTCCTGGGGATTTTTAATATTTTTTTCCAGAGTTTCATTTTCTGGGTTGTATTGGGGACTCGGTATATCGATCGGATTTTCTAATTCTGTCTGTGTACTTTTCCGGATAATCTTAGAATATGTTAAAAAGTTCGACCGGATATAAATACCCACTTTTTCCCCTGCCGGGAAATTTCCAATTGTTGGATTTTTCCGTAGTTTAACGACGTTCTAAGTAGTGCAAGTAACACGATGGTCCCTCTAGAAGACAACAAACCTTAACTCGATTATGTGACCGTCTTGAACTGCCCTTTGAACCTTCGGGTTTGGGGCAGTACGGCGTGCCACATGTGAGGCGTTGGCTTGACCCTTCTACGGCTGGACCGTTGGTACTGAGGCACGAACTGAATGCTGTTAGACTTATTTCATGTGTTGAGCTGTATCGGGAAAACTTGGGTGTTCGATTGTTCGATCGGAAAGTTTAACATTTTCTATTTATCCGGAATGTTATACAATAATTGGAATTCACAAGTAGTTATGAGATAACTGAATGAATGTTATAAACATAGCACTTTAGTCTCACTTGATCGGTTGCCACGGAATTTTGATGTGATCAAAAATCCGTCGCAATCACGTAGTGTACGCGGATACTCGCCGGGTAAACTTAATAGACAGCCTCACTCCATAGCCCCGACCAAGTGACTGTAGGAGAACTCCGTCGCCGAAAGCATCCGTTTTGGTGCTCGCGGTAGCGGTGTTCCGCCTTGGTGCACTTCGTCGACGGTTTCGGGGGTGCGGCCGTCTACTAAAGTTTGCGACGAGCATTCGATCAGAATGTCGGGAATCCTGTTGAATTGCCCGACTTGATATTGAAAAGAGTTTTCGATAATGAGACTAAAATGCGGGGTTTATAATTGTTAGGCATGCGATGTCTAAGTATTTCATTTGGTCAGGCATGCGATGTCTGAGGAGGTTGCGGATTCCAACTGTTGTAGTTTTACACTTTCTTTTCTGTGACCGTAAGTGTAATATGTGATATCGCCGGTTTCGTTGCTATATGTCAACGACAATCGGGATGCGCATATTTACTTACGTTGATGACATGTGATGTTATGTGTTGCTGGATATGTTATATTGGATCGTCGTGTTTGAATAGCCGGGGGTTTTTATGTGAGATGAGTGTTTTTTCATTTTCATTCATGTAAAAACTTGTATGTAATATTCTTTTATTGGGGCACTTCCAGGTTGCGGAAGTTGTCACCACTTGTATATTATTTATTTTTCTGCACTAGGATAGACCCAAGGAGGGGAGCACAAGTAACCGGGTTCTAGGGTCCAGTGGGAGACCATCTCGAGGAGTCGAGTCCGGGTCTCCTAACCCTAGAATTGGTAGGGTTGCTTGCCGCTCTCGTAGGGGTCTAGGGGTGTGGGATTGGCTATTCATCACGACCGTGGAATCCATGTTTTATACTGGCTCGTATTGAAAACACGGACGTCCTAGTATATCCAATATTTCATATGTATCTTCTGCTGTGATTTATCTGTGATCATGTGATGTTCTGTGACAGATTTTGTATATAGTATATATGATATATTATATAGACGTTGCTTATGTTTTACACCCGCGCTAGCCCTGCCCCGCTCTGCCGTTAGTTACCTAACCTAACGGTGCAGACGGGACATCGAGGCGAATGCAGATGGCATAAGCGTACGTTATATTTATCTGTGATGTTTAGGTGGAATTAAATGATGGGATATTCATTAATGGGATTAATGAAAGAAAATAAACCTAATTGATGTTGTGAAATCGAATTTCAAAATAAAAACAGGTAGCTACAGTTCTTGCTTTGCATCGCGGTGTTCATTATAGAACATCCTGCACCTTATTTGATGAGGAAAGGACCGAGATCCCTTCACCGGGAGTGACTCCTTTAGCAATAATTGGCAGATGCTACACACTCGGTTTGTCCTTTGATTGCTTCTATAGTTTCTGCTTTGCACAGTGATATATATGATATATCCCGCACCTCATTCGACGAGGAAAGGGCCGACCATCCCTTCACCGGGAATGACCCCTTTAGCAAAACTAGAAAAGCCTCAAAAACATTCCATTTAAAAACCATTTGATTCCGCAACGAGATCAAGTTCAAAGCGTTAATGGTTTTCACAAAAACCATTCGCAACCCTCCGTCATTTTAGGAAGTAGAGTACTTAGTATTCGTGCTGTGTTTGTTGACCATAGTCAAGGCACAGTGTACGGTAGCTAAGTGATGCCTTCCTACACCGCATATGATGCGATTAGTTAGGACAGTCGCGTGACTTTATTGACCTTAGTTAAGGGTCATGTGGGTGGGTCTAATTAATCACGAAATGACAGGTAGAACTTGACTAGTACTTATGATTTGTTGACCATAGTTAAGGTCATAGGTGCTAAGGGTAAAAACCGTTATCGGGAGTTTCAAGTGTTGAAACTTGTAATGAGATTGCATACCTTCTATATGATAGTTGGATCTCGATACCCACTGCGAGTAATTGTTACTCCTGGGAGAGTTTTGCACTTTGCAATTAGCCGATCAAGTAGGTGTCTAGAAAGGTGTCAACGGGGTTACGCCTCTGGGAAAATGAGGTTTACTGTAATTAGGTCCGTGCGAAAGCACGGGGAACCTCCTTCAAAATACCGACACTGGCCTGGCTGAAAAATTGGCGAACTTGTAGAGTGTAATTAATCCCGGCTAGTCTTTCCTTTTAGGTTTGAAGGAAGATTTGATAAAAACAGTGGGAGCCATCCTGATTAGATAAAATATATAACCAATCTGATCTTGCAAGAGCGCACGCAGAGTGTTTTCTTCTCTCTCTCTCCTGGTAGCGACCATATCACGCCTTAATCAAGATAATAAAATGGATGTATTGACCGAACCCGCTTGTTATACTGAGCTGGGGAACGTTGGTCCCGCTCCGACTTATAATTGTTATAAGACCGAGCAGGAAATAGGGGAATACCAGATTTCCTATGCCGCCCAAACGAAGAAAGTGCATATGATGCATCTCCTTCGGGTATGTTCATTACAAAGAACCGTTTCTCAGTATCCTCTGAATCCTGGGTATATGATACCGGATCAGGATCCCAGATATGTAAGCTGTTACATAGGGCTACAAAAAGGTAGAAAAACTGAGAACGGGTGATAAGTTTCATGAGACAGAAACCGGGGCAAGTGTTGCAGCCAAGTCTATTGGTCACTGTCACCCTGTATTACCAATACATTGATTCTGAACAAATGCTATTAGATACCGAACCTGATATACAAAATCATATCAGTCTCTTTATTAGTAAAGAAAGGATATAATTTTGTATTGATGGATAATGTTTTGAACATTTCCTATATCAAAAGTTGATCAGTTCATGCACGTTATCTAAAAGTATTGACGTTCTAAATCAAACTACAGTTCCTAGTATACAGAACACACACAAGAGGAAGAGTTCAGAAATGAACGAATCCTTCTTGAGGCATTGTAGACTAGGTCACATCAATGCGACCCGACTGGCTGAAGTTACATTTTAGATGCATATTTAAATCAGTTTGAATTTACATCTTGTGAAACTTGCCAGTCATGTCACAAAGATATAATGACACCAGCTCTGTTTACTGGAAACTGAGAAAGAGTTAGTAAACTCTTGGGACTGATGCATGATGATGTATGTAAGGTCTCCTGTCTACACATGCCAGGACTGGTTCTTTATACTTCATTATATTCTCTGATAATCTCTCAAGATTCAGTCATATATTCCTGTTGAAATATAAGTCCGAACCTTTTGAGGTATTCACAGAATATAAGTAGGAAGTAGAGAACCAATATACGGGTATAAGTATTATGTCCTATGATGAGATCAGGGAGGAGAATACTTGTGCATGGAATCCTTGGACTATTCTAAAGGAAAATGAGATTCTCTCTCAGTATTACTCCTCCAAATAACCATAGCACATTGGTGTATCGGGGCGGAGCAATCACACCCTATATGATAAGGTGTGCTCTATGATGTGTACTACTGAGTTACCTGTTTCCTTTTTGGGAGTTATGCGCTTGAGAAGCTGCATACCTATTGAATAGGGTTCGAATCAAATCACTGCCTACCACTTCATATGTGATATGGAAAGGGAAGAGCCCATATCTTAAGTTAGTTAAGATTTGGGGTTGTCCGGCCTATGTCAAAAGCAAAATCCGGACAAGATCGAGGCAAGGTCAGTTCTGTAGAACTGGAAAGGTTCCAGCTATTCGAAACTACAGCTGAAGATTTGACAGAACCAAAGGATTTTATAGTTCCCAACGAACCTCAGCCTCTCCGCCGATCTAGCAGGATTCCTCACCTGCTTGAGAGATACTTCGGTTTCTCGATGACAGTGGGAGCGAGGATTGCATCATGAGATGATGACCCAACCAGTTTCGAGCAGGCCATCGAGAGTAGGGACTCTGTAAGAATGGCTGGATGCTTAGCGATCTGAGATGGAATCCATATACACCAGCAAAGTATGGACTTTAGCTGCTATATCTGAAGGGTTAAATCCCCATCAGGAGCAAGTATATCTTGAGAAGATTACTTGGTGTAGATGGAAAAGTTGAGACTTTCAAAGCTAGGCTTATTAAAGGTTTTAGTCATCAACCAGGCATGGATAATGATGAAACCTTTTCCAAGTGACTATGCTTAAGTCCATCCGGATCCTACTTAACATTGCTACATACCATGACTACGATATCTGGTGGTTGGGTGCCCTGACTGCTTTTCTAAATACTGATTTAGAAGAGAACGTCTATAAGAACACAGCCAGAGGTCTTCGTAAACAGTGGGAGCAGCGGAAACGTGTGCAAGTTGCTTTACATAATGAAGCAGGCATCGCGGAGTTGGAACGTCTGTTTTGATGTGATAGTCAAAGTGTTTGACTTCATCAAAATGGTAGATGAACCTTGTATATACAAAACGGTTGTAGAGAGTAAGGTGGTCATCTTCGTATTGTACGTAGACAACATACTCTTGATAGGAAAAGAGTTTCCTATACTACGATCGGTCAATCTCCTATTATCACAAGGATTCTCCAAATAGGATAAATATGATACCTCCTAAATCCTGAGATTTGGACCTATGAGATAGATCTAAAGGGATATTGGGGTTCTCACTAGGTATAGTGAGATTGTATCAATCGATCCTGGGGAGAATCACTGGAAGTGTTCCAGGGTGATAAAGACGACTGAATGTCAGTCACAGACACTGTCTTTACCCTCAGTAAATGGACGGTATGTTGGAATAGTTCCAAGCTCGATACCGTGGCAAACTAGACGATGAAGGCTGGTAACATCGCTATTAATGATACTGCCAAAGAGGCAGTTTGGGTGTATAATGGTTCATAAGATGAACTAGGTTCCTACCATTGTGTGACAATGGAACTGTGGCTTTGGCCAAGGAACCATGGTCCCATCAGTGACCCAGATATATTCTGAGGCAGCATCACCTGATCTTGGAGATAGCTGATCTCCAGGGTGATCGAGGTTAGGAGAGTAGACTTAGAGGACAACACGGCGGATCCACTCACGAAGGCCTTTTCCCAAAGAGAGACTTTTAGGGGATGGTTGAGTATGCGATACTGCAACCACTGTTACAGATGGCCCTAGTGCAAGTGGGAGATTGTTAGTTATATGTATGCCCTAGAGGCCATTACTGTACATTGGATGTATATTGTAGTGGATGCTGGGACATATATAGGTAGGACTTTCTTGCTCGACATGATAGTACGCTATCTGGTTGCTCTTTATCTTAACGTGTATACTTTCTGTCTCTCTCTGTTACATGTTGATAAAGCCCTTTGGATGTGTACTCGACTTCCAGGACTATGATGTAGATCATACTAGTGGGGCCTGGGTAGTCCATGAGTACATCCTTGAAATGTTCCTAGTCGAGGGAATATCGAGACGGGGCATCGATATTCCAGAGTAGACTAGCGCATATCTTCTCGACCCATGCGATGGGCGATGGATGATCCCATATCCATTGGTATTTGACATCAGAGATGGTATACGGGTGCTCAGTGGAGACTGGGTACACTGAACGGACTCGCCGAGAACTCCCAGATGGTATTATACCTCACGTCAGATGGCAGTTCTCTGGTGACACTGGTACAGCTTAGTCTGTTGACCCGAGATCGTCATAGAGTCTTGTGTGTCTCCCACTGTGTTTTGATTTCCACCCTACCATGGCTCTACTGAGTCGTGCAAACAGGTGGTTTTTAGGTACAGTCCCGATTCACATGGAGGCAATGAGCGATAGGAGGGGATTCGTCTCTCCCGGTATTGGGGGTTGATGTTGTGCTATGCTCGACTGGCCATAACAGGAAATCCCTGGCCAGGGTTGCAGTGATATACTGGTAAGAGTTATCAGTAGTTTCACGAATGTTATGGACCTCAAGTCGGCATGACATATCGAGCTACTGGGGTCTGACGTTTACCACCCTTAGGCGAGATATGCGACATATCAGGCGAACAGACCGGACTGTACGGTAAGTGTTACTGGTTGGATTCACAGGAGTGTGAGCGGGCTTGCTCGTCGATCTTCTGATCGCTCAATACCCGGGTGGCCGTTACGTTTAGCAGACCGCTTGCGGCTTGTGGGTGTTTGATATGATCATCATCTGCTGCCGGCGTATTGACGAGTCTTTAGAGTCCTACACAGAGGTTTCCTGGCTCAAGCGAAACGAAATAGGAGCGCATATGAGATATGTGCGGGACCGAGAATAATGCGTGTATGTGTTACCGTATTTCATTCTCGTGATGAATGTGTCGAATGGTTGTATGCGATATAACCTAGTTATCGAATCAAGGATTGATTCGATAAGCCGATACATTGGATACTAGTCGGTTATATATGATATGACCGGATCGTTAAATCAAGTGTTGATTTAATGATTTAATGTATAATTATGTATTTGATATATTACTTTGCATTAACTAGTATTGGTTCACTTTAAATGGATTTTCTCACTTGAATTGTGCAAGTTATATATGTGACATATTTTTGTGCACATGATTATATCATGTTTGATGATACATGCATACTTAGTTAAGTGTATGATTAAACCATGGTTGTGTAATGGTTAGGGTTTTGTATTTATTAACTATTTCTTTATTTATTCATTCTTCATTTGGAATGAAAATAAAATGGTTGATTGTTTTGTTGCTTTCTTTGAAGCTTCAAGAAGCTTTGACCATTTTGTCTTCATCTACAAAACCTAACCATTCACTAACCCTAGTTGATTCTCTACACTTAACCAAGGGTAAGATTATGATAAGTATTCATATTTTTATCTATTTTAAATATACTTATCATATCTTCTTCTTCTTCTTTATCTTCTTCTTCCATGAAGAAAGCTAGTGACCATCAATGGCAACTAGTGAAATCAAGTGAGAAATCCAATTCTAAAGTCTACCCACTTCCTATTTCTTCATCCTCTACCTCTTGCCAAGTTGTATAGGGTGTTTACTTCATAAGTTTTCAAGGCTTGGTGAAGTTGGAGCTTGTTCTTGTGATGCCTCGACGTAGATCATCTTCGGCATCGAACCGACGATCAAGCCCGCCCATTCTTCGATGATGCCAATGCTAGAGTCAAGGGTTCGATTTGGACAGCGGAGGGAGATCATCGCGGAGCTTAGGAAGTGGTGGACCGGATCTACAAAGGTTGTAGTCACTTTCCCTTAGCATTTAATTCGATTACATGCTTGCTTCGCCTATATATCTAGTTAACGATCCGTATTAGGGTTTGTAGGCACTTGGAAAATTTGATTTGTGCATGTTTGATCACTTGTGAGACTTCATTAGTGTGCCTAGGAACCCTTCAATTGCTCCGCCCTGATACACCGTTGTGCTGTGGTGTATACAGAGGGGTAACACTGAGAGAGAATCTCATTCTCTTTTAGAATAGTCCAGGAATTCTATGCACAAGTATTCTTCTCCTTGATCTCATCATAGGACATAATACTTATACCCGTATTTTGGTTCTCTACTTCTAACTTATATTCTGTGAATATCTCAAAAGGTTCGGACTTATGTTTCAACTGGAATATATGGCTGAATCTCGAGAGATCATCAGAGAATATAATGAAGTACAAAGAGCCGGTCCTGGCATGTGTAGACAGGGGACCTTACATACATCATCATGTATCAGTCCCAAGAGTTTACTAACTCTTTCTCTGTTTCCAACAAATAGAGCTATGGTCATCTTATCTTTGTGACATGACTGGCAAGTTTCACAAGATGTAAATTCAAACTGATTTAAATATGCATCTAAAATGTAACTTAAGCAAGTCGGGTCGCATTGATATGACCTAGTCTACAATGCCTCAAGAAGAATTCGTTCATTTCTAAACTCTTCCTTTTGTGTGTGTTCTGTATACTAGGAACTGTAGTTTGATTTAGAACGTCAATGGTTTTAGATAACGTGCTTGAACCGATCAACTTTTGAAATGTTCAAAACAATATTCAACAATACAAAATTATATCCTTCTTTAATATATAAAGAGATTGATATGATTTTGTATATCAGGTTCGGTATCTAATAGTATTTGTTCAGAATCAATGTATTGGTAATACAGGGTGATAGTGACCAACAGACTTGGCTGCAACACCTGCACCGTTTTCTGTCTCATGAAACTTATCACTCGTTCTCAGTTCTCTACCTTTCTGTAGCCCATGTAACGGATTATATTTGCGGGATCCTGATCCGGTATCTAATACCTAGGACGTAGAGGACACTGAGAAACAGTTCTTTATAATGAACACACCCGAAGGAGATGCATCATATGCACTTTCTTCGTTTGGGCGGTATGGGAATCCTGGTATTCCCCTATTTCCTGCTCGGTCTTATAACAATTATAAGTTGGAGCGGGACCAACGTTCCCCAGCTCAGTATAACAAGCAGGTTCGGTCAATACATCCATATTATTATCTTGATTAAGGCGTGATATGGTCGCTACCTGGAGAGAGAGAGAGAAGAAAACACTCTGCGTGCGCTCTTGCAAGATTAGATTGGTTATTTATTTTATCTAATCAGGATGGCTCCCAATGTTTTTATCAAATCTTCCTTCAAACCTTAAAAGGAAAGATTAGCCGGGATTAATTACACTCTACAAGTTCGCCAATCCTTCAGCCAGGCCAGTGTCGGTACTTTGAGGGAGGTTCCCCGTGCTTTCGCACAGACCTAATTACAGTAAACCTCGTTTTCCCAGAGGCGTAACCCCGTTGACACCTTTCTAGACACCTACTTGATCGGCTATTTCTAAAGTGTAAAACTCTCCCAGGAGTAACAATTACTCGTAGTGGGTATCGGGATCCAACTATCATATAGAAGGTATGCAATCTCATTGCAAATTTCGACACTTGAAACTCCCGATAATGGTTTTTACCCCCAGCACTTATGATCTTAACTATGGTCAACAAATCATAAGCACTAGTCAAGTTCTACCCGTCATTTCGTGATTAATTAGGCCCACCCACATGACCCTTAACTAAGGTCAACAAAGTCACACGACTGTCCTAACTAATCGCATCATATGCGGTGTAGGAAGACATCACTTAGCTACCGTACACTGTGCCTTAACTAAGGTCAACAAACACAGCACGAATACTAAGTACTCTACTTCCTAAAATGACGGAGGGTTGCGGATGGTTTTTAAGAAAACGTTTAACGCTTTGAACTTGATCTCGTTGCGGAATCAAATGGGTTTTAAATGGAGTGTTTTTGAGGCTTTTCTAGTTTTGCTAAAGGGGTCACTCCCGGTGAAGGGATCGTCGGCCCTTTCCTCATCGAATAAGGTGCAAGATATATCATATATACCGCTGTGCAAAGCAAAAACTATAGAAGCAATCAAAAGACAAACCGAGGGTTGTAGCATCTGCCAGTTATTGCTAAAGGGGTTACTCCCGGTGAAGGGATCGTCGGCCCTTTCCTCATCGAATAAGGTGCAGGATGTTCTACAAGGAACACCGCGATGCAAAGCAAGAACTGTAGCTACCTGTTTTTATTTTTGAAATTCGATTCCACAACATCTTTTTAGGTTTATTTTCTTTCATTAATCACATTAATGAATGTCCCATCATTTAAGTCCACCTAAACATCACAGATAAATATAACGTACGCTTATGCCATCCGCATTCGCCTCGATGTCCCGTCTACACCGTTAGGTTAGGTAACTAACGCCAGAGCGAGGCAGGGCTAGCGCGGGTGTAAAACATAAGCAACTTCTATATAATATATCATATATACTATATACTATATCTATCTGAACAAATCACATGATCACATCACAGATAACACAGCAGAAAATAACATATGAAATATTGGATATACTAGGACGTCCGTGTTTTATTTTGAGCCTGAATAAAACACGGATTCCACGGTCGTGATGAATAGCCAATTCCACACCTCTAGACCCCTACGAGAGCGGCAAGCAACCCTACCAATTCTAGGGTTAGGAGACCCGGACTCGACTCCTCGAGATGGTCTCCCACTGGACCCTAGAACCTGGTTACTTGTGCTCCCCTCCTTGGGTCTATCCTAATGCGGAAAAGTAAATAATATACAATGGTGACATCTTCCGCAACCTAGAAGTGCCCCAATAAAAGAATATTACATCCAAGTTTTTTTTACATGAATGAAAATGAAAAACACTCATCTCACATAAACCCCCCCGGCTATTCGAACACGACGATCCAATATAACATATCCAGTAACACATAACTTCACATATCATCAACGTAAGTAAATATGCCCATCCCAATTGTCGTTGACATATAGCAACGAAACTGGCGATATCACATATTACACTTACGGTCGCAGAAAAGAAAGTGTAAAACTACAACAGTTGGAATCCACAATCACCATAGGCATCGCATGCCAAACAGTTATAAACCCCGCATTTTAGTCTCTTTATCGAAAACTCTTTTCAATATCAAGTCGGGCAATTCAACAAGATCCCCGACATTTCGATCGAATGCTCGTCGCAAACTTTAGTAGGCGGCCGCACCCCTGATACCGTCGACGAAGTGCACTAAGGCGGAACACCGCTGCCGCGAGCACCCGAACGGATGCTTTTGGCGACGGGATTCTCCTACAGTCATTTTGTCGGAGCTATGGGGCGTGGCTATCTAATAAGTTTATCCGGCGAGTATCCGCGTACGCAACGTGATTGCGACGGACTTTTGATCACATCAAAATTCCGTGGCAACCGATCAAGTGAGACTAAACTGCTATGTTTATAACATCTAAATCAGTTATCTCATAACTACTTGTGGATTCCAAATATTGTATCACATTCCAGATGAATAGAAAATGTTAAACTTTCTGATCGAACAATCAAACACCCAAGTTTTCCCGAAACAGCTCAACACTTGAAATAAGTTTAAAAACATCCACTTCATGCCACAGTAGCAACGGTCCAGCCGTAGAAGGGTCAAGCCAACGCCTCACATGTGGCACGCCGTACTGCCCCAAATCCTAAGGTTCAAAGGGCAGTTCAAGACGGTCACATAATCGAGTTAAGGTTTGTTGTCTTCTAGAGGGACCATCGCGTTACTTGCACTACTTAGAACGTCATTAAACTACGGAAAAATCCAACAATTGGAAATTTCCCGGCAGGGGAAAAAGTGGGTATTTATATCCGGTCGAACTTTTTAACATATTCTAAAATTACCCGGAAAACCATAAACGAGGTTAGAATATCCGATCGAATCAACGAGTCCCCAATACACCCCAGAAAACTCAACTGTTGAGTATATTTAAAAGCACCCAGAAACATCAGGAATCACATACGGGGGAAACTGTACAAAACTGAAACCCTAACTCTTTATTTGTGCCGTGGAACCGCCGCCAATGGCACAATATTGCCGCGATTCCGCGGCCGTTTGAGTGAGTTAGAATCTCGTTTTCTACAGAGAACCTTATATTTCCCTGCACTATTTTCTGAACATTTTTAATTAGGAAAAACCACAGTTTCAAAATTGTACAGAGAGGGGTGAAATCGGGGGATATCGGGTTCGATCGGACTTCTAGCTTCGTCTACACTTCGCCTAAAGCTCTAGCTTGGCTCTGATACCACTGTAGGGTTCCTAGGCACACTCATGAGGTTCTACAACTGATCAAACATGTCCAATTCAAAATTTTCTATGTGCCGAGAAACCCTAAACAAGATCGATACTAGAGGTAAGGCGAAAACTAAACTAGTAAACTACTTTACTACTAAGTGAATGGAAATACAACCTTTGTAGATCCGGTCCTCCACTTCTCTAGCTCCGTGTTGACGTCCCTCCGCTGCGATCATCGGAATCCCGGACTCTAGCGTTGGTTTCATCGGAGAAATGATCGGGCTAGGTCGTTGACTTCGATGCCGAAGATGATTTGCGTCGAGGTGACTCTAACTCGAGCTCCATCTTCACTAGGTCATGAAACTTGTGAAGAAAACAACCTATACAACATGGCAAGTGGTAGAGGATGACGAAATAGGAAGTGGGTTCACTTTGGATTTGGATTTCTCACTTGGAATTTTCAAGAAAGGTTTTCTTCTTTTCATCAAGAAGAAGAAGAAGAAGAAAAGAATGAATTATTGTGAAAAGAAAATACAAGTGAAGTTATCATATTGCAACCATGGGTGAGATTAACCTTTGTAGAGAATAAACTAGGGTTTAGGTAAATTGTTAGGTTAAGGAAAGAAACAAAATGGTAAAGACTTTCAAAGCTTCATGAAGCTTCAAGAGTAAAACAAAACAAACCACCATTTTATTTCTTGCCAAAATGAATAAAGAAAATAAATAAAACAAATTAAAACCTAACCATTAACCTAAAGATGGTTTAAATCAAACATACACCCAAGTTTGCATGTATCATCAATCATGATACAATCAATTGCAAAAATATATCACATATACTACTTGTGCACATCAAGTGAGAAAATCAATCTTAAGTGAACAAATACTAGTTAATGTAAAGTAATATATCAAATATGTAATTATACATTAAATCATTAAATCAACACTTGATTTAATGATCCGGTCATATTGCATATAACCGACTAATATCAAGTGTATCAATATATCGCATCAACATTTGATTCGGTAATCCGGCTATATCTTATATAACCGTCCGATGATACGAATCGCGAGAATAGAATTCAGTATCACATACTGGTATTATTCTCGATCCCGCACATATCTCATATGCTCTCCTATTTCGTTTCGCTTGAGCCAGGAAACCCTGTGTAGGACTCTAAAGACTCGTCAATACGCCGGCAGTAGATGATGATCATATCAAACACCCACAAGCCGCAAGCGGTCTGTTAAACGTAACGGCTACCCGGGTATTGAGCGATCATAAGATCAACGAGCAAGCCCGCTCACACTCCTGTGAATCCAACCAGTAACACTTACCATACAGTCCGGTCTGTTCGTCTGATATGTCGCATATCTCGCCCAGGGGTGGTAAACGTCAGACCCCAGTAGCTTGATAAGTCATGCCGATGTAAGGTCCATAACAAGCATGAAACTACTGATAACACTTACCAGTAAATCAGTGCAACCCTGGCGAGGGATTTCCAGTTATGGCCAGTCGAGCATAGCGCAACATTAACCCCCAATACCGGGAGAGACGAATCCCCTCCTATCGCTCATTGCCTCCATGTGAATCGGGACTGTACCCAAAAACCACCTGTTTGCACGACTCAGTAGAGCCGTGGTAGGGTGGAAATCAAAGCACAGTGGGAGACACACAAGACTCTATGACGATCTCGGGTCAACAGACTAAGCTGTACCAGTGTCACCAGAGAACTGCCATCTGACGTGAGATATAATACCATCTGGGAGTTCTCGGCGAGTCCGTTCAGTGTACCCAGTCTCCACTGAGCACCCGCATACCGTCTCTGATGTCAAACACCAATGGATATGGGATCATCCATCGCCCATCACATGGGTCGAGAAGATATTGTTAGTTATTTGTATGCCCTAGAGGCCATTACTGTACATAGGATGTATATTGTAGTGGATGCTGGGACATATATAGGGAGGACTTTCTTGCTCGACATGATAGTATGCTATCTGGTTGAACTTTACCTTAACGTGTATACTGATTGTCTCTCTGTTACATGTTGGTAAAGCCCTTAGGATGTGTGCTTGACTACCTGGACTATGATGCGGATCATACTAGTGGGGACATGGTAGTCCATAAGTACATCCTTCAAAGTCCCTAGTCGTGGGTGTATCGAGACGGGACATCGATATACCAGAGTAGACTAGCGTGTACCCTCTCGACCCATACAGATGGGCGATGGATGATCCCATATCCATTGGTGTTTGACATCAGAGATGATATACGGGTGCTCAGTAGAGACTGGGTACACTGGACGGACTCGCCGAGAACTCCCAGATGGTATTATACCTCACGTCAGATGGCAGTTCTCTGGTGACACTGGTACAGAGTAGTCTGTTGACCCGAGATCGTCATAGAGTCTTGTGTGGTTCCCACTGTGCTTTGATTTCCATCTTACCACGTCCAAGAGGGCGTGCAAAACGGTGGTTTTTGGGTACAGTCCCGAGTCACATGGAGGCAATGAGCGATAGGAGGGGATTCGTCTCTCCCGGTATAGGGGGTTGATGTTGCGCTGTGTTCGATTGGTTTTAACAGGAAATCCCTGGCCAGGGTTGCTGAGATTTACTGGTAAGTGTTACCAGTAGTTTCTCGAACAGTTATGGACCTCATATCGACACGACTTATCGAGCTATTGGGGTCTGACGTTTACCACCCCTAGGCGAGATATGCGACATATCAGACGATCAGACCGGACTGTACGGTAGTGTTACTGGTCGGATTCACTGGAGTGTGAGCGGGCTTGCTCGTCGATCTTCAGATCGCTCAATACCCGGGTGGCCGTTACGTTTAGCAGACCGCTTGCGGCTTGTGGGTGCTTGATATAATCATCACCTGCTGCCGGCGTATTGACGAGTCTTTAGAGTCCTACACAGAGGTTTCCTGGCTCAAGCGAAACGAAATAGGAGCGCATATGAGATTTGTGCGGGACCGAGAATAATGCGTGTATGTGATACCGTATTCCATTCTCGCGATAAATGTATCGAAAGGTTGTATGCGATATAACCTAGTTATCGAATCAAGGGTTGGTTCGATAAGCCGATACATATAATACTAGTCGGTTATATGCGATATGACCGGATCGTTAAATCAAGTGTTGATTTAATGATTTAATGCATAATTATATATTTGATATATTACTTTGCATTAACTAGTATTGGTTCACTTTAAATGGATTTTCTCACTCGGATTGTACACATTGTATATGTGATATACTTTTGTGCACTTGATTGTATCATGTTTGATGATACATGTTTTACTATAGTTAAGTGTAATGGATTAAGCCATGGTTAAACTAATGATTAGGGTTTTCTATTCTTACTTATTTATTTATTTTGAATAGATAAGAAAAGAATGGTTGCTAATTTTGGAGTTTAGTTGAAGCTTCATGAAGCTTTGACTTTGTAACCATTCTTGTCTTCATCTTTAACCCTAACCATTAATCTAACCTTAGTTAATTCTCTACACTTGACCATGGTTCTAATATGATAAGTATTCATTTTCTTTTCCAATTATAATAATCTTATCATATTATTCTTCTTCTTCTTCCTTGCTTCAAGTGAAGAAAAGCTTACCTCATCAATGGTGATTGATGTTTTTGAGTGAGAAATCCAATTCTAAAGTTAACCCACTTCCTATTTCTTCATCCTCTACCTCTTGCCAAGTAGTAGAGTGTGTTTTCTTCACAAGTTTCTTGACTTGGTGAAGTCGGAGCTTGATTTAGCGATGCCTCGACGTAGATCATCTTCGGCATGGACATCGACGACCTAGCTCGCTTTTTCTCCGACGAAGCCGACTCTAGAGCCCGGATTCCTTTTGGACAGCGGAGACGACTTCGTTGCGGAGCTATGGTGGTGGAGCACCGGATCTACAAAGGTTGTATTTCCGTATCTCTTAGTTAAGTGTTAACTAGTTAGCTTTTTCGCCTAGTTTTCTAGCAAATGATCCGTAGTCGGGTCTCTCGGCACCTAGAATTTTTGAAATTGGCATGGTTGATGCCTTGTGAGACCTCACTAGAGTGCCTAGGAACCCTACAGTGGTATCAGAGCCTAGCTAGAGCCTTAGGCGAAGTCTAGACGGAATTTGAAGTCCGAACGACCCGAAAACCCATACCGGAATATGCTCTCTGGAAAATGCGGATTTTTGTGTATTAAAAATGCCTAAAAAATTCAATAAATAATTATAAGAATTACTGTGCAAACTCAGGCGAATTATTCATCCAACAGAGAGCGGAACCGCGGCAGAAGCCCAGCTTCTGCGGCGGTTCCGCGGCTAGGTTGTGACGTCATCACATATTTTCTGCACAGTAATTCCTATTTAATTATTCTGGATTTTATGGGAATATTTAAAATTTATTCCAGAGTTGAATTTTCTGGGTTGATTTGAGGATTCGGTGTTTCGATCGGAGTATCAGATTTTGTCTATGTGGCTTTCCGGATAAATATTAGAATATGTTAAAAAGTTCGACCGGATATAAATACCCAATTTTTCCCCTGTCGGGAAATTTCCAAGTGTTGGATTTTTCCGTAGTTTAACGACGTTCTAACTAGTGCAAGTAACGCGATGGACCCTCTAGAAGACAACAAACCTTAACTCGATTATGTGACCGTCTTGAACTGCCCTTTGAACCTTCGAGTTTGGGGCAGTACGGCGTGTCACATGTGAGGCGTTGGCTTGACCCTTCTACGGCTGGACCGTTGGTACTGAGGCACGAACTGAATGTTGTTAGACTCATATTTCATGTGTTGATCTGTATCGGGAAAACTTGGGTGTTCGATTGTTCGATCGGAAAGTTTGACATTTTCTATTTATCCGGAATGTGATACAATAATTGGAATTCACAAGTAGTTATGTGATAACTAAATGAATGTTATAAACATAGCACTTTAGTCTCACTTGATCGGTTGCCACGGAATTTTGATGCGATCAAAAGTCCGTCGCAATCACGTAGCGTACGCGGATATTCGCCGGGTAAACTTAATAGACAGCCTCACTCCATAGCCCCGACCAAGTGACTGTAGGAGAACCCCGTCGCCGAAAGCATCCGTTCGGGTGCTTGCGGTAGCGGTGTTCCGCCTTGGTGCACTTCGTCGACGGTATCAGGGGTGCAGCCGCCTACTAAAGTTTGCGACGAGTATTCGATCAGACTGTCGGGAATCCTGTTGAATTGCCCGACTTGGTATTGAAAAGTGTTTTCGATAAAGAGACTAAAATGCGGGGTTTATAATTGTTAGGCATGCGATGTCTAAGAAATTCATTTGGTCAGGCATGCGATGTCTGAGGAGGTTGCGGATTCCAACTGTTGTAGTTTTTCACTTTCTTTTCTGTGACCGTAAGTGTAATATGTGGTATCGCCGGTTTCGTTGCTATATGTCAACGACAATTGGGATGCGCACATTTACTTACGTTGATGACATGTGATGTTATGTGTTGCTGGATATGTTATATTGGATCGTCGTGTTTGAATAGCCGGGGTTTTTTATGTGAGATGAGTGTTTTTCATTTTCATTCATGTAAAAACTTGTATGTTATATTCTTTTATTGGGGCACTTCCAAGTTGCGGAAGTTGTCACCGTTGTTGTATATTATTTACTTTTCCGCACTAGGATAGACCCAAGGAGGGGAGCACAAGTAACCGGGTTCTGGAGTCCAGTGGGAGACCAACTCGAGGAGTCGAGTCCGGGTCTCCTAACCCTAGAATTGGTAGGGTTGCTTACCGCTCTCGTAGGGGTCTAGGGGTGTGGGTTTGGCTATTCATCACGACCGTGGAATCCGTGTTTTATACTGGCTCGTATTGAAAACACGGACGTCCTAGTATATCCAATATTTCATATGATTCTTCTGCTGCAATATCTGTGATGTGATCATGTGATGTTCTGTGATAGATACAGTATATAGTATATATGATATATTATATAGACGTTACTTATGTTTTACACCCGCGCTAGCCCTGCCCCGCTCTGCCGTTAGTTACCTAACCTAACGGTGCACGAGGGGACATCGAGGCGAATGCGGATGGCATAAGTGTACGTCGTATTTATCTGTGATGTTTAGGTACTTTAAATGATGGGACTTCATTAATGTGATTAATGAAATAAAAGAAACCTAAGATGTTGTAGAATCGAATTTCTAAAATAAAACAGGTAGCTACAGTTTTTGCTTTGTACAGCGGTATATGAGATATATCCTGCACCTTATTCGATGAGGAAAGGACCGAGATCCCTTCACCGGGAGTGACTCCTTTAGCAATAACTGGCAGATGCTACACACTCGGTTTGTTTTTTGATAGCTTTTAAGTGTTTTTGCTTTGCACAGTGATATATATGATATATCCCGCACCTCATTCGACGAGGAAAGGACCGACGATCCCTTCACCGGGAGTGACTCCTTTAGCAAAACTAGAAAAGCCTCAAAAACACTCCATTTCAAAATTCATTCGATCCTACAACGATATCAAGTTCATTACGCAATAGGTTTTCAGAAAAACCTGTCGTAGCCCTCCGTCATTTCAGATAAGTAGTAGTTAGTATTCGTGCTGCGTTTGTTGGCCTTTGTCAAGGCGCAGTGTGCGGTAGCTAACTGGTGCTTATCTGCTTATGCATATGATGCAGATTGAGTTAGGGTAGTCGTGCGACCTTGTTGGCCTTTGTCAAGGGCCGTGCGGGTGGGTTTAATTCAATCAGGAAATGACGGGTTGAACTTGACTAGCATCCTATGGTTTGTTGGCCTTTGTCAAGGTCATAGGAGGTTAGGGGCAAAATATTATCGGGAATTTCAAGTGTTGAAATTTGCAATGAGATTGCATACCTTCTATGAGATAGTTGGATCCCGATACCCGCTGCGAGTAAGAGTTACTCCTGGGAGAGTTTTATACATTACAATTAGCCGATCAAGTAGGTGTCTAGAAAGGTGTCAACGGGGTTACGCCTCTGGGAAAACGAGGTTTACATTAATTAGGTTCGTGCGAAAGCACGGGGGACCTCCCTCAAAGTACCGACACTGGCCTGGCTGAAAGATTGGCGAACTTGTAGTGTGTAATTAATCCCGGCTAGTCTTTCCTTTTAGGGTTTGAAGGAAGATTTGATAAAAAGCAGTGGGAGCCATCCTGATTAGATAAAATAATAACCAATCTATTCTTGACAGAGCGCACGCTGAGTGTTTTCTTCTCTCTCTCTCCAGGTAGCGACTATATCACGCCTTAATCAAGATAATAATACGGATTATTGACCGAACCCGCTTGTTATACTGAGCTGGGGAACGTTGGTCCCGCTCCAACTTATAATTGTTATAAGACAGAGCAGGAAATTGGGGAATACCAGATTTCCCGTGCCGCCCAAACGAAGAGAGTGCATGCTGATGCATCATCTTCGGGTGTGTTCATTATACAGAACTGTTTCTCAGTATTCTTTACGTCCTGGGTATGTGATACCAGATCAGGATCCCAGATATGTAATCTGTTACATAGGGCTACAGAAAGGTAGAGAACTGAGAACGGGTGGTAAGTTTCATGAGGCAGAAAACGGGGCAAGAGTTGCAGCCAAGTCTGTCGGTCACTGTCACCCTGTATTAATGATACATTGATTCTGAACGAATGTTATTAGACACCGAACCTGATATACAAAATCATATCAGTCTCTTTATTAGTAAAGAAATGATAAAATTTTGTATTGTTGGATAATGTTTTGAACATTTCCTATATCAAAAGTTGATCGGTTCAGGCACGTTATCTAAAAGCATTAATGTTCTAAATCAAACTACAGTTCTTTAATATACGGAACACACACAAGAGGAAGAGTTCAGAAATGAATGAATCCTTCTTAAGGTATTGTAGACTAGGTCATATCAATGCGACCCGACTAGCTGAAGTTACATAAAGATGCATATTTAAATGTGTTTGAATTTACATCTTGTGAAACTCGCCAGTCATGTCACAAAGATAAGATGACCACAGCTCCGTTTATTGGAAACAGAGAAAGAGTTAGTAAACTCTTAGGATGATACATGTTGATGTATGTAGGTCCCCTGTCTACACATACCAAGACTGGTTCTTTATACTTCATTACATTCTCTGATGATCTCTTTAGATTCAGACATATGTTCCTGTTGAAACACAAGTCCGAACCTTTTGAGATATTCACAGAATATAAGTTAGAAGTAGAGAACCAGAATACGGGTATAAGTATTATGTCCTATGATGAGATCAAGGAGGAGAACACTTGAGCACGGAATTCTTGGCCTTTTTTGAAGGAGAATGAGATTCTCTCTCGGCATTACTCCTCCGTATACACCATAGTACGATGGTATATCGGGGCGGAGCAATCACACCCTATATGATAAGGTGTGCTCTATGATGAGTACTACTGAGTCACCTATTTCCTTAAGGGTGTTATGCACTTGAGAAGCTGCATACCTATTGAATAAGGTTCCAATCAAATCAGTTGCCTACCACTTCATATGTGATATGGAAAGGGAAGAGCCCATCTCTTAAGATAGTTAAGATTTGGGGTTGTCCGGCCTATGTCTAAAAGCAAAATCTGGACAAGCTCGAGGCAAGGTCTGTAATGTAGAACTGGAAAGGTTCCAGCTATACAAAATACAGCAGATGATTTGGTACAACCAGAGGATTCAGTAGAAACCAACGAACCTCAGCCTCTCCGCCGATCTAGTAGGGTTCCTCACCCATCTGAGAGATACTTCGGTTTCTCTATGACAGTGGGAGCGAGGAATGCATCATGAGATGATGACCCAACTAGTTTCGAGCTGGCCATCAAGAGTGAGACTCTGTAAGAATGGCTGGATGTTTATCGATCTGAGATGGAATCCTTATACACCAACAAAGTATGGGCTATGGTTGCTATATCTGAAGGGTTAAATCCCCATCAGGAGCAAGTATATTTTGAGAAGATTACTTGGTGTACATGGAAAAGTTGAGACTTTCAAAGCTAGACTTGTTAAAGGTTTGCATCATTGACCAGGCGTGGATAATGATGAAACCTTTTCAAGTGGCTATGCTTAAGTCCATCCAGATCCTACTTGCCACGGCTACATACCATGACTACGATATCTGGTGGTTGGGTGTCATGACAGCTTTTCTAAATGATGTTTTAGAAGAGAGCGTCTATAAGTACACAGCCAGAGGGCTTCGTAGACAGTGGGAGCAGCGAAAACGTGTGCAAGATGCTTTATAGGATAAAGCAGGCATCGCGGAGTTGGAACATCTGTTTTGATGGATTAGTCAAACAGTTTGACATCATCAAAATGGTAGATGAACCTTGTATATACAAAAAGGTAGTAGGGAGTATGGTGACGATCCTCGTAGAGTACGTGGATGACATACTCTTGATAGGGAAGGAGTTTCCTATGCTACGCTCGATCAATCTCCGATTATCACTATGATTCTCCATATAGGATCAAACTGATACCTCCTAAATCCTAAGTTTAGGATCTATGAGATAGATTTAATTGGATATTAGGATTCTCACTAGTTGTAGTGAGATAGTATCAATTGATCCTGGGGAGAATCACTGGAAGTGTTCCAGGGTGATAAAGACGACTGAATGTCAGTCGCAGGCATTGTCTTTACCCTCAGTAAAGGGACGGTATGTTGGAAGAGTTCCAAGCTAGATACCGTGACATACTAGACGATAAAGGCAGGATACATCGCTACTTAAGATGCTACCAAAGAGGCTGTTTGGGTGTATATAGGTTCATGAGATGAACTATGTTCCTCCCATTGTGAGACAATGGAGTTGTGGCTTATGCCAAGGAACGCCGGTACCATCAGTGATCCAGACATATTCTTAGGCAGTATCACCTGATCATGGAGATGGTTGATCTCCAGGGGATCGAGGTCAGGGGAGTAGATTCTGAGGACAACACAGCGGATCCACTCACAAAGGCCTGTTCCCAAAGAGAGATTTTTTTATGGGATGGTTGAGTATGAGATACTGCAACCACTGCTACAGATGGCCCTAGTGCAAGTGGGAGATTGTTAGTTATATGTATGCCCTAGAGGCCATTACTGTACATAGGATGTATATTGTAGTGGATGCTGGGACATATATAGGGAGGACTTTCTTGCTCGACATGATAGTATGCTATCTGGTTGAACTTTACCTTAACGTGTATACTGATTGTCTCTCTGTTACATGTTGGTAAAGCCCTTAGGATGTGTGCTTGACTACCTGGACTATGATGCGGATCATACTAGTGGGGACATGGTAGTCCATAAGTACATCCTTAAAAGTCCCTAGTCGTGGGTGTATCGAGACGGGGCATCGATATACCACAGTAGACTAGCATGTACCCTCTCGACCCATATAGATGGGCGATGGATGATCCCATATCCATTGGTGTTTGACATCAGAGATGATATACGGGTGCTCAGTAGAGACTGGGTACACTGGACGGACTCGCCGAGAACTCCCAGATGGTATTATACCTCACGTCAGATGGCAGTTCTCTGGTGACACTGGTACAGAGTAGTCTGTTGACCCGAGATCGTCATAGAGTCTTGTGTGGTTCCCACTGTGCTTTGATTTCCATCTTACCACGTCCAAGAGGGCGTGCAAAACGGTGGTTTTTGGGTATAGTCCCGAGTCACATGGATGCAATGAGCGATAGGAGGGGATTCGTCTCTCCCGGTATAGGGGGTTGATGTTGCGCTGTGTTCGATTGGCTATAACAGGAAATCCCTGGCCAGGGTTGCTGAGATTTACTGGTAAGTGTTACCAGTAGTTTCTCGAACAGTTATAGACCTCATATCGACACGACTTATCGAGCTATTGGGGTCTGACGTTTACCACCCCTAGGCGAGATATGCGACATATCAGACGATCAGACCGGACTGTACGGTAGTGTTACTGGTCGGATTCACTGGAGTGTGAGCGGGCTTGCTCGTCGATCTTCAGATCGCTCAATACCCGGGTGGCCGTTACGTTTAGCAGACCGCTTGCGGCTTGTGGGTGCTTGATATGATCATCACCTGCTGCCGGCGTATTGACGAGTCTTTAGTGTCCTACACAGAGGTTTCCTGGCTCAAGCGAAATGAAATAGGAGCGCATATGAGATATGTGCGGGACCGAGAATAATGCGTGTATGTGATACCGTATTCCATTCTCGTGATGAATGTATCGAAAGGTTGTATGCGATATAACCTAGTTATCGAATCAAGGGTTGGTTCGATAAGCCGATACATAGAATACTAGTCGGTTATATGCGATATGACCGGATCGTTAAATCAAGTGTTGATTTAATGATTTAATGCATAATTATATATTTGATATATTACTTTGCATTAACTAGTATTGGTTCACTTTAAATGGATTTTCTCACTCGGATTGTACACATTGTATATGTGATATACTTTTGTGCACTTGATTGTATCATGTTTGATGATACATGTTTAACTATAGTTAAGTGTAATGGATTAAGCCATGGTTAAACTAATGATTAGGGTTTTCTATTCTTACTTATTTATTTATTTATTTATTTTGAATAGATAAGAAAAGAATGGTTGCTAATTTTGGAGTTTAGTTGAAGGTTAATGAAGCTTTGACTTTGTAACCATTCTTGTCTTCATCTTTAATCCTAACCATTAATCTAACCTTAGTTAATTCTCTACACTTGACCATGGTTCTAATATGATAAGTATTCATTTTCTTTTCCAATTATAATAATCTTATCATATTATTCTTCTTCTTCTTCCTTACTTCAAGTGAAGAAAAGCTTACCTCATCAATGGTGATTGATGTTATTGAGTGAGAAATCCAATTCTAAAGTTAACCCACTTCCTATTTCTTCATCCTCTACCTCTTGCCAAGTAGTAGAGTGTGTTTTCTTCACAAGTTTCTTGACTTGGTGAAATCGGAGCTTGATTTAGCGATGCCTCGACGTAGATCATCTTCGGCATGGACATCGACGACCTAGCTCGCTTTTTCTCCGACGAAGCCGACTCTAGAGCCCGGATTCCTTTTGGACAGCGGAGACGACTTCGTTGCGGAGCTATGGAGGTGGAGCACCGGATCTACAAAGGTTGTATTTCCGTATCTCTTAGTTAAGTGTTAACTAGTTAGCTTTTTCGCCTAGTTTTCTAGCAAACGATCCGTAGTCGGGTCTCTCGGCACCTAGAATTTTTGAAATTGGCATGGTTGATGCCTTGTGAGACCTCACTAGAGTGCCTAGGAACCCTACAGATATACGCTAGTCTACTCTGGAATATCGATGCCCCGTTTCGATATTCCCACGACTAGGAACATTGAAGGATGTACTCATGGACTACCCAGGCCCCACTAGTATGATCTACATCATAGTCCTAGAAGTCGAGTACACATCCTAAGGGCTTTATCAACATGAAACAGAGGGACAAAAAGTATACATGTTAAGATAAAGAGCAACCAGATAGCGTACTATCATGTCGAGCAAGAAAGTCCTACCTATATATATCCCAGCATCCACTACAATATACATCCAATGTACAGTAATGGCCTCTAGGGCATACATATAACTAACACGAACAACCCAGAGCCGGGATCTTTGCTAGATTATTAGGGTTTAACATGCAAGTAAACATCTTTACAACTGAGTGTGAGGGATTACAACCTTTGTAGTCCGCTCCTTCGCTTCATAAGCTCCGAGTAGAAGTCCCTTCGCCGCGATCCATGATCTCCCGGTATCAAGAGAGGCTCCACAACTCGAACGATCCATGCTAGCTTGTAGTCTTCCTTTTCTCCGATGATCAACCTCGAAGTTTCTATAACTGAAGCCATCTCTCTCTAATGAGGTGAACACCCTAATCTAATTGGCTAGATTAGATGAGGATGATGGAGTAGTATTTGTGCTCTCTTTTCTTATCAAATTCTCACTCTTAATCATCAAAAAATGAAAAACTAGAATGTTTTCTCAAAGCTCAAGGTTGAAGAAGAAGAAATAATGGATAAATCCTTTTGTGATGAATAATGAAATGATATATGATTAATAATGCAACCATGGTTAACTATGACAAGGCTAACTCATGTAGAGAATTAACTAAGGCTAAGGGTTTGGGTTGGGTTAAGAATGGGTCACTAGAAAATTTCAGCCATAATATCTTAGCTCAAAACAAAATAAATCCTTCTAGAAGCATCAAGAAAGAACTAACCCAAATCAAACCCTAACCTTGTTTAATCTCCACTAAACATGTTGCATTAGTAATCATATCATGTTACTATATTATATATCACATATATAATATATATTTGTAACAAAAGAAAATAATACAATTAACATATATATCGCTTATATATCAATGTATTATCCTGTGAGAAAATGAAAAAATAAAGCGACCTAATATTAGATAATGTAATGTAATATATCACATATATAATTATACATTAAATTATCGAATCAACGCTTGATCCGACAATCCGGCTATATCGAATATAACCGACTAATATATCATGTATCGATTCATCGAATCAACACTTGATCCGATGACCCGGCTCATTTCAAAATACCGCGAGAATATAATACGGTATCCCATATCGTATTATTCTCGGTCCTGCACATATCACATATGTGCCCCTACTCCGTTTTGCCTGAGTCAAGAAACCTCTGTGTAGGACTCTAAAGAATCGTCAATACGCCGGTAGCAGGTGATGATCATATCAAACACCCACTGTTAGTTGTATGTATGCCCTAGAGGCCAGTATTGTACAGATGATGTATATTATATTGGATGCTTGGACATATATAGAGATGACTTTCTTGCTCGATATGATAGTATGCTATCTGGTTACTCTTTATCTTAACATGTACACTTGTCTCTTTATACTGTCTTATAGTTACATGTTGGTAAAGCCCTTAGGATGTGTACTTGACTACCTGGACTATGATGCAGATCATACTAGTGGGGACATGGTAGTCCATAAGTACATCCTTTAAGGTCCCTAGTCGTGGGTGTATCGAGACGGGGCATCGATATACCAGTGTAGACTAGCGTATACGCTTCTCGACCCATGTGATGGGCGATGGATGATTCCATATCCATTGGTGTTTGACATCAGGGATGGTATACGGGTGCTCAGTGGAGACTGGGTACACTGGACGGACTCGCCGAGAACTCCCAGATGGTATTATACCTCACGTCAGATGGCAGTTCTCAGGTGACACTTGTACAGGTTAGTCTGTAGACCCGAGATCGTCATAGAGTCTTGTGTGATTCCCACTGTGCTTTGATCTCCACCTTACCACGTCCATGAGGGCGTGCAAAACGGTGGTCTTTGGGTACAGTCCCGAGTCATATGGAGGCAATGAGCGATAGGAGGGGTTTCGTCTCTCCCGGTATTGGGGGTTGATGTTGCGCAATGCTCGATTGGCCGTAACAGGGAAGTCCCTGGCCAGGGCTGATCAGAGATTTGCTGGTAAGTGTTACCAGTAGTTTCTCGACCCGTTATGAGCCTCACATCGGCACGACTTATCGGTTATTGGGGTCTGACGTTTACCACCCCTAGACTTGATATGCGACGTATCAGACGAACAGACCGGACTGTACGGTAAGTGTTACTAGTTGGATTCACAGGAGTGTGAGCGGGGTAGCTCGTCGATCTTCTGATCGCTCAATACCCGGATGGCCGTTACGTTTAGCAGACCGCTTGCGGCTTGTGGGTGCTTGATATGATCATCATCTGCTACCGGCGTATTGACGAGTCTTTAGAGTCCTACACAGAGGTTTCCTGGCTCAAGCGAAACGAAATAGGAGCGCATATGAGATATGTGCGGGACCGAGAATAATGCGTGTATGTGATACCGCATTTCATTCTCGCGATAAATGTTTCGATTGGTTATATTCGATATGACCTAGTTATCGAATCATTGATTCGATAAGCCGAAACATTGGATACTAGTCGGTTATATGCGATATGACCGGATCGTTAAATCAAGTGTTGATTTAATGATTTAATGTATAATTATATATTTGATATACTGCATTGCATTAACTAGTATTGGTTCACTTTATATGGATTTTCTCACTTGATGTGCAAGAAGTATATGTGATATACTTTTGTGCACATATTTGTATCATGTTTGATGATACATGATCTTATTGTTAAGTATAAAGAATTAAACCATGGTTAAGTGTTGATTAGGGTTTTGCATTTTCATTTATTTATTTATTTATTTATTTGAAAAGGATTAAGATAAGAATGGTGGCCTTTTTTGTTTTATGTTGAAGCTTCATGAAGCTTTGACTTTTGTAACCATTCTTGTCATCATGCTTAACCCTAACCCATCCAAGTGACCATGGTTTATTCTCTACACTTAACCTAGGTTAGAACATGATAAGTATTTGATTTTATTATTCTTTTTCACAATACTTATCATATTCTATTTGCTTCTTCATCTTCATCTTCAAGAGAAAAGCTTGATGCCATCAATGGCAACTTGAGCAAAAGTGAGTGAAATCCAATTCTAAAGTGAACCCACCTCCTATTTCTTCACCCTCTACCTCTTGCCAAGTTGTTTTGGGTGTTTTTTTCACAAGTTTCACAACTTGGTGAAGTTGGAGCTTGAACTTGTGCAACCTCGACGTAGATCATCTTCGGCACGAAGCCGACGACCTATTCCGCTCACTTCTCCGATGAAGCCGTCGCGAGAGTCCGAGATTCGAGATGGACAGCGAGGAGATGACCACGAGGAGCTAAGGAAGTGGATAACCGGATCTACAAAGGTTGTAGCATCTAACTTTTAGTTAAAGTGTTAACTAGTTTATAGTTTCGCCTAGGATTCTAGCCGACGATCCGTATTAGGGTTTCTTGGCACCCATAAAATTATAAATTGGCATGTTCGATGCCTTGTAAGACCTCTATAGTGTGCCTAGGATCCCTACAGTGGTATCAGAGCCTAGCTAGAGCCTTAGACGAAGTCTAGACGGTGTTTGAAGTCCGAACGAAGCCGAAACCCTAACCCGATAATGCTCTCTGGACTTTTTCCAAATTTGTGGTTTTTTGTCAATTAAAAATGCTTAAAAAATTCAGCAATGAAATCTAAGAATTACGGTGCAAAAAGTTTCCCATGAACAGTACTTTGTGCGGCGGAACCGCGACAGAAGCCTAGCTTCTACGGCGGTTCCGCGGCTCTTTGGTGACGTCAGCCCTAAGTGTTTGCACAGTAATTCCTGATTAATTATTCTGAGTTTTCTGGGAATTTTTAAATTGGCTCTTATGTTGAGTGTTCTGGGGTTAAATTGGGAAACGATGTTTCGATCGGATTATCGAACCTTGTCTAAGTGTTTTTCCGGATAATTTTTGAATTTGTTAAAAAGTTCGACCGGATATAAATACCCAACTTTTCCCCTGTCGGGAAATTTCCAAGTGTTGGATTTTTCCGTAGTTTAACGACGTTCTAAGTAGTGCAAGTAACGCGATGGACCCTCTAGAAGACAACAAACCTTAACTCGATTATGTGACCGTCTTGAACTGCCCTTTGAACCTTCGGGTTTGGGGCAGTACGGCGTGCCACATGTGAGGCGTTGGCTTGACCCTTCTACGGCTGGACCGTTGGTACTGAGGCACGAACTGAATGTTGTTAGACTTATTTCATGTGTTGAGCTGTATAGGGAAAACTTGGGTATTCGACCGTTCGATCGGAAAGTTTAACATTTTCTGTTTATCTGGAATGTGATACAATAATTGGAATTCACAAAATGTTATGAGATAACTGAATAAATGTTATAAATCTAGCGGTTTGGTTTCACTTGATATTGAAAAGAGTTTTCGATAATGGGACTAAAATGCGGGGTTTATAACTGTTAGGCATGTGATGTCTAAAAAGGTTGCGGATTCCAATTGTTGTAGTTTTACACTTTCTTTTCTGTGACCGTAAGTGTGATATGTGATATCGCCGGTTTCGTTGCTATATGTCAACGACAATTGGGATGGACATATTTGTTGGAGATAGTGCCCTCATAGTCAATTATTGGATCGCAGGTACGTGATTGCAATGATTGCGGAGGACCTATCCCGGTAGGACAGTCTTACTCGAAATGATAGTATGCTATCTGGTTTGCCTTTATCAGTTGTGTACATGTTCAGGTGACTGATTGCATGTTACACTTTGATAGAGCCCTTAGGATCTTGCTTTACTACCAACTGTATGAGGGCGATCATATACGTGAGAGTTGGGTAGTTTATATGCATATCCTTAATTGTGGTCCCTAGTCGTGGGAGTTTCGAGACAGGGCATCGATACTCCGGAGTAGACTAGTGTGTACAGTCGAGACCCCGACGAGGGGCGGTGGCCGGTCTCACAAGCCACTGGTGACAGTTGGATCACCTAAGATGTATACAGGTGCTCATTGGGTTATGAGTACACCGGACAGGACTCGCCGGGAATCTGCTAGTTAGTATTATATCTACCGTCAGATAGCAGTTCCCTGGTGACATCTGTACAGGTTAGTTCATCGACCTGAGGTCGTCATTTGTCTCGTGTGAGTTCCCACTGTGCTTTGATTTCTACCCTACCACGGCTCAAAGGAGTCGTGCAAACAGGTAGCTTTTGGGTACAGTCCCGAGCCATATGGAGGCACGTGAGCGGATCGGCAGGGGATTCGTCTCTCCCGGTATTGGGGGCGAGATCGTGCTGTGTCTAGGAGAGCCATTACACAAATCCATGGCCATGGTAGGAGATTTACTGGTAGGTACTCCAGTAGTATCTCAGGGTGTATTTGGGCTTCACTCCGACACGACTTATACTGCTTCTGGGGGTCTGACGTTACTAGCCCCCTAGGCGGATATGCGATACTCATTGACGAACGGACCGGACTGTATATACATTGTCACTGTTAGGCTCAGTAGGGTTTTCGGAGGAGTTCGCTCATCGGTCTCCCTTGAGTTCGCTCCTCGGCCACCCTTGAGGTCAGTCCGTGGGCAGCCGTTACGCATTGCTAGTGCCGCTGACGGTTTGTGGTTAAACCCACTGCCAGGGTGCTGACGAGTCATTAGAGTCCCCCACAGGCAGTTTCCCAAGTTCGGGCGAAACGTTGTAGAGGCCGTATGGTTTTATGGCAGGGTTCGGAAAATGCACGTGCGTTTACGCACGTGTCGATTTTCGGACAGATAATACTGGTCGGCTTTGGTTTAAGCCGAATCCGAGTATTATATTGAGTAGGTATAATATCTTTGTCTCAGTTGCATTTATATTCGGTCGTAATATAAATGCGGGTATTTTTATACAGTTTCGGGGTTATCCTGAAAGTCGTTTCAGGATCACTTTTGGAAGTTGCCAGTTTCCAGTTTTCTATCAGCCGTCTTTTAACATTCGGTTAAAGACGGATTTATCTTTTCTTGGATGAGAGTGAGTCGTGTTTCTAGAAGATTCTAGAAGGTTCTAGTTTGGGTGAGGTGTCGAGTGACTCATGCTTTGTAATCAACCAATTCTTGTTATGCTAAAGATCTTTTTGCTAGATATTTAGTTTGTGTTCATATTATGATAAGGATGTTTTGTTATGGTTACCTCCTTATCTCCTCCTACACTCACCCTCCTTCTCTTTATAAGGATAGCCTCCTCTCTCTCTCTCATTCACTTCACTTGATGTTTCATTTTAGAGAGAAAAGATTATGATAGGTTTTTCCGGTGTATGGAATTTCACAGTCCATTTCATTCCATCACCCGATTCCTTCGGCAACTTCATTAACCGTCCGTCCATAGCTTTGGACGGAACGAGACAAAGTCATCTACTCTTTCTCTACATCAATCTTGGTCGTCTCTTTTAGCAAACTTGACGACCGAGTTGCCTCGAGTCAGAGGCGGGAGCCCGTTTAAAGAACCGATCATGTGGTGCCACCTCGACGAAGGATTCGGAGATCGACGAGATCGGAGCAGCCGCAACGGAGCGTGGGATGATGGTTGAAGAACGAAGGACTCGGATCGTTCGGTATAACCATTCTACACTCTTTACAGTTTGTTAGTTTAGCAATAATGGCAGATCCGGGTTAAAGTATACGATAGCGCCAAGTTTAAAAGTTTTATTCCGCATTTGGCGTCTGTAGACTGCCGGGGCGCTAACGTAGACTTACAGTGGTATCAGAGCCTAACCATTTTGCTATACTAACTTGTGCTAACGCGTTTAAAACATCGATCCGACCGAAAATCGAAAACTGCCAAAAATATCATTTTCCTTACTTGACAGTTTCTGTTAAATTTAAACGGTCTCAAAATTGATTTCTGGATATCTTAAAAATCCGAGCAGGTGATTTTAAGACCCACGACAAAATTTGGACTCGTGACTCCTCCAAGGTGCCGCGGAAGCGCGGCCAAACCCATGGTTTGGCCGCCCTTCCGCGGCCATGTGAGGAGCACGTGCTCCCAATTTTTGCCAGTGGGTTCTAATTTGGATTTTGTGATTTTTGGTATATATAGTTTTGGCCCAGGTTTTGTTACTGTTCACCAGTAAGCTGTGGGGCCCACTTTTTGAAATTTGGTCTTTGGTCGATCGAAATTTAAACACGTTAGTTTACAGTGCTTACATTATATCTCCGACCGGGAATGTCATTTGATCGGTAAACCGCGTTTAACTGCTATAGTTCTTTTAGACGGGTTTGCGAACGTGACATTCGCGTTGATGTTCTGTGTTGTGCTGTATTGTTGCGGATTTGTCGTGGTGGATAGCAGTGTGCAATGGTAGTACAGTTTGAGTTTATTTGTACATTTGATATTGCGGGGCGAGCGTCCAACATGTGGACTGCCGTCACTGCCTGTTGTATAATATTCTTTTGGGGCACGACCAGGTTGCGGTCGATGTACCTATTGTACTATTTTTCATTTCTGTACTAGGTTTTACCCCGCGACGGAGTGCACGGATAGCCGGGTTCGGGAAAGCAACGGGTCCGCATCTCATGGCTTTGAGAGGCAGAGGGGCCCCACTTCAGAATTGGCAGACTATTCGCCGCACTCGTAGGGGGTACAGGTTGACCCAAGGAGGGGTGCCCAAGATTACCGGATTCCGTGAAGTGCCGGGTGTTCCATTCACTGTGCTGTGGGGACTGCCTCGCTTCAGGTTTTGGCGGGTAACTTGCCGCACCCGTAGGGGTCTAGGTTTCATTGCACAGGCTATCCACACGACAGGGGAACGTCGAGTTTCAGCAGCGGCTCTGTGAAACTCGGGGATCCCAGATATCTGTATTGTTCTGTGATGCTTATTACTTTTCTGTAATGTTGCATATTATCACGCCTGGAGCGATTATGTATATTGGCTTATATACTATTAGATGTTGTATATGTTTTACACCCACGCTAGTCCAGTCCCCGCTCTGTCGTTAGTTAAGTAACCTAACGGGTGATGACGGGACCCAGTGACGAATGCGGATGGCATATACGTACATTTTATTTTCGTTCTTTTCTGGTGTGATTGATTGATGGGACTGCGTTGATTCTGATCAATGCAATGTAAAACAAACCTGTTTGAGTTGTTGGAACAATTTTAAAAGGTGTTATTGCAAAGACATTTTCTTTTGTTATGCATAGCGGTATTCAGTGGAATATCCAGCACCTCATTCGACGAGGCAAGGGCTGATATCCCTTCACCGGGAAAGACCCCTTGGACAGAAGTTTGCGTCAGGGTAATAACTTTACTATAGTCGATTACAAGTTGCTTTGCATAGCGGTATTCAGTGGAATATCCTGCACCTCATTCCACGAGGAAAGAGCCGAGATCCCTTTACCGGGAGTGACCTCTTTAGCAAAAGGTTTTCGTCACTATATTTTAAAAAGCTATCAGGTTCCTTCAGCGATATCAAGTTCACTACGCTAAAGGTTTTTCGCCAAAAACCAGCCGTAGCCCTCCGTCACTTCTTTTGGGTATTTAGTAGTATTCAAGCTATGCATTTTAGCCAAAGTTAAGGCATAGTGTTTGGTAGCTGCTGGGTATTCAATTGTTGCATAGATAGATGAGTTAGTTTGGGACAGTCGTTCTGCCGATTGGCCAAAGTCAGGGGCATGTGCGGGTGGGTTCAAATTGACAAGATAGTGACGGGTAGAACTTGGCATGTGACTTATGACATTTTGACCAAAGCCAAGGTTATAAGAGCATGGGGCAAGAAAATGATATCGGGAGTTTCTAAAGAAACTGAAACTTGCCAAGTATGCGCATACCATCTGGAGTATGAGTAACGTGGATGCATTCCATCACGTTATCATGCGATGAGAGTTGGATCCCGATTCCCACTGATGAGTTGGTTTACTCTTCGGGTGATCCCGATTGATTCTTCTTTAGGTTTGGAGGAGAATTTGACAGGACAGTGGGAGGTTTCCGGATTAGATAAATTGATGACCATTCTGATCTAGGTTAGAGTGCACGCAGAGTGTTTCTTTTCTCTCTCTCTCTTTGGCAGCGACCTTTGACCGACCCTAGACTATGACTCAGTGACCAGGTTGACCGAACCTTCTTAAAATACTGGCTTTTGGATTGTCTGAGTTGCATAAGTCATTGCCACTCCTTCTTTTACCCTTTGAATTTCTCAGAACACCCGTATTACTACGGATATCCACTTCCATTGGATAGATCCATCGTATGGTTATATACGAACTCGAAGGAACTTCTTCGAGGATGGATCCAGGTTCAGGTTCAGGAGAAATAGAATTGGTTTATTCAGTTGTCTTTTATCATCACCTTCTCTCAGTTACGAGAGCTCCTTGGTTTAGGAGAGTACACCTATTACGCTTATTGGATAGTCTTATTCCAAACCATAGGCTGGTGCCGAAAGGTAGGGAATGAAGAAAACCAATTAGCTTAAGTAGGGTGTGCAGAAGGTAATATGTAAAGACAAAATAAAGGGATTAGAAAGAGGGCAAAGTAAATTGCGACTGATATCATTCACGACCAAAACCGCGTATTTCATCGCCGCTCCTATTTCACCTTTAAAAGAATAAGGTATTATTCAGTTGTCTTTTATCATCACCTTCTCTCAGTTGCGAGTACTCCTTGGTTTAGGAGGGTACACCTATTATGCTTACTGGATAATCTTCTTCCAAACCATAGGCTGGTGCCGAACGGTAGGGAAGGAAGAAAACCATTTAGCCTAACGATGGTGTACAGAAGGTAACGACTAAAGACAAATAAAGGGATGTGGAGAGATGGCAATAAAATATACGGTTGAAGTCATGAATTGGATTATGGAAGAGGCATTACTATGAATACCAGGATACCCCTACGAAACATTTTCATGTTTCAGTGCATTGTTAAAGAAAAACTGTTTTCCTGATTAGACACTTACTCCAAGGGTATGTATTTACCAGTTTTCATTCTCATATCTGTATGGTTTTACAGATGATGAGTGGGAGTAAGATATTGGGAATTAGGTGATCATCCTCATTATATCGGAATTCGTTGTAATTGGTGATATTTGAGGAAATCGCCAGGGTACAGTTTTCTACCTACGACGCACAGGTTTTGAGTTATTTAACTCAGCGGACTTATACAGAGTATTGTATGTTGTCCAAGTGTCCATCAGGAGAAAGGGGTAGGTCCTCGTACTATGTTCTGTTTACTTATAACTTCTCTAGTATTTAGACGAGTGTTTCGTGGAAATACAAGGTCTAAGTTTTGAGAAGTTGTGGGTATAAGAATAAAGTAGAGAACCGGGTATCACAAGTATCGGGATTCTTCAAAGAGATCGAAGATGTAGATTCTTGTGATAGGTATTCAGATAATAGTAATGGTTTTGAGAAACGTGTTTCTCTTTCAGGTTACTCATAATTGGATGGTTTCCTAAGTTGAGTAATGCTGAATAGCCTCTTTCCATTAAGTTGATATGCACTGGAGACAGCTGCATGGTTTGAATATGGTTCCAATTAAATAAGTGCCAAAGTTTATGTATTGGATATAGAATGGATCGTACCTTAAAAGAAATTAAGGTATGGGGAGTTGTCCAGCTTATGCTTAAAACCAGACTCTGGATAACTCAGGGCACGTTTCTGTAATGGCTGTTTTGTGGGTTGACCCTGGCTATGACGAGGGTTGATATTCTACCATTTGGAAGATCAATAGTGTTATTGTTCTTGACTCGCCACAGTTTTAGTAAAATGGATCTTTTTCAGAAAACAGTAGTGGGAGTATGGTAGAACTGGAAGTGATTCCAGAACCGTGAACGATTACGGAAAATTTAATAGGACCTATACATTCAATCAGGTTTGACATTCCAATAGCCACTCCGCAGATTTGGTAGGTAACCTCAGACACCCGAGAGGTACTTCGGTAGCCTCAAGGACGGTGACAGGGAGGTTCTTATCTACCCAGACTTGACACTACTGTTGTTCCAGGATATGAGACCCGGTAGGAGGGTTGTCGTAGTCAGTGGGAGCAGCGGAAGCATAGTGGGCAAGATGCTTATATCTATTTATAGACTTGAGCAGTTATAGCGGAGAAAGATCATCTAATTTTGATGTGACAGTCATGGGTTTGACTTCAATCAGGATAGGGGATGGATCTGTTAAGAAGGCAGTAGGGTGTGATGTCATGGTATCAGGATGACATACACAGAGTGGGAAGCAAAATTCCTATACTACAATCGGTTGTACTGTGGTCGTCACACAGTTGTTTCTCCAGACAAGACATGGATATAATATTAGACATTCTGGTTTCTGGATCTATGGTTTTAGATCTAGATTTGGGTGGTTTCCCAATGTGGGTACTTTGACAGATATTCTAATGGTTTTTAGAATAGTTGACTCCTAGCATGGTAGAGTACCTGCAGGTGATGGAGTCACCCTCTCTAAAGGTGTCGTATAGACTAAAGGGGAGAGGGATGTGCATGATTGACAGATCACTTGCTTAGGCAATTGAGTCAATCGTGAGATGTCAAGTACCACACCAGATGTTGTTTTTGCACTAGATGCAATAAGTTTGTATTAATCCAATCCTGGAGAAACATAAGGAAGCAGTTTTAGAACATTGGTACATGTTCTACGGATTTGATAACGGCAGCCTCTTTCGGGAGACGGTTATCATTCCAGGCTTCAAAGGTGACATGGATGACAGAGTGATTGTCAGAGTTTTAGTTTTCCCTCTGACGAGAGACAGTATTATGGACAGGTGGTCCAAAGGATACTGTGGGTGGCCTGGTGCCGGATACTGATTAGGTTCAGTGATCCATACAGTCTAAGAATTTTGGATATGGAGTTCATTTATGAACTAAGGTCCCATCAGATATCCAGACATATTCTAAGACAGGTACTACTCAATTCGGGAGATGGCTTTCTCCGCGAACTTGAGATTATGAGAGATACAGAAAGAAACTTCTAGGCGGATCCACTCACCGAGGCTATTTCTCGAACACAATAGTTTTACAAACGGGCTTTGTGAAACTGATTAGTAGAGGAGTTGGATGTTCGTTTTCACACGGGCTGTGAGTAGTCGACATCGCAATATTAGCCTTGAGTGCAAGTGGGAGATTGTTGGAGATAGTGCCCTCATAGTCAATTATTGGATCGCAGGTACGTGATTGCAATGATTGCGGAGGACCTATCCCGGTAGGACAGTCTTACTCGAAATGATAGTATGCTATCTGGTTTGCCTTTATCAGTTGTGTACATGTTCAGATGACTGATTGCATGTTACACTTTGATAGAGCCCTTAGGATCTTGCTTTACTACCAACTGTATGAGGGCGATCATATACGTGAGAGTTGGGTAGTTTATATGCATATCCTTAATTGTGGTCCCTAGTCGTGGGAGTTTCGAGACAGGGCATCGATACTCCGGAGTAGACTAGTGTGTACAGTCGAGACCCCGACGAGGGGCGGTGGCCGGTCTCACAAGCCACTGGTGACAGTTGGATCACCTAAGATGTATACAGGTGCTCATTGGGTTATGAGTACACCGGACAGGACTCGCCGGGAATCTGCTAGTTAGTATTATATCTACCGTCAGATAGCAGTTCCCTGGTGACATCTGTACAGGTTAGTTCATCGACCTGAGGTCGTCATTTGTCTCGTGTGAGTTCCCACTGTGCTTTGATTTCTACCCTACCACGGCTCAAAGGAGTCGTGCAAACAGGTAGCTTTTGGGTACAGTCCCGAGCCATATGGAGGCACGTGAGCGGATCGGCAGGGGATTCGTCTCTCCCGGTATTGGGGGCGAGATCGTGCTGTGTCTAGGAGAGCCATTACACAAATCCATGGCCATGGTAGGAGATTTACTGGTAGGTACTCCAGTAGTATCTCAGGGTGTATTTGGGCTTCACTCCGACACGACTTATACTGCTTCTGGGGGTCTGACGTTACTAGCCCCCTAGGCGGATATGCGATACTCATTGACGAACGGACCGGACTGTATATACATTGTCACTGTTAGGCTCAGTAGGGTTTTCGGAGGAGTTCGCTCATCGGTCTCCCTTGAGTTCGCTCCTCGGCCACCCTTGAGGTCAGTCCGTGGGCAGCCGTTACGCATTGCTAGTGCCGCTGACGGTTTGTGGTTAAACCCACTGCCAGGGTGCTGACGAGTCATTAGAGTCCCCCACAGGCAGTTTCCCAAGTTCGGGCGAAACGTTGTAGAGGCCGTATGGTTTTATGGCAGGGTTCGGAAAATGCACGTGCGTTTACGCACGTGTCGATTTTCGGACAGATAATACTGGTCGGCTTTGGTTTAAGCCGAATCCGAGTATTATATTGAGTAGGTATAATATCTTTGTCTCAGTTGCATTTATATTCGGTCGTAATATAAATGCGGGTATTTTTATACAGTTTCGGGGTTATCCTGAAAGTCGTTTCAGGATCACTTTTGGAAGTTGCCAGTTTCCAGTTTTCTATCAGCCGTCTTTTAACATTCGGTTAAAGACGGATTTATCTTTTCTTGGATGAGAGTGAGTCGTGTTTCTAGAAGATTCTAGAAGGTTCTAGTTTGGGTGAGGTGTCGAGTGACTCATGCTTTGTAATCAACCAATTCTTGTTATGCTAAAGATCTTTTTGCTAGATATTTAGTTTGTGTTCATATTATGATAAGGATGTTTTGTTATGGTTACCTCCTTATCTCCTCCTACACTCACCCTCCTTCTCTTTATAAGGATAGCCTCCTCTCTCTCTCTCATTCACTTCACTTGATGTTTCATTTTAGAGAGAAAAGATTATGATAGGTTTTTCCGGTGTATGGAATTTCACAGTCCATTTCATTCCATCACCCGATTCCTTCGGCAACTTCATTAACCGTCCGTCCATAGCTTTGGACGGAACGAGACAAAGTCATCTACTCTTTCTCTACATCAATCTTGGTCGTCTCTTTTAGCAAACTTGACGACCGAGTTGCCTCGAGTCAGAGGCGGGAGCCCGTTTAAAGAACCGATCATGTGGTGCCACCTCGACGAAGGATTCGGAGATCGACGAGATCGGAGCAGCCGCAACGGAGCGTGGGATGATGGTTGAAGAACGAAGGACTCGGATCGTTCGGTATAACCATTCTACACTCTTTACAGTTTGTTAGTTTAGCAATAATGGCAGATCCGGGTTAAAGTATACGATAGCGCCAAGTTTAAAAGTTTTATTCCGCATTTGGCGTCTGTAGACTGCCGGGGCGCTAACGTAGACTTACAATATTTACTTACGTTGATGACATGTGATGTTATGTGTTGCTGGATATGTTATATTGGATTGTCGTGTTTGAATAGCCGGGGTTTTTTTATGTGAGATGAGTGTTTTTCATTTTCATTCATGTAAAACTTGTATGTAATATTCTTTTATTTGGGGCACTTCCAGGTAGCGGAAGTTGTCACCTTTTGTTTATTATTTACTTTTCCGCATTAGGATAGACCCAAGGAGGGGAGCACTAGTAACCGGGTTCTGGCGTCCAGTGGGAGACCAACTCGAGGAGTCGAGTCCGAGTCTCCTAACCCTAGAATTGGCAGGGTTGCTTGCCGCTCTCGTAGGGGTCTAGGGGTGTGGGATTGGCTATTCATCACGACCGTGGAATCCGTGTTTTATACTGGCTCGTATTGAAAACACGGACGTCCTAGTATATCCAATGTTTCATATGTTTCTTCTGCTGCGATATCTGTGATGTGATCATGTGATGTTCTGTGATGGATACAGTATATAGTATATATGATATATTATATAGACGTTACTTATGTTTTACACCCGCACTAGCCCTGCCCTGCTCTGTCGTTAGTTACCTAACCTAACGGTGCACGAGGGGACATCGAGGCGAATGCGGATGGCATAAGTGTACGTCGTATTTATCTGTGATGTTTAGGTATTTAAATGATGGGACTTCATTAATGTGATTAATGAAAGAAAGAAACCTAAGATGTTGTAGAATCAAATTTTAAACAAAACAGGTAGCTACAGTTCTTGCTTTGCATAGCGGTATATATGATATACCCTGCACCTTATTCGATAAGGAAAGGACCGAGATCCCTTCACCGGGAGTGACTCCTTTAGCAATAACTGGCAGATGCTACACACTCGGTTTGACTTTTGATTGCTTCTATAGTTTCTGCTTTGCACAGTGATATATATGATATATCCCGCACCTCATTCGACGAGGAAATGGCCGACGATCCCTTCACCGGGAGTGACCCCTTTAGCAAAACTAGAAAAGCCTCAAAATCACTCCATTTTAAAACTTCATTTGATTCTACAACGATATCAAGTTCATTACGCAATAGGTTTTCAGAAAAACCTGCGTAGCCCTCCGTCATTTCAGATAAGTACTACTTAGTATTCGTGCTACGGTAGTTTGGCATTCGTCAAGGTGTAGTGTACGGTAGCTAACTAGTATTTATCTGTTTATGCATATGATGCAGATTGGATTAGGGTATTCGTACGGCGTTGTTTGGCATTCGTCAAGGGTCGTGCGGGTGGGTTTAATTCAATCAAGAAATGTGTGGGTTGAACTTGACTAGTGGACTATGGGTTGTTTGGCATTCGTCAAGGTCATAGAACACTAGGGTTAAAATATTATCGGGAATTTCAAGTGTTGAAATTTGCAATGAGATTGCATACCTTCTATGAGATAGTTGGATCCCGATACCCACTGCGAGTAAGAGTTACTCCTGGGAGAGTTTTACACATTACAATTAGCCGATCAAGTAGGTGTCTAGAAAGGTGTTAACGAGGTTACGCCTCTGGGAAAACGAGGTTTACATTAATTAGGTTCGTGCGAAAGCACGGGGGACCTCCCTCAAAGTACCGACACTGGCCTGGCTGAAAGATCGACGAAATTGTAGGGTGTAATTAATCCCGGCTAGTCTTTCCTTTTAGGGTTTGAAGGAAGATTTGATAAAAAGCAGTGGGAGCCATCCTGATTAGATAAGATAATAACCAATCTGATCTTGCACGAGCATACGCTAAAGTGTTTTCTTCTTTCTCTCTCCAGGTAGAGACCATTTCATGCCCTAATGAAGATAATAATATGGATGTATTGACCGAACCCGCATGTTATACTGTGCAGGGGAACGTTGGACCCGTTCTATCTTATAAGTGTTATAAGAATGAACAGGAAACATGAGAATATCTGGATTCTCAAGCCGCCCAAAAGAACATGCATGTTGATGCATCTTCTACAGGTGTGTTAGTTATTGAGAACTGTTTCTCAGTTCACCCTACGTCCTGGGTATTAGATACCGGATCAGGATCCCACATATGTAAGATGTTACATGGGCTGCGAAAAGGTAGAGAACTGGGAAAAGGTGATCATTCCGTTCAAGTAGGGAACGGTGCAAATGTTGCAGCCAAAGCAGTTGGCGAATATCACCTAGTATTACCAAGTGGTGATACAATAATTCTGAATGAGTGCTATTATATACCAAACATGATGTGCAACATTATATCAGTTTCTTTATTGAGTAAAGAAGGATATAATTTTGTAGTAAAGGATAATGTTATGAACATATTCCTAGATCAAAAGTTGATTGCATCAGGCTCGCTACATAATGGCATATTCTGTTAGTGTATATGCCCTAGAGGCCATTACTGTATCATACTAGTTTGTATATTACTTAATGGATGCTTGGGATATTCACCTTGTATATACAATCTTGCTCAAAATAGTAGTATGCTACTTTGTTTGTTTCTACTTCAATGTGTACATGTGTTTATATTTTGTATATCGCCTATACACATTAGTGGAGCCCTTAGGATCTTTGCTTGATTACCAGCGATGTGATGGCCGTCACACTAGTGGGGCTGGGTAATCTATAAGCACATCCTTATGCAGGTCCCTGGTCGCAGGACTATCGAGACAGGGCATCGATACTCCGGAGTAGACCAGCGCATGCGCTTCTCATCCCAGTGTGGGAGACGGTCTGTCCCACAGCCGTCAGTACGTCGTACTTGAGATAGTATGCGGGTGCTTGTTAGGTTACGGGTACACTGGACAGGACTCGTCGGGAACTGACTAGTTGGTATTATACCTATCGTCAGTTATCAGTTCCCAGGTGACATGAGTACAGCTTAGTCTGCTGACTTGACACTGTCACTCCGCCTCGAGTGTGTTCCCACTGTACTTTGATCACTACCCTACCACGGCTCAAAGGAGTCGTGCAAACAGGTAGTGGTTGGGTGCAGTCCCGAAGCACTTGGAGGCAGTGACGGTTAGACAGGATTCGTCTCTCCCGGTATTGGGGGTTGACATCGCGCTGTGTCTAGGAGAGCCATTACACGAGTAGTCCCTGGCCAGGGCAATCGAGATATACTGGTAGGTTTCCAGTGTTATCTCAGGGTGTTTTGGGCTTCGCTCCGGCACGACTTGTACCGCTATTGGGGGACTGACGTTTACCGCCCCCTAGGCCCGCCATGCGATGTATCAGACGAACAGACCGGACTGTACGGAGAATGTCACACTCAGGCTCAGTAGGAGTTCAGATGGGTTTCGCCTCGTCGGTCTTCTTGTCGGCATTACCTGGGGACCGTTACGCACAGCTAGTGCCGCTTGCGGTCTGTGGTTAAACCCACTGCCAGCGTAGTGTCGAGTCTTTAGAGTCCCACACAGAAAGCTTTTCGCCTTTAGGCAAAAGAGTAGAGGTCGCATGGTATTGCGACAGGTCGCATGGTTTTGCGACAGGGTTCGGTCACATCCGTGCACTTGTGCACGTACAGTGTCCGGACAGTTTACACTAGCGGGCTTTGGTTTAAGCCAGATCCTAGTGTACCTTATGGGATTGGATTTATCCAGTTTGCATTCGTGTTCCTCGGAACGCGGATGCGGGTGTGTATGCACAGTTGACAGGGAGACAGAGGCAGTGGATTCTCATTAGGGTTGTTGACAGTTGACCGTTGACTATTTGACTTTTTGCTCAACCCTAATGAGAATATGATGTGATTAACTATTATATTAATTAAGTATTATGGTGATATGGTTGTTGACTTTTGTTGACTTGTTGACCGGTTGACTAGGCTTGACTAGTTGACCATCATGATAACCATAGCCATCATTTCATGGCAAAGACTTTTGTTTACTTGCTCATTTGTGTAAAATGAGTGCATGAAATGATATGGTTATGGTTGCTTCAAACCATCACATAAGACTTTTTTGATATGATGAGTTATGATCACTTTGGATTATGAGAGGGTGAAAGACAAAAGAGAGCCTCATTCTTTCTTGCTCATTCTCTCTCTTGTTCTTGAGCTCTCCTCTTGCTCTCACCCTCAACCTCTTGCTCCCTCTCTTGATCTATGGTTCTCTTGTCTCATGAGTTGAGAATCAAGAACAATAGATAAAATCCCATTCTATTTTTTCTCTACTCATTCTAGTTCACTAGGTTTAGCAAACCAAGTGAACTAGTTTCTTCAAAGAACGAAGAAGGAGCTAAAGGTTGGAGCTTTCAGGTGGATCTATCTTCGGCGTACGGAGACGACGAGAAGAAGCCATCGGACCACCATCGGAGCCTTGAAGAGAAGGAGTTCAAGACAAACTAGGTATAACCCCCTAACCGAGTAGCTAGAATCTCTTAGTTAGGATGTTAGATAGATGTTTAACCAAGATCCGGGTTATAGGTCCATGTTACCATCTTTAAGAAAATCGTTTTTTACCAAATTCCGCATTCCCGAAAGTACCGGGAGAGGTAGCATGGACTTACAGTGGTATCAGAGCCTAGTTAAACTCTATCTAGCATGTTAGCAAGTAACTAGAAGATCGATCAACGAAAAAGTCCCGAAACAAACCCTAAAAATTTTGCAGTTTCTGTCGATTTTTCCACTGTTCAAAAGTTGATTATTTTAACACCTAAAATCGGCTCAGGCTTTTCTGTGAACACCCACCAAAATTGGTCGCATGATCGAGTCAAAGCGCCGCGGATCCGCGGCGGGAGCACGCTCCCGCCGCGGATCCGCGGCCGAGTTGACTCGGCCGTGGTCCCTTTTTGGTGCAGTGTTCTTCTGGGGGTATTTTGGGATTTTTGGAATATATATTTTCTGCCCAGATTTTCCAGAACGAAAATTTTATTTTGGGGTCCCGAAAATCCGTATTTTTGATCGAACTTCTAAAAGACTTTAGCTAACGGGTTTTTCTGTTATGTGATATTTGTATTGAACGTCTACTAATCGCTATATGTCGATTAGTGGGGGTTATACAAATCTGTGATCTGTAATGTTGCTGGAATGTGTATATGAATATGTTGGATTGTCGCGGGTGAATAGCCGGGGGTTGTGAGACGAGAGTTTTCTTTTCTTTCAATTCATGTAAATTTGTAAATTGATGTAATAATTATTTGTATGGCCGCACAACCGGGTCGGGGTTGTAGCCGTCATTGTATAATTTCTTTTTACTGTTTTTGCTCCTAGGATAGACCCATGGAGGGGGTGCACAAACTACCGGGTATGCCGAAGTGTCGAGTCGCCTACTCATGGAGATGAGGGAGGTTACTACGCTTCGGGTACTTGGCGGGTAGTTTGCCGCACCCGCAGGGGTCTTGGGTGGGGTATTTGGCTATTCACCGCGACCGTGTAATCTGTCTTTTGTTACAGGCTCGTACAAATTACAGATTCCTAGTATATCCAATGTATTCATCTGTGATCTGAAATGTTTATCATTGCAGTATATCTATATATGATATTATTTAGGCGTTGCTTATGTTTTACAGACGCGCTAGCCCAGCCCCCGCTCTGTCGTTAGTTAAGTAACCTAACGGGTAATGACGGGGCCCCGTGGCGAATGCGAATGGCATAAGCGTACGTCATATTTTGGTTGTTTTCTGCAATGGTAGGATTTAATGATGGGACGCATTAAAAGAACTAATGCAAGAATATCACGCATTAAAAGAACTAATGCAAGATAATAAACCAAGTTAAAGTCGTTGGAACACTTTCGAAAAACCACTCGATTCTTTTCAAAACAAACTTTTAAAATACGGAGTTTGAGCCACTCCATTTAAAAGCTATCTCGTTCCATCGACCAAATCAAGTTCACTACGTTCACGGTTTTGCCAAAACCATCCGTAGCCCTCCATCATTTCAGTTAAATATTCGGTAGTATTCAAGCTATGTATTTTGACCTCACGCCAAGGCATAGTGATTGGTAGCTGCCGGATATTTATCTGTTGCATAGATAGAATGCGTTGGTTTGAGACAGTCGTACTGCCATTTTGGCCTACGTCAAGGGTATGTACGGGTGGGTTCAAATTAACCTGGATAATGATGGGACGAACTTGACATGTGACTTATGACATTTTGACCTCACGCCAAGGTCATAAGAGCATGGGGCAAAAAAATCCACATCGGGAGTTTCATAAGTACTGAAACTTGCTAGATTTGCATACCATTTGGAGTGTGATGATTCTGGTAGGATTCCTTCAGTTTCGTCACGCGATGATATTTGGATCCCGATCCTACTGTGAGTATATGCTACTCCTCGGGAAATTTCTCACTTAACGATCAATGCTATAAACCTAGTAGGTGCCTAGAAAGGTGTTAGCGGGGCTACGCCCCCAGGGAAAAGAGGTTCTTTAATTAAGGAACTTCGCGAAAGTGTTGGAAAACCTCCCTCGAAGTACCGACACCGGTCTGGCTGAACGGTTAAGCAAGTATTGTACGGTGGGATTGATCCTGACTAATTCTTCCTTTATGGTTTGAGGAGGGATTCGAGAAACAGTGGGAGCCATCCTGTTTAGACAAATTAAAAACCACTCTAAACTTGCAAGAGCATCATGCTGAGTGTTTCTTCTTCTCTCTCCTAATTGCAGCGACCAATCAACATGACTGGACTTAAGTTACTCCTAGATAAAAACAAACTGACAGGGCCAAACTACAAAGATTGGCTCAGGAATGTCAAGATAGCAATCACTTACGACAAGCTGGGGTATCTTCTTACCACCAAAGCTCCCCCTGTCCCTGGTCCAACTTCCAGCGTCGCGGATAAGGAAATCCGCAAGACTTGGGAGATTTATAGCGCGAAGGCCAAATGCCTCCTGCTTGCCTCGATGGACAACGAACATCAGAGGAGGCATGAGAATATGGACATGGAATCCATATTGCTTCATACAAAAGAACTGTATGGAGAGCAATCTCGTATCGCAAGATACGAAGCGTCGAAAAAGTTATTTTCGACAAGAATGGCCGTCGGATCATCAGTAGCCGAGCACGTGCTAAAGATGATCGGCTACATTGAGGAGCTCGCTGACCTAGGGATCACATTGGAGAGTGAACTATATACGGATATAGTTCTCCAGTCCCTTCCTTCCACTTACGCCCAGTTTATACCGAACTTCAACTTACAAGAAAAAGAGGTTGAACTTTCAGAGCTCCTCAACATGCTGAGGAGCGCAGAGGGCACCCTACAGAAAGGTAGGGATACATCCACTTTGTTTGTAGGAGGATCATCTTCTTCTAGGTCCAAGGCGAAAGCCAAGGGAAAGAAGAAGAAAGCCCCCGCCAAACCAAGGGGCGGTGTTAGTAAAGTGGATACGAAGGGAAAAGCAAAAGCAACAAAGATAGCGGGGAAGCTTGTGGATAAGGAAGAATGCTTCTATTGTCATAAGAAAGGACACTGGAAGAATGATTGCAAGGCCTGGAAGGCCAGAACACAGGAATTGAAGCAGGTTGCAGCTTCAGCTTCAGGTGTGTATGTTATTGAAAACTGTCTTTCAATAAACTCTACTTCCTGGGTATTGGATACCGGATCAGGATCTCATATCTGTAATTCTTTGCAGGCGTTGAGAAACCGTAGGGTTTTGAAGGCAGGTGACATGACCCTCAGAGTTGCGAACGGAGCTAGCATGGATGCTAAAGCCGTGGGGGACTATCACCTGGGAATGTCAGATGGACATGTTTTGGTTTTGCGTAATTGCTTTTTTGTACCCAACGCAACTTGTAATATCATTTCTGTATCTTTAGTTTCTAAAGAAGGTTATGAATTTGCGTTTGTAAGTAATGTTGTAAACATTCACCTTAATCAAGTTTTGATTGGGTCAGGTACATTGAGTAATGGTATATACGTGTTAAACCAACCACAGATTTTTAACGTCCAGAATACACACAAAAGAAAGTCTCCAGAAATAAATCAGACTTTCTTATGGCATTGTAGATTGGGTCACATCAATGAGAGAAGGTTGACTAAGTTACATACAGAAGGATATTTGAATGCGTTCGAATATCAATCGTATGCCACTTGTCAATCTTGTCTCAAAGGAAAGATGACAAAGACTCCGTTTACTGGACATGGAGTAAGAGCGAGCGAGCTCTTGGGACTCGTACACAGTGACGTATGCGGTCCAATGTCTACACATGCCCGAAGCGGACATTCTTACTTCATTACTTTTACGGATGACTTCTCAAGGTACGGTTATGTCTTCTTAATGAAACATAAGTCCGAAGCCTTTGGAAAATTCCAGGAGTATAAGAATGAAGTAGAGAAACAGAGCGGCAAAAGTATTAAGATTCTAAGATCGGATCGAGGTGGAGAATACTTAAGTGCCGAGTTCCTGGACTATTTAAAAGAGAACGGAATTCTCTCTCAGCTTACTCCTCCATACACCCCGCAACATAACGGTGTATCGGAGAGACGGAACCGCACCCTATTGGATATGGTGCGGTCCATGATGAGTAACGCTGAGTTACCACGATCATTCTGGGGATATGCGCTAGAATCAGCAGCATACCTTTTGAACCGAGTTCCGACTAAGACTGTGCCCACCACCCCATATGAAATGTGGAGTGGGAAGAAACCCTATCTTCAATATCTGAAGATCTGGGGATGTCCAGCTTTTGTCAAAAAGCAGCATGCGGACAAACTCGAGGCACGCTCAGTACTGTGCAAGTTTGTGGGATACCCAAAGAACACCAGGGGGTATCTTTTCTACTACGCAGAGGAACAAAAAGTCCTTGTTTCTCGTAATGCCCACTTTCTAGAACACCAGTTCTTGGAAAAGGAAAATAGTGGGAGCGCAGTGGAACTGGAAGAAATTCCAGAACCACAGACTATTACTGAAAAGTTAGTGGAACCAGAGGGTTCAACAGAACAGGACATTCCTACGCCGCTCCGCAGGAGTAGTAGGCAGTCTCATCCGCCCGAGAGATACTGCGGTTTTCTCATAGACGGGGATAGAGAGGATTGCATCATAGATTATGATGAGCCTACTAGCATCCAGCAGGCCGTTCAGAGCGTTGACTCAGTGAAATGGCTGGATGCAATGCGGACCGAAATGGAGTCCATGTACACCAACAAGGTATGGACGTTGGACATTGCTCCAGACGGGGTAAAACCCGTAGGATGCAAGTGGATCTTCAAAAGGAAGATTGGTGTAGATGGACAGGTTGAGACCTATAAAGCTAGGCTGGTAGCAAAAGGTTTCCGTCAAAGACCTGGCTTGGACTATGACGAAACCTTTTCTCCAGTAGCCATGCTGAAATCCATTCGGATCCTTCTTGCCATTGCTGCCTTCCACGATTATGAAATCTGGCAAATGGACGTGAAGACAGCTTTTCTAAATGGAAATTTAGAGGAGTGTGTCTATATGGACCAGCCAGAGGGTTTCATTCAGAGTGGGAGCAGCGGAAAGGTGTGCAAGTTGCTTAAGTCCATCTATGGACTAAAGCAGGCATCGCGGAGTTGGAACATCTGCTTTGATGAGACGGTCAAAGAATTTGGCTTTATCAAAAATCCAGATGAACCATGCATCTATAGTAGATTTGTAGCGAGAACTGTAGTATTCCTCGTTTTATACGTGGATGATATTCTCTTAATAGGAAATGACATTCCTATGCTACAATCTGTCAAGGGGTTCTTGTCACACAGGTTCTCCATGAAAGACCTGGGTGATGCCTCATACATTCTGGGTATCCGGATCTACCGTGACAGATCCAAGAGGATATTAGGACTATCACAGTCCAGGTACATCGACACCATATTGAAGAGATTCAGTATGGAAGATTCCAAGCGCGGTAACCTACCGGCTTGTCACGGGATCACCCTCTCTAAAGAGATGTCTCCCAAGACTGATTTGGAGAGGGATCGCATGTCTATTATACCCTACGCTTCTGCGGTAGGCTTTATAATGTATGCGATGTTGTGTACCAGACCGGATGTAGCTTATGCACTGAGTGTGGTAAGCCGGTATCAGTCAAACCCTGGGGAGAAACACTGGATAGCGATAAAGAACATTCTCAAGTACCTGAGAAGGACTAAGGAGATGTTCTTGGTGTATGGCGGAAAAGACCTCCAGATCGAGGCCTTTGCTGACTCCAGCTTCCAAAGTGACAAGGATGATTCCAAGTCCATGTCGGGCTTTGTCTTTACCCTCAATGGAGGGGCGGTGTGTTGGAAGAGTTCCAAACAAGAAACCGTTGCAGACTCGACGATGGAAGCGGAATACATCGCTTCATCTGATGCCGCAAAAGAAGCTGTCTGGATGAGGAAGTTCTTGAAAGAACTTCAGGTGGTTCCGTCCATTGTTGATCCAATACCTCTGTATTGCGACAACAACGGGGCTATAGCTTTAGCGAAGGAACCCAGGTCCCATCAGAGATCCAGGCACATCTTGAGGCGGTATCACCTGATCAGGGAGATCGTGGATCGCCAGGAGATCGAGGTTCGGAGAGTCGCTTCAGAAGATAACACTGCAGATCCATTCACCAAGGCCCTGCCCCAGACTCAGTTCGAGCGGCTGATCGAGATGATAGGTCTTCGATACGCCAGTACATGGCCTTAGTGCAAGTGGGAGATTGTTAGTGTATATGCCCTAGAGGCCATTACTGTATCATACTAGTTTGTATATTACTTAATGGATGCTTGGGATATTCACCTTGTATATACAATCTTGCTCAAAATAGTAGTATGCTACTTGGTTTGTTTCTACTTCAATGTGTACATGTGTTTATATTTTGTATATCGCCTATACACATTAGTGGAGCCCTTAGGATCTTTGCTTGATTACCAGCGATGTGATGGCCGTCACACTAGTGGGGCTGGGTAATCTATAAGCACATCCTTATGCAGGTCCCTGGTCGCAGGACTATCGAGACAGGGCATCGATACTCCGGAGTAGACCAGCGCATGCGCTTCTCATCCCAGTGTGGGAGACGGTCTGTCCCACAGCCGTCAGTACGTCGTACTTGAGATAGTATGCGGGTGCTCGTTAGGTTACGGGTATACTGGAAAGGACTCATCGGGAACTGACTAGTTGGTATTATACCTATCGTCAGTTATCAGTTCCCAGGTGACATGAGTACAGCTTAGTCTGCTGACTTGACACTGTCACTCCGCCTCGAGTGTGTTCCCACTGTACTTTGATCACTACCCTACCACGGCTCAAAGGAGTCGTGCAAACAGGTAGTGGTTGGGTGCAGTCCCGAAGCACTTGGAGGCAGTGACGGTTAGACAGGATTCGTCTCTCCCAGTATTGGGGGTTGACATCGCGCTGTGTCTAGGAGAGCCATTACACGAGTAGTCCCTGGCCAGGGCAATCGAGATATACTGGTAGGTTTCCAGTGTTATCTCAGGGTGTTTTGGGCTTCGCTCCGGCACGACTTGTACCGCTATTGGGGGACTGACGTTTACCGCCCCCTAGGCCCGCCATGCGATGTATCAGACGAATAGACCGGACTGTCCGGAGAATGTCACACTCAGGCTCAGTAGGAGTTCAGATGGGTTTCGCCTCGTCGGTCTTCTTGTCGGCATTACCTGGGGACCGTTACGCACAGCTAGTGCCGCTTGCGGTCTGTGGTTAAACCCACTGCCAGCGTAGTGTCGAGTCTTTAGAGTCCCACACAGAAAGCTTTTCGCCTTTAGGCAAAAGAGTAGAGGTCGCATGGTATTGCGACAGGTCGCATGGTTTTGCGACAGGGTTCGGTCATATCCGTGCACTTGTGCGCGTACAGTGTCCAGACAGTTTACACTAGCGGGCTTTGGTTTAAGCCAGATCCTAGTGTACCTTATGGGATTGGATTTATCCAGTTTGCATTCGTGTTCCTCGGAACGCGGATGCGGGTGTGTATGCACAGTTGACAGGGAGACAGAGGCAGTGGATTCTCATTAGGGTTGTTGACAGTTGACCGTTGACTATTTGACTTTTTGCTCAACCCTAATGAGAATATGATATGTGATTAACTATTATATTAATTAAGTATTATGGTGATATGGTTGTTGACTTTGTTGACTTGTTGACTTTTGCTGACTTGTTGACTTTGTTGACTTTTGTTGACTTGTTGACCGGTTGACTAGGCTTGACTAGTTGACCATCATGATAACCATAGCCATCATTTCATGGCAAAGACTTTTGTTTACTTGCTCATTTGTGTAAAATGAGTGCTTGAAATGATATGGTTATGGTTGCTTCAAACCATCACATAAGACTTTTTTGATATGATGAGTTATGATCACTTTGGATTATGAGAGGGTGAAAGACAAAAGAGAGCCTCATTCTTTCTTGCTCATTTTCTCTCTTGTTCTTGAGCTCTCCTCTTGCTCTCACCCTCAACCTCTTGCTCCCTCTCTTGATCTATGGTTCTCTTGTCTCATGAGTTGAGAATCAAGAACCATAGATAAAATCCCATTCTATTTTTTCTCTACTCATTATAGTTCACTAGGTTTAGCAAACCAAGTGAACTAGTTTCTTCAAAGAACGAAGAAGGAGCTAAAGGTTGGAGCTTTCAGGTGGATCTATCTTCGGCGTACGGAGACGACGAGAAGTAGCCATCGGACCACCATCGGAGCCTTGAAGAGAAGGAGTTCAAGACAAGCTAGGTATAACCCACTAACCGAGTAGCTAGAATCTCTCAGTTAGGATGTTAGATAGATGTTTAACCAAGATCCGGGTTATAGATCCATGTTACCATCTTTAAGAAAATCGTTTTTTACCAAATTCCGCATTCCCGAAAGTACCGGGAGAGGTAGCATGGACTTACATATTCATTCTAAATCGAAATACAGTCCTCAATATACAAAACACACACAAGAGGAAAAGTTCAGAAATGAACGAATCCTTCTTGTGGCATTGTAGACTTGGTCATATCAATGCGACACGACTGGCTAAGTTACATAAGGTTGGTTATTTGAATCCGTTCGAATTATCATCTTATGATACTTGCCATTCATGTCTCAAAGGAAAAATGACCAAAGCTCCGTTTAGTGGACACGGAGAAAGAGTTACTGAACTCTTAGGACTGGTACATTGTGATGTATGCGGTCCCATGTCTACCCTAGCCAGGAACGGTTCTTCCTACTTCATTACATTCACTGACGATCTCTCTAGATACGAGCATGTGTTCCTATTGAAACACAAGTCTGAAGCTTTTGAGAAATTCAGAGAATATATGCACGAAGTAGAGAACCAAACGGGAAAAAGTATTAAGATCTTTCGATCTGATCGAGGAGGAGAATACTTGAGCAATGAGTTCCAAGATTATCTAAAAGAGAATGGGATTCTCTCTCAGCTTACTCCACCTTATACACCACATCACAACGGTGTATCGGAACGAAGGAATCGCACCCTATTAGATATGGTGCGTTCAATGATGAGTACAGCTGAGTTACCTATTTCCTTCTAGGGGTATGCGCTTGAGACAGCCATACACCTATTGAATATGGTTCCTACCAAATCAGTGCCTACCACTCCATATGAGATATGGAAAGGGAAGAGACCATCTCTTAAGTATGTTAAGATATGGGGTTGTCCAGCCTATGTCAAAAGACAAAATCCGGACAAACTCGAGGCAAGATCTGTCTTATGTAAGTTTGTAGGATATCCCAAAAATTCACAAGGGTATATCTTCTACCACCCCGAGGAACAAAAGGTGTTTGTTTCTCGACATGCCACTTTCTTAGAAAAAGGTTTTCTTATGAAACAGATTAGTGGCATTGAGGTAGAATTGGAAGAGATTCCAGCAACACAAACTGCAACAGAAGACTTGATAGAACCAGAGGATTCAGTAGAACTCGACGAACCCCAGCCTCTCCGCCGATCTAGTAGGGTATCTCGTCCACCAGAGAGATACTACGGTTTTCTCATTGACGGTGGAAGCGAGGATTGCATCATGGAGGATGATGACCCAACTAGCTTCGAGCAGGCCATCACGAGTAGGGACTCAGTGCAATGGCTGGATGCTATGCGGTCCGAGATGGAATCCATGTACACCAACAAAGTATGGACTTTGGAAATTGCTCCTGAAGGGGTAAAACCCATTGGGAGCAAGTGGATCTTCAAGAAGAAACTTGGTGTAGATGGGAAAGTGGAGACTTTCAAAGCTAGACTTGTAGCAAAGGGTTTTCGTCAAAGACCAGGTGTGGACTATGACGAGACCTTTTCTCCAGTGGCTATGCTTAAATCCATCCGTATCATGCTTGCCATCGCTGCATACCATGATTACGAAATCTGGCAAATGGATGTTAAGACCGCCTTTCTAAATGGTGATTTAGAAGAGTGCGTGTACATGACTCAGCCAGAGGGCTTCGTAGACAGTGGGAGCAGCGGCAAGGTGTGCAAGCTGCTTAAATCCATTTATGGATTAAAGCAAGCATCGCGGAGTTGGAACATCTGCTTTGACGTCGTTATCCAAGAGTTTGATTTCGTCAAAAACCCAGATGAACCTTGTATCTACAGGAAGGTAGCAGAGAGTAAGGTTGTCTTCCTCGTATTGTACGTGGACGACATACTCTTGATAGGAAATGATATTCCTATGCTGCAATCGGTCAAGCTCTTCTTATCACAAAGATTCTCAATGAAAGATCTTGGTGATGTCTCCTGCATATTGGGAATTAGGATCTATAGAGATAGATCCAAAAGGATATTGGGATTGTCCCAATCCAGGTACATTGACACTATACTAAAGAGGTTTAGTATGGAAGAATCCAAGCGTGGGAACTTGCCCACGATCTCTGGACTCACTCTCTCCAAAGAGATGTCTCCCAAGACTGATTTGGAGAGAGCTCGCATGCAAGGGATACCCTATGCTTCAGCAGTAGGCTCTATCATGTATGCGATGCTATGTACCAGACCAGATGTTGCATACTCACTAAGTGTAGTGAGTCGGTATCAAGCAGATCCTGGAGAGAGTCACTGGACAGCTGTGAAGAACATTCTCAAGTACTTGCGAAGGACTAGAGATATGTTCTTGGTGTATGGTAACGGAGAACTCCAAGTGGAGTCCTTTACCGATTCGAGTTTCCAGAGTGATAAGAACGACTCTAAGTCGCAGTCGGGCTTTGTCTTTACCCTTTACGGAGGGGCGGTTAGCTGGAAGAGTTCCAAGCAGGAAACCGTGGCAGACTTGACGATGGAGGCTGAATACATCGCTGCCAACGATGCTGCCAAAGAGGTTGTCTGGATCAAGAAGTTCATTACTGAACTTGGAGTGGTTCCATCCATTGAGCATCCAATACCTTTGTATTGCGATAACAATAGAGCGGTGCTTTGGCCAAGGAACCTAGGTCCCATCAGCGATCCAGGCATATTCTGAGGCGGTATCACCTGATCCGGGAGATAGTTGATCGCCGGGAGATCGAGGTCAGGAGGGTTGACACGAAGAACAACACGGCGGATCCACTCACGAAGGCCATTCTCTAGATACAGTTTGAGAGACTCTTCGGGATGCTCGGTATGCGATACTACAGTAGCTAGCCCTAGTGCAAGTGGGAGATTGTTAGTTGTATGTATGCCCTAGAGGCCAGTATTGTACAGATGATGTATATTATATTGGATGCTTGGACATATATAGAGATGACTTTCTTGCTCGATATGATAGTATGCTATCTGGTTACTCTTTATCTTAACATGTACACTTGTCTCTTTATACTGTCTTATAGTTACATGTTGGTAAAGCCCTTAGGATGTGTACTTGACTACCTGGACTATGATGCAGATCATACTAGTGGGGACATGGTAGTCCATAAGTACATCCTTCAAGGTCCCTAGTCGTGGGTGTATCGAGACGGGGCATCGATATACCAGTGTAGACTAGCGTATACGCTTCTCGACCCATGTGATGGGCGATGGTTGATCCCATATCCATTGGTGTTTGACATCAGAGATGGTATACGGGTGCTCAGTGAAGACTGGGTACACTGGACGGACTCGCCGAGAACTCCCAGATGGTATTATACCTCACGTCAGATGGCAGTTCTCAGGTGACACTTGTACAGGTTAGTCTGTAGACCCGAGATCGTCATAGAGTCTTGTGTGATTCCCACTGTGCTTTGATCTCCACCTTACCACGTCCATGAGGGCGTGCAAAACGGTGGTCTTTGGGTACAGTCCCGAGTCACATGGAGGCAATGAGCGATAGGAGGGGTTTCGTCTCTCCCGGTATTGGGGGTTGATGTTGCGCAGTGCTCGATTGGCCGTAACAGGGAAGTCCCTGGCCAGGGCTGATCAGAGATTTGCTGGTAAGTGTTACCAGTAGTTTCTCGACCCGTTATGAGCCTCACATCGGCACGACTTATCGGTTATTGGGGTCTGACGTTTACCACCCCTAGACTTGATATGCGACGTATCAGACGAACAGATCGGACTGTACGGTAAGTGTTACTAGTTGGATTCACAGGAGTGTGAGAGGGCTAGCTCGTCGATCTTCTGATCGCTCAATACCCGGATGGCCGTTACGTTTAGCAGACCGCTTGCGGCTTGTGGGTGCTTGATATGATCATCATCTGCTACCGGCGTATTGACGAGTCTTTAGAGTCCTACACAGAGGTTTCCTGGCTCAAGCGAAACGAAATAGGAGCGCATATGAGATATGTGCGGGACCGAGAATAATGCGTGTATGTGATAACGCATTTCATTCTCGGGATAAATGTTTCGATTGGTTATATTCGATATGACCTAGTTATCGAATCATTGATTCGATAAGCCGATACATTGGATACTAGTCGGTTATATGCGATATGACTGGATCGTTAAATCAAGTGTTGATTTAATGATTTAATGTATAATTATATATTTGATATACTACATTGCATTAACTAGTATTGGTTCACTTTATATGGATTTTCTCACTTGATGTGCAAGAAGTATATGTGATATACTTTTGTCCACATATTTGTATCATGTTTGATGATACATGATCTTGTTGTTAAGTATAAAGAATTAAACCATGGTTAAGTGTTGATTAGGGTTTTGCATTTTCATTTATTTATTTATTTGAAAAGGATTAAGATAAGAATGGTGGCCTTTTTTGTTTTATTTGAAGCTTCATGAAGCTTTGACTTTTGTAACCATTCTTGTCATCATGCTTAACCCTAACCCATCCAAGTGACCATGGTTTATTCTCTACACTTAACCTAGGTTAGAACATGATAAGTATTTGATTTTATTATTCTTTTTCACAATACTTATCATATTCTATTTGCTTCTTCATCTTCAACTTCAAGAGAAAAGCTTGATGCCATCAATGGCAACTTGAGCAAAAGTGAGTGAAATCCAATTCTAAAGTGAACCCACCTCCTATTTCTTCACCCTCTACCTCTTGCCAAGTTGTTTTGGGTGTTTTCTTCACAAGTTTCACAACTTGGTGAAGTTGGAGCTTGAACTTGTGCAACCTCGACATAGATCATCTTCGGCACGAAGCCGACGACCTATTCCGCTCACTTCTCCGATGAAGCCGTCGCGAGAGTCCGAGATTCGAGATGGACAGCGAGGAGATGACCACGTGGAGCTAAGGAAGTGGATAACCGGATCTACAAAGGTTGTAGCATCTAACTTTTAGTTAAAGTGTTAACTAGTTTATAGTTTCGCCTAGGATTCTAGCCGACGATCCGTATTAGGGTTTCTCGGCACCCATAAAATTATAAATTGGCATGTTCGATGCCTTGTGAGACCTCTATAGTGTGCCTAGGATCCCTACACCCACAAGCTGCAAGCGGTCCGCTAAATGTAACAGCCACCCAGGTAATGAGCGATCAGAAGATCAACAAGCAAGCCTGTACATTCTCCTGTGAATCCAATCAGTAACACCCCCGTACTGTCCGGTCTCTTGGTCTGATATGTTGCATATCTATTCTAGGGGTGGTGTACGTCAGACCCCAGTAACCGATAAGTCGTGTCGATGTGAGGCTCATAACAGGTCGAGAAACTACTGGTATCACTTACCAGTAAATCTCTATATCAACCCTGGCCAGGGACTTCCAGTTATAGCTAATCGAACACAGCACAACATCAACTCCCTATACCGGGAGAGACGAATCCCCTCCTATCGCTCATTGCCTCTATGTGATTCGGAACTGCACCCAAAAGCCACCGTTTTGCACGCCCTCTTGGACATGGTAAGGTGGAAATCAAAGCACAGTGGGAATCACACAAGACTCTATGACGATCTCGGGTCTACAGACTACCCTGTACCAGTGTCACCGGATAACTGCCATCTGACGTGAGGTTTATCACCATCTGAGAGTTCTCGGCGAGTCCGTCCAGTGTACCCAGTCTCCACTGAGCACCCGTACACCATCCTTGATGTCAAACACCGATGGATATGGGATCATCCATCGCCCATCATATGGATCAAGATGCGTAAACGCTAGTCTACTCTGGTGTATCGATGCCCTGTCTCGACACACCCTTGACTAGGAACAGTTATAGGATGTACTCATCGACTACCGTGGCCCCACTAGTATGATCTCATCATAGTCCCAGTAGTCGAGTACAGATCCTAAGGGCTTTATCAACATATGAGAGTAAGACAGTAAACTAATATAAGTCAACATGTTAAGATAAAGGAAAACCAAATAGCATACTATCATGACGAGCAAGAAAGTCCTCTCTCTATGTTGGAGATAGTGCCCTCAGAGTCAATTATTAGGTCACAGGTACGTGATTGTAATGATTGATAGAGGACCTATCCCGGTAGGACAGTCTTACTCGAGATGATAGTATGCTATCTGGTTTACCTTTATCATCGTGTACTGTTTTAAGTGACCTGACACGTCGCTATTACACGTTGATAGAGCCCCTAGGATTCTTGCTTGACCACCAGCAGTATGAGGGCGATCATATAAGTGGGAGCTGGGGTCTATAAGCATATCCTTAAAAGGTCCCTAGTCGTGAGAGTTTCGAGACAGGGCATCGATTCTCCATAGTAGACTAGTGTATACAGTCGAGACCCCGACGAGGGGCGGTGGCCGGTCTCACAAGCCACTGGTGTCAGTTGGATCACCTAAGATGTATACAGGTGCTCATTGGGTTATGAGTACACCGGACAGGACTCACCGGGAACATGCTAGTTGGTGATATACCAGACGTCAGATGGCAGTTCCCTGGTGACATGTATGCAGGTTAGTTCATTGACCTGGGGATCGTCATTTGTCTCGTGTGAGTTCTCACTGTACTTTGATTACTACCCTACCACGGCTCAAAGGAGTCGTGCAAACAGGTTTTAGTTGGGTACAGTCCCGAGCCACATGGAGGCAGTGAGCGTATCTTCAGGGGTTCGTCTCTCCCGGTATTGGGGGTGAGGTCGTGCTGTGTCTAGGAGAGCCATTACACGAAGCCCTCGGCCGAGGCAAGGAGATTTACTGGTAGGTATTCCAGTAGTATCTCAGGGTGTTCTGGGCTACACTCCGACACGACTTGTACCGCTTTTGGGGGTCTGACTTTTACCAACCCCCTAGGCCCGCCATGCGATGCTCATAGACGAACGGACCGGACTGCACGGATATTGTCACTGACAGGCTCAGTAGGGTGTCAGGCTGAGTTCACTCACAGACGTCCCTTTTAGTCAGTACCTGGTAACCCGTTACGTATTGGCTTATACCTCTGACGTGCTAGTGGTTAAATCCACAACCAAGGTGTTGATGAGTCTTTAGAGTCCCCCACATTCAGTTACTCAGCTTTCGGGCGAAAGGTTGTAGAGGCCGTATGGAGATATGGCAAGGTCCGATCAGATACGTGCGGTATTGCACGGATCAGGATCGGACAGTCTGTACTATAGGCCGTATGGTTATATGGCAGGGTTCGATCAGATACGTGCGGTATTGCACGGATCAGGATCGAACGGATATTACTGGCCGGCTTTGGTTTAAGCCGGATCCTAGTATAGTACAGTGTAGATTTTGTCTCATTGCATTTGTATTTCGGTCGGAATACAAATGCGGGTGTGTATGCACAGTATCGGGGTTTTCCTGTAATTTATTACGGGACCAGTTTTCTGGAGTTGCCAGTTTGCTTTTCGTTTCGGCCGATTTCCTTTGTATCGTTCATTGGCCGAAGATTGGTGGAGGAGGGCTTATTTGCATTGTTGCAAATAAGTGGTTGTGGAGGGGGTCTTTGCTTTTTTGTTTTATCATGATGGTTTTCATGATGAGCACCATCACTTGACTTCTTCTTCTCATGATGACTTGACTTTTTGAAGCCATCATGCATGAGATGATGGTTGCCTTGGAGTGTTGGATTTGTTGTGATCATTCCCTTTTTGCATGATAACCTTCTCTCTCTCTCCTTTGTGTTATTGAGAATGGCTCCCATTATCTTTGAGACTCTCCCTCATTCTCACCCTCCCTCTCCTCTAGTGATGGCCGGCCACCATGAGGGTGGGTTGCCCATTTTTGTAGTGGGGATTTTTGCTCTCTTGATGCTAGAAAAATCCCCAAGTTCCTCCACAAAAGTTCATACCTCATTTCCTCCACCAAAATGGCACCTCCATAAACCCCAAATGAGACACTAGTTCTACTATTTTCTACAGCGAATCTTGGGCACGTCGAGTAGCCGGCTTCGTGCCCGAGTTGCCTCGGCATTGAGGTGGGAGCCCGTAAAAGAAGTAGGCGATGTGGTGCACTTCCGGCGACGAGGAGGAGACGGGACATTCCGCAGGTGATCGGGACGATGACGAGAAGACCGGAGGACTTGGATCGTCGGTATACTTCTCTTCCCCATCTTGTTAGTAGCTTAGACTTGTTAATGGTTACGATCCGGATGTTTAGTGCGCGGTGGTACCGGTTTGCTAAGTCCGCAAAATTAAAGTTTTTCACCGTTTCCGCATTCCGGCGTCGGATTGACGGCCGGGGTGCCGCCGTGCACTTACAGTGGTATCAGAGCCTCGCCATTAACTTAGTCTAGCTTGGTTTAATGTGTTTGCATTTCCGATCGATCAAAAAGTTCCAAAACCGTGTTTTTCCTATCGACAGTTTTCTGTTGAAAATTTTTGGTCTCGAAAAATTTTTCAGGTTGTAAAATATTGATGTACTGGAAAATCTAAGAGCTCTGTAAAAATTCGATGAAGTGATTCCACTGTGGGAGCGCGGAACCGCCGCACAAACCCCCTTTTCGCCGCTGTTCCGCCGCGCACTGTGGAGATCACTGCACCAAATTTCTACAGTGTCTTTGTGGGCTTAAAATTGGGGTTTTGGAACATTAATATTGGGCCCAGAATTTCTTGATCTGCTACAGTATTGTTTGGGGGCCCACTTGTTAAAATTTGATCGATCGGATATTTTAAACACATTATTTCACAGTATTTACATTATATCTGCGACCGTGAATGTCACTCGATCGGTAAATCCGGTCTAACTGCTATAGCCCGGTTAGACGGATTTGCGAACGTGACTTTCACGTTGATGTTCTGTTTTTGCTGTGATGTTGCGGATCGGTCGTGGGGGATAGCCTGGATGCAATGCTAGTACAGTTGTGATTGTATTATGTACATTTTATATTGCGGGGCGAGCGTCCGACATGTGGACTGCCGTCACTGCCTGTTTGTATTATTATTTTGGGGCACGACCTGGTTGCGGTCGATGTACCCGTTGTATGTATATTTTACTTTCTGTACTAGGATTGCCCCGCGGAGGGGTGCACGGATAGCCGGGTTCTGGAGGGCAACAAGCCCGCATCTCATGGCATTGAGACGGAGGGGGCTTCACTCTAGGATTGGCGGGCTATTTGCCGCACTCGTAGGGGGTACAGGTTGACCCACGAGGGGTGCCCAAGTTACCGGATTCCGTGAAGTGCTGGGTGGTCCATTCACGTTGCTGAAGGGGGCTGCCTCGCTTCAGGTTTTGGCGAGTAACTTGCCGCGCCCGTAGGGGTCTAGGATTTCATTGCACAGGCTATCCACACGACCAGGGGAACGTCGGGTTTCAGCGGCTCTGTGAAACCCGGGGATCCCAGATATCTGTATTGTTTCTGTGATGCTGTACATTTCTGTGATGTTGCATTTCTTTCACGCCTTGAGCGAATATAATATATTGGTATATATATTAGTAGATGTTGTATATGTTTTGCATCCGCGCTAGTCCAGTCCCCGCTCTGTCGTTAGTTAGCTAACCTAACGGGTAATGACGGGACCCAGTGGCGAATGCGGATGGCATATACGTACATCAGTATATTTTCGTTCTTTTTGGTGTGATCAATTGATGGGACTGCATTGATTCGGATCAATGCAAGTTTAAAAACAAACCTAATCTGATGTTGTTGGAACACTTTTCAAAAAGCTGTTATTGCAAGGACGTTCACTTTTGTTTTGCATCGTGATATTCAGTTGGAATATCCTGCTCCTCAGTCGACGAGGCAAGGGCCGAGATCCCTTCACCGGGAGTGACCCCTTGGACACAAAGTTTGCGTCAGGGCATTAACTTCACTATAGCCGATTGCTTTTGCTTTGCATCGCGGTATTCATTTAGAATATCCTGCACCCCATTCTACGGGGAAAGAGCCGAGATCCCTTCACCGGGAGTGACCTTTTTAGCGAAGGTTTTCGTCACTATATTTTTAAAAGCTATCCGTTCCTTCAACGATATCTAGTTCTTTACGTTAAAGGTTTTCGCCAGAAACCATTCGTAGCCCTCCGTCGTTTCATATGGATAGTCAATAGTATTCAAGCTGTGTTTGTTGGCCATAGTCAAGGCACAGTGTTTGGTAGCTATTGGGTGTTCATATGCTGCATAGATAGATGCGTTGGTTTGGGACAGTCGTATAGCCTTGTTGGCCCTAGTCAAGGGCTTGTACGGGTGGGTTCAAATCAACCTGGATAATGACGGGTAGAACTTGACATGTGACTTATGATTTGTTGGCCTTAGTCAAGGTCATAAGAGCATGGGGTAAAAATCACATCGGGAGTTTCAAAGGTACTGAAACTTGCCAGATATGCGCATACCTTCTGGAGTGTGATAGCGTGAGCGGATTCCGTCACGTTATCATGCAGTGATAGTTGGATCCCGATTCCCATTGATGAGTTAGTTTACTCCTCGGGTGACCCCGACTAATTCTTCTTTCAGGTTTGGAGGAGAATTTGAGGTACAGTGGGAGGATTCCAGATTAGATAAATTGGTAACCATTCTGATCTAGGTTAGAGTGCACGCTGAGTGTTTCTTTTCTCTCTCTCTTTGGCAGCGACCATTGACCCGACCCTAAGACTATGACTCGGTGACCAAGTTGACCGAACCTTCTTAAACACCGGCTTTTGGATTGTCAGAGTTGCAAACCTCATTGCCACTCCTACTTTTACCCTTTTCTCCAGGACACCCCGTTTTACTACGAACGTCCACTTCTATTGGACAAAACCATCGTATGGTTAGATACGAACTCGAAAGAATTTATTCGAGGATGGTTTCCGGTTCTGGAGAAAACGGATAGGATTATTCAGTTGTCTTTTCCTTTTACCCTCTCTCAGGTTACGAGTACTCCTTGGTTTAGGGGTAGTACACCTATTACGCAAATTGGATTGTCTTCTTCCAAACCTTAGGCTGGTGCCGACCGGTAGGGAATGAAGAAAACCAATTAGCATAACGATGGTGTGCAGAAGGTATTAAGTTCAGACAAAGCAAGGGATTAGTAAGAGGGCAAAGTAAATTGCAACAGATATTCACGACCAAACCAAATATTTCGTTACCACTCCCACATCACCTTTGTATTTCTCCAGGAAACTCCGTATCACTACGAAGATCCACAGTTTATTTGGATACTCCATCGTATGGTTATATACGAACTCGAATGGAACTGGTTCCAGTTCGGGGATGGATTCTGGTTCAGGAGAAATAGGAATAAGGTTTATTCGGTTGTCTTTTATCTTCACCTTCTCTCGCATTGCGAGTGTTCCTAGGATTGGGACAGTACACCCATTATGCTTATTGGATAGTCTTCTTCCAAACCATAGGCTGGTGCCGAACGGTAGGGAAGGAAGAAAACCATTTGGCCTAAAGGGGTGTACAGAAGGTAAAGACTAAAGACATATGAAGGGATTTGGAGAGGTGGCAAAGAACTATACGGTTACAGTTGTGAATCTGGAAGAGGCATTACTAGGAATACCAGAATACCCCATCGGAACATTTCAATGTTTCAGTTTCACTGTGTAATGTTAAAGGAAAACTGATTTCCCGATTAGATACTTACTCCAGGGTATGTATTTACCAGGTACGATTCTCACATCTGTATGGTTTTACAGATGATGAGTGGGAGTAAGTTATTGGGAATTGGGTGATTATCCTCATTATATCGGGATTCGTTGTAATCAGTGATATTTGAGGAAATCACCTGGGCTGTTTGCCGGTCGGCAAATATTTGGTTTTGAATATCCGCTGTTATGCACCAATTTCAAATTGATATATCTGTACGTCTATTTTCATAGAGTGAGATATACCTTTCTGAAATTATGTCTACGACATTTACCTATATCAGTGGATGGTTAGGTAAGGAGCATTAAACAGCGGTGTAATTCTTCTTAACCATAAGTACAGTTTTCAACCTACGACACACAGTGAATAAGTTATCAGACTCAAGGGACTTATACAGAGTATTGTATGTTGTCCAGGGTCCATCAGGACAGAGGGGTTGGTTCTCGTACTATATTCGGTTTACTTATGACTTCTCTAGTTTTTAGACAAGTGTTTCGTGGAAACACAGGGTCCGAATTTGGAGAAGTTATAGGTATTTGAATAGAGTAGAGAACCAGGTGTAGCAAGTATCGGGATTCTTCAAAGTGATCGAAGATGTAGATACTTGTATGTGGTATTCAGTTGATAGTAGTGATTAAGAGAAATTGCTTCTCTTTCAGGTTACTCATAATTGGAAGCATTCCTAAGTTGAGTAACGCGGATCGACCTTCTTCCATTTAGTTGACATGCACTGGAGACAGTTGCATGATTTGGATCTGGTTCAGTTAAATCAGTGCCTCTGGTCCTATATGGGATATAGAACAGTTCGTATCTTAACGGTGTTAAGGTACGGGGAGTTGTCCGGCTTATGCTTAAAACCAGACACTGGACAACTCAAGGCACGTTTCTGTAATGGCTGTTTGTGGGTTGACCCAGGCTATGACGCGGGTTGATTTTCTACCATCTGGATGAACAATAGCAATATTGTTCTAAACTCGCCACAGTTTTAATAAAAATGGATTTTTTTTTCCAGAAAAACAGTAGTGGGAGTATGGTAGAACTGGAAGTGATTCCAGAACCACAAACGATTACTGAAGATTTGATAAGGAACCTAAAGATTCAATCTGGTTTGACATTCCATTGGCCACTCCGCAGATAAGGTGGGTAACTTCAGGCACCCGAGAGGTACTACGGTAGCCTTAAGGACGGTGACAGAGAAGTTCTTGTTTATCCACAACTACCATTGCTGTTGTTCCAGGCTACGAGACCCGGCAGGAGGATGAGTATAGCGTCGTTCTAAACCAGTTTTAGAAGTGTACGTCTATATGACTCTGCCAGAGGGTTGTCGTAGTCAGTGGGAGCAGCGGAAGCATTGGTGGACAGGTTGCTTATGTCTATTTATAGACTAGAGCAGAAGTAGCGGAGATAGATCATCTATTTCTGACGTGACAGTCATGGGTTTGACTTCGTCAGAATAGGGGATGGATCTGTTGAGAAGGTAGTAGGGTGTGATATCCTGGTATTTGGATGATATACACAGAGTAGGAAAAGAAACTCCTACACTACGATCGGTTATACTTTGGTCGTCACACAGTTGTTTCTACACAAAGGAAATGGATTTTATATCAGACATACTGGTTACTAGATCTATGGTTTTAGATCTAGATTTGGGTGGTTTCCCAATCAGGGTACTTGACAGCATTCTAAGAGTATTTAGGATGGACGACTCCTGGCACGGTAGTGTACCTGCAGGTAATGGAGTCACCCTCTCCAAAGGTGTCTTACAGACTAAAGGGGAGAGGGACGGGCATGATTGACAGATCACTTGCTCAGGCAATTGAGTCAATCGTGAGATGTCGAGTACCACACCAGATGTTGTTCTTGCACTAGATGCAATAAGTTGACATTAATCCAATCCTGGAGAAACAGTCGGAAGCAGTTTTAGAACATAAGTGGATGTTCTAGGGAGATGATAACGACAGCCTCATTCAGGAGACAGTTATCATTCCAGGCTTCCAAGGTGACATGGACGACAAGGAGGTTGTCAGAGTTATAGTTTTCCTTCTGATGAGGGGCAGTATTTTGGACAGGTGGTCCAAGGCAATACTGAGGGTGGCATGGCGCAGGATACTGATTAAGTTCAGTTGACGATACAGTCTAAGGAGTTTGGATTTGGAGTTCATTCATGAGCTATGTCCCATCAGACATCCAGACACATCCTAAGACAGGTATTGCTCATTTCGGGAGATGGCTTTCTCCGCGAACTTGAGATATAGAGAGACATAGAAAGAAACAACAAAGCGGATCCACTCACTGAGGCTATTCTTCGAACGCAATAGTTTCGCAAACGAGCTTTGTGAGACTGACTAGTAGAGGAGTTGGGTGTTCGGTATCACACGGGCTGTGAGTATGCGACATCGCAATAATTAGCCTTGAGTGCAAGTGGGAGATTGTTGGAGATAGTGCCCTCAGAGTCAATTATTAGGTCACAGGTACTTGATTGTAATGATTGATAGAGGACCTATCCCGGTAGGACAGTCTTACTCGAGATGATAGTATGCTATCTGGTTTACCTTTATCATCGTGTACTGTTTTAAGTGACCTGACACGTCGCTATTACACGTTGATAGAGCCCCTAGGATTCTTGCTTGACCACCAGCAGTATGAGGGCGATCATATAAGTGGGAGCTGGGGTCTATAAGCATATCCTTAAAAGGTCCCTAGTCGTGAGAGTTTCGAGACAGGGCATCGATTCTCCATAGTAGACTAGTGTATACAGTCGAGACCCCGACGAGGGGCGGTGGCCGGTCTCACAAGCCACTGGTGTCAGTTGGATCACCTAAGATGTATACAGGTGCTCATTGGGTTATGAGTAAACCGGACAGGACTCACCGGGAACATGCTAGTTGGTGATATACCAGACGTCAGATGGCAGTTCCCTGGTGACATGTGTGCAGGTTAGTTCATCGACCTGGGGATCGTCATTTGTCTCGTGTGAGTTCCCACTGTACTTTGATTACTACCCTACCACGGCTCAAAGGAGTCGTGCAAACAGGTTTTAGTTGGGTACAGTCCCGAGCCACATGGAGGCAGTGAGCGTATCTTCAGGGGTTCGTCTCTCCCGGTATTGGGGGTGAGGTCGTGCTGTGTCTAGGAGAGCCATTACACGAAGCCCTCGGCCGAGGCAAGGAGATTTACTGGTAGGTATTCCAGTAGTATCTCAGGGTGTTCTGGGCTACACTCCGACACGACTTGTACCGCTTTTGGGGGTCTGACTTTTACCAACCCCCTAGGCCCGCCATGCGATGCTCATAGACGAACGGACCGGACTGCACGGATATTGTCACTGACAGGCTCAGTAGGGTGTCAGGCTGAGTTCACTCACAGACGTCCCTTTTAGTCAGTACCTGGTAGCCCGTTACGTATTGGCTTATACCTCTGACGTGCTAGTGGTTAAATCCACAACCAAGGTGTTGATGAGTCTTTAGAGTCCCCCACATTCAGTTACTCAGCTTTCGGGCGAAAGGTTGTAGAGGCCGTATGGAGATATGGCAAGGTCCGATCAGATACGTGCGGTATTGCACGGATCAGGATCGGACAGTCTGTACTATAGGCCGTATGGTTATATGGCAGGGTTCGATCAGATACGTGCGGTATTGCACGGATCAGGATCGAACGGATATTACTGGCCGGCTTTGGTTTAAGCCGGATCCTAGTATAGTACAGTGTAGATTTTGTCTCATTGCATTTGTATTTCGGTCGGAATACAAATGCGGGTGTGTATGCACAGTATCGGGGTTTTCCTGTAATTTATTACGGGACCAGTTTTCTGGAGTTGCCAGTTTGCTTTTCGTTTCGGCCGATTTCCTTTGTATCGTTCATTGGCCGAAGATTGGTGGAGGAGGGCTTATTTGCATTGTTGCAAATAAGTGGTTGTGGAGGGGGTCTTTGCTTTTTTGTTTTATCATGATGGTTTTCATGATGAGCACCATCACTTGACTTCTTCTTCTCATGATGACTTGACTTTTTGAAGCCATCATGCATGAGATGATGGTTGCCTTGGAGTGTTGGATTTGTTGTGATCATTCCCTTTTTGCATGATAACCTTCTCTCTCTCTCCTTTGTGTTATTGAGAATGGCTCCCATTATCTTTGAGACTCTCCCTCATTCTCACCCTCCCTCTCCTCTAGTGATGGCCGGCCACCATGAGGGTGGGTTGCCCATTTTTGTAGTGGGGATTTTTGCTCTCTTGATGCTAGAAAAATCCCCAAGTTCCTCCACAAAAGTTCATACCTCATTTCCTCCACCAAAATGGCACCTCCATAAACCCCAAATGAGACACTAGTTCTACTATTTTCTACAGCGAATCTTGGGCACGTCGAGTAGCCGGCTTCGTGCCCGAGTTGCCTCGGCATTGAGGTGGGAGCCCGTAAAAGAAGTAGGCGATGTGGTGCACTTCCGGCGACGAGGAGGAGACGGGACATTCCGCAGGTGATCGGGACGATGACGAGAAGACCGGAGGACTTGGATCGTCGGTATACTTCTCTTCCCCATCTTGTTAGTAGCTTAGACTTGTTAATGGTTACGATCCGGATGTTTAGTGCGCGGTGGTACCGGTTTGCTAAGTCCGCAAAATTAAAGTTTTTCACCGTTTCCGCATTCCGGCGTCGGATTGACGGCCGGGGTGCCGCCGTGCACTTACACTCTATATATCCAAGCATCCATTATAATATACATCATATGCACAACAATGGCCTCTAGGGCATATACATAACTAACAGTAAATCCTCATATCTCGGGCTTCGTCAGTCCGTATCAGCCCATATCATGACTACGGTCGGTATCCTCCAGATATTCGCCGCGCCAAACCATCTCAGGATCCGTCAGTCCGGATCGGCCCATATCATCTCACGACTCCGGTTGGTATCCTCCAGATATCCGCCGAGCCCAAAACTATCACCGGTAGGTAGTGCTCCCCTGCCAGGCTCATCGTCTACATCTCGAGCTTCTTGTCCTGGGGTACCTCACAGGGTCCACCATGTACCCGCAGACGGTGTCTCCCGCTCCTCGAATCGGGTATATTCACTGCTCAGAACCGAGAAAACTCATGGTGGACACCTCGAAATATCATATCAAGAGAAACCGCGTTTTTAAAGAAATACATAGTTCCCTTTGAAATATAACCGCGGTTCTCAAATCCAGAGATCTCATGAAAACAGCATCTCAAGCATATAACCATAAAGTACGATGCATGGAACATAGAGTAGTAATATGAGCATATTGAGTATATCATGCATTAATGTTAAGTGATAATACTGAACAATGAATGTACTTTTACTTTTAAGATTAATCTTATAATTTGGCAGTTCTATTGTGTAAGTGGCATGGCAATTCTACTGTATAAGTGACATGGCAATTACCGATGAAGAATATGCGTGAGCCGGAAAATCTGTGTATGTGTAACATGCGCATCAACGGTAATTGTGCAGGTGTACTAGCAAATGATATCATATAGCTTTAAATACTGGCACATGGTATGTACATCACGAGGGGTAATATTCTGCACAACGTGAACAAAATGGATATATCTATCTACACAAGAATCATACGGTCACTTTTTAAACGATACACATCATCGTTTTGAAAATAGGTATGGTTCAGATGGCAATCTTTATATCGGCGATCCCGTCTCATAACATCCGATATGACAATAATCCTCGATCATCATGCTCAAATCACTAGCGCAGATCAATCATCCGGTACATCTCATCGCGTACGGAAATCTATCGTACGGTAACATCAAACAGAATAGGGAATCTATCGACCTATACAACAATGAGGGTATGGATCTAAAGTCTCGTACGACATATCACTCATTATTCTCATAAATATATATACACCTATATCTCAAATCACATTTGTATCAATCTCATATAATGATATCTTGCATATACGTCATATCTTATAAATCTTAAGTCGTATCGATCTCAAACTCATATCATACCATTATCAACTCATACTTGTTCTCTTTCAATTCATACTTATCATGATTCATTTCCCATTTCATATTTTCAAGCAAATATATCCATTATCGTCAACTTTATCATAATTATAATTTATAACATAATCTTCCATATCAATGGTTTCGGGGGTGCTATACGCCATCCACCCGATTTCCCCCGTAGATATAAATCTACTTACCTGCTAAACTCCCCGCTTAGCCGAAATCGATGTGCTTTGTCGTCTCGGAAGTCCACGTGAAGGTACCTACAATCAATATACAATCGCAATGCAATTCTATTAAAACCAATATCCGAAAACCGACACGGCACACGAATCGCTTATAGGTTAGAATCTTTAGCCTACGCATGCAAAATCCACTAAATAACCCTCGTCCGTTGACGTACAAATGTCCAACTGTTAGTTGTATGTATGCCCTAGAGGCCAGTATTGTACAGATGATGTATATTATATTGGATGCTTGGACAAATATAGAGATGACTTTCTTGCTCGATATGATAGTATGCTATCTGGTTGCTCTTTATCTTAACATGTACACTTGTCTCTTTAAACTGTCTTATAGTTACATGTTGATAAAGCTCTTAGGATGGGTACTTGACTACCTGGACTATGATGTAGATCATACTAGTGGGGACATGGTAGTCTATAAGTACATCCTTCAAGGTCCCTAGTCGTGGGTGTATCGAGACAGGGCATCGATATACCAGTGTAGACTAGCGTATACGCTTCTCGACCCATGAGATGGGCGATGGATGATCCCATATCCATTGGTGTTTGACATCAGAGATGGTATACGGGTGCTCAGTGGAGACTGGGTACACTGGACGGACTCGCCGAGAACTCCCAGATGGTATTATACCTCACGTCAGATGGCAGTTCTCAGGTGACACTTGTACAGGTTAGTCTGTAGACCCGAGATCGTCATAGAGTCTTGTGTGATTCCCACTGTGCTTTGATCTCCACCTTACCACGTCCATGAGGGCGTGCAAAACGGTGATCTTTGGGTACAGTCCCGAGTCACATGGAGGCAATGAGCGATAGGAGGGGTTTCGTCTCTCCCGGTATTGGGGGTGATGTTGCGCTGTGCTCGATTGGCCGTAACAGGGAAGTCCCTGGCCAGGGCTGATCAGAGATTTGCTGGTAAGTGTTACCAGTAGTTTCTCGACCCGTTATGAGCCTCACATCGGCACGACTTATCGGTTATTGGGGTCTGACGTATACCACCCATAGACTTGATATGCGATATTCAGACGAACAGACCGGACTGTACGATAAGTGTTACTGGTTGGATTCACAGGAGTGTGAGCGGGCTAGCTCGTCGATCTTCTGATCGCTCAATACCCGGATGGCCGTTACGTTTAGCAGACCGCTTGCGGCTTGTGGGTGCTTGATATGATCATCATCTGCTACCGGCGTATTGACGAGTCTTTAGAGTCCTACACAGAGGTTTCCTGGCTCAAGCGAAACGAAATAGGAGTGCATATGAGATATGTGCAGGACCGAGAATGATGCGTGTATGTGATACTGTATTCCATTCTCGCGATGGATGTATCGATTGGTTATATTCGATATAACCTAGATATCGAATCAAGGATTGATTCGATATGCCGATACATAGGATACTAGTCGGTTATATGCGATATGACCGGATCGTTAAATCAAGTGTTGATTTAATGATTTAATGTATAATTATATATTTGATATATTACTTTGCATTAACTAGTATTGGTTCACTTTAAATGGATTTTCTCACTTGATGTGCAAGAAGTATATATGATATACTTTTGTGCACATATTTGTATCATGTTTGATGATACTTGATCATGTTGTTAAGTGTAAAGGATTAAACATGGTTAAGAGATGATTAGGGTTTTGCTTTTTCATTTATTTATTTGTTTATTTATTTGGAAAAGATTTAGATAAGAATGGTGGCTTATGTTTGTTTCTAGTTGAAGCTTCATGAAGCTTTGACTTCTTAACCATTCTTTTCTTCATGCTTAACCCTAACCCATCCAAGTAACCATGGTCTATTCTCTACACTCTACTATGGTTAGCTTATGATAAGTATCGAATTATTTTTCATTTTAATTCAACACTTATCATATTCTTTCTTCTTCTTCATCATCTTCTTCTTCAAGAAAGCTTGATGCCATCAATGGCAACTTGAGTTCTAAAGTGAGAAATCCAATTCTAAAGTGAACCCACCTCCTATTTCTTCACCCTCTACCTCTTGCCAAGTTGTTTTGGGTGTTTTCTTCACAAGTTTCACAAATTTGTGAAGTCGGAGCTTGAACTTGTGATGCCTCGACGTAGATCATTTTCGGCACGAAGCCGACGACCTAGTCCGCCCATTTCTCCGATCAAGCCGACGATTGAGTCCGGGATTCGAGATGGACAGCGATGAGGACGCCTACGTGGAGCCAAGGAAGTGGATATCCGGATCTACAAAGGTTGTAGCTGTAAGTGCACGGCGGCGCCCCGGCCGTCGATCCGACGGCCAAAAACGGAAGCGGTGAATAACTTAAATTTTTGCGGACTTAGCAAACCGGCACCACCGCGCACTAAACACCCGGATCGTAACCATTAACTAGTCCTAGCTAACTAGAAGATGGGTTAGAGATATACCGACGATCCAAGTCCTCCGGTCTTCTCGTCATCGTCCCGATCTCCTGCGGAATATCCCGTCTCCTCCTCGTCGCCGGAAGTGCACCACATCGCCTACTTTGTTTACGGGCTCCCACCTCAATGCCGAGGCAACTCAGGCACGAAGCCGGCTACTCGACGTGCCAAGGTTTGCTGTAGAATGTGTAGTAGAACTTGTGTCTCTTTTGGGGTTGTGGAGGTGCCATTTTGGTGGAGGAAGAAAGGATTTTGGAGATCAACTAGAGAGCTCTTTCTTAGCACAATATGAACCAAAAATGCCACACAAAAATGAATCAATCAACCCCACCCTAAAGTGGCCGGCCCATGTAGGAAGGGAGAGAGGGAAAAGTCAAGGGGGAGGTGACCATATCAATCATGCAAGAAAAAGAGAGAGGAATGGTTATCATAATCAACCATGATCACAAAGCAATGCCAACACTCCACACAACCATCATCAACAACCATGATGCTAACAAAGTCAAGCCATCATGAAGTATGAAGTCAAGCAAGTCAATGGATGGTGCACCATCATGAAGACTTTCATGATGCTACAAAAAGCAAAGACCCCCTCCACAAATGCCTATTTGCAACAATGCAAATAAACCCTCCTCCACCAAACTTCGGCCAATGAACGGAACAAAGGAAATTGGCCGAAACGGAAAGCAAACTGGCAACTCAGAAAACTGGTCCCGTAATAAATTACAGGAAAACCCCGATACTGTGCATACACACTCGCATCTGTATTTCGACCGAAATACAAAGCAATGAGACAAAATCTACACTGTACTATACTAGGATCCGGCTTAAACCAAAGCCGGCTAGTAATATCTGTTCGATCCTGATCCGTGCAATACCGCACGTATCTGATCGACCCTGCCATATAACCATACGGCCTATAGTACAAACTGTCCGATCCGGATCCGTGCAATACCGCACGTATCTGATCGGACCTTGCCATATCTCCATACGGCCTCTACAACCTTTCGCCCGAAAGCTGAGTAACTGAATGTGGGGGACTCTAAAGACTCGTCAACATCTTGGTTGTGGATTTAACCACTAGCACGTCAGAGGTATAAGCCAATACGTAACGGGCTACCAGGTACTGACTAAAAGGGACGTCTGTGAGTGAACTCAGCTGACAACCCTACTGAGCCTGTCAGTGACAATATCGTGCAGTCCGGTCCGTTCGTCTATGAGTATCGCATGGCGGGCCTAGGGGGTTGGTAAAAGTCAGACCCCCAAAAGCGGTACAAGTCGTGTCGGAGTGTAGCCCAGAACACCCTGAGATACTACTGGAATACTACCAGTAAATCTCCTTGCCTTGGCCAAGGACTTTGTGTAATGGCTCTCCTAGACACAGCACGACCTCACCCCCAATACCGGGAGAGACGAACCCCTGAAGATACGCTCACTGCCTCCATGTGGCTCGGGACTGTACCCAACTAAAACCTGTTTGCACGACTCCTTTGAGCCGTGGTAGGGTAGTAATCAAAGTACAGTGGGAACTCACACGAGACAAATGACGATCCCCAGGTCGATGAACTAACCTGCACACATGTCACCAGGGAACTGCCATCTGACGTCTGGTATATGACCAACTAGCATGTTCCCGGCGAGTCCTGTCCGGTGTACTCATAACCCAATGAGCACCTGTATACATCTTAGGTGATCCAACTGACACCAGTGGCTTGTGAGACCGGCCACCGCCCCTCGTCGGGGTCTCGACTGTATACACTAGTCTACTAATGGAGTATCGATGCCCAGTCTCGAAACTCCCACGACCAGGGACCTTTTAAGGATAAGCTTATAGACCCCCAGCTCCACTTATATGATCGCCTCATACTGCTGGTGGTCAAGCAAGAATCCTAGGGGCTCTATCAACGTGTAATAGCGACGTGTCAGGTCACCTCAAGGAGTACACGATAATAAAGGTAAACCAGATAGCATACTATCATCTCGAGTAAGACTGTCCTACCGGGATAGGTCCTCCCCTCAATCATTGCAATCACGTGCCTGTGATCAATAATTGACTCTGAGGCACTATCTCCAACAATCTCCACTTGCGCTCAAGGCTAATTATTGCGATGTCGCATACTCACAGCCCGTGTGATACCGAACACCCAACTCCTCTACTAGTCAGTCTCACAAAGCTCGTTTGCGAAACTATTGCGTTCGAGGAATAGCCTCAGTGAGTGGATCCGCCTTGTTGTCTCTTTCCATGTCTCTCTATATCTCAAGTTCGCGGAGAAACCCATCTCCCGAAATGAGCAATACCTGTCTTAGAATGTGTCTGGATGTCTGATGGGACATAGCTCATAAATGAGCTCCAAATCCAAACTTCTTAGACTGTATTGTCAACTGAACTCAATCAGTATCCTGCGCCATGCCACCCTCAGTATTGCCTTGGACCACCTGTCCAAAATACTGCCCCTCATCAGAAGGAAAACTATAGCTCTGACAACCTCCTTGTCGTCCATGTCACCTTGGAAGCCTGGAATGATAACTATTTCCCGAATGAGGCTGTCGTTATCATATCCCTAGAACATCCACTTATGTTCTAAAACTGCTTCCGACTGTTTCTCCAGGATTGGATTAATGTCAACTTATTGCATCTAGTGCAAGAACAACATCTGGTGTGGTACTTGACATCTCACGATTGACTCAATTGCCTGAGCAAGTGATCTGCCAATCATGCCCGTCCCTCTCCCCTTTAGTCTGTAAGACACCTTTGGAGAGGGTGACTCCATTACCTGCAGGTACACTACCGTGCCAGGAGTCGTCCATCCTAAATACTCTTAGAATGCTGTCAAGTACCCTGATTGGGAAACCACCCAAATCTAGATCTAAGACCATAGATCTAGTAACCAGTATATCTGATATAAAATCCATTTCCTTTGTGGAGAAACAACTGTGTGACGACCAAAGTATAACCGATCGTAGTGTAGGAGTTTCTTTTCCTACTCTGTGTATATCATCCAAATACCAGGATATCACAACCTACTACCTTCTCAACAGATCCATCCCCTATTCTGATGAAGTCAAACCCATGACTGTCACGTCAGAAATAGATGATCTATCTCCGCTACATCTGCTCTAGTCTATAAATAGACATAAGCAACCTGTCCACCAATGCTTCCGCTGCTCCCACTGACTACGACAACCCTCTGGCAGAGTCATATACACGTGCACTTCTAAAACTAGTTTAGAACGACGCTATACTCATCCTCCCGCCGGGTCTCACAGCCTGGAACAACAGCAATGGTAATTGTGGGTAAACAAGAACTTCCCTGTCACCGTCCTTGAGGCTACCCGAGCACCTCTCGGGTGCCTGAAGTTACCCACCTTATCTGCGGAGTGGCCAATGGAATGTCATTCTAGATTGAATCTTTAGGTTCCTTATCAAATCTTCAGTAATCGTTTGTGGTTCTGGAATCACTTCCAGTTCTACCATACTCCCACTACTGTTTTCTTAAAAAATCCATTTTTAATAAAACTGTGGCGAGTCTAGAACAATATCGCTATTGTTCATCCAGATGGTAGAAAGTCAACCCTCGTCATAGCCTGGGTCAACCCACAAACAGCCATTACAGAAACGTGCCTTGAGTTGTCCAGTGTCTGGTTTTAAGCATAAACCGGACAACTCCCCGTACCTTAACATCGTTAAGATATGAACTGTTCTATATCCAATATAGAACCAGAGGCACTGATTTGATTGAACCAGATCCAAATCATGCAGCTGTCCCCAGCGCATGTCAACTAAATGGAAGGAGGCCGATCAGCGTTACTCAACTTAGGAATACTTCCAATTATGAGTAACCTGAAAGAGAAGCAAGATCTCTTTATCATTACTATCAACTGAATACCATACACAAGTACCTACATCTTCGATCTCTTTGAAGAATCCCGATACTTGCTATACCTGGTTCTCTACTCTATTCAAATACCTATAACTTCTCAAAATTTGGACCCTGTGTTTCCGCGAAACACTTGTCTAAAAACTAGAGAAGTCATAAGTAAACCGAATATAGTACGAGGACCAACCTCTCTGTCCTGATGGACCCTGGACAACATACAATCCTTTGTATAAGTCCCTTGAGTCTGATAACTCATTCACTGTGTGTCGTAGGTTGAAAACTGTACTTATGGTTAAGAAGAATTACACCGCTGTTTAATGCTCCTTACCTAACCATCCACTGATATAGGTAAATGTCCTAGACATAATTTCAGAAAGGTATATCTCACTCTATGAAAATAGACGTACAGATATATCAATTTGAAATTGGTGCATAACAGCGGATATTCAAAACCAAATATTTGCCAACCGGCAAACAGCCCAGGTGATTTCCTCAAATATCACCGATTACAACGAATCCCGATATAATGAGGATAATCACCCAATTCCCAATAACTTACTCCCACTCATCATCTGTAAAACCATACAGATGTGAGAATCGTACCTGGTAAATACATACCCTGGAGTAAGTATCTAATCGGGAAATCAGTTTTCCTTTAACATTACACAGTGAAACTGAAACATTGAAATGTTCCGATGGGGTATTCTGGTATTCCTAGTAATGCCTCTTCCAGATTCACGACTGTAACCGTATAGTTCTTTGCCACCTCTCCAAATCCCTTCATATGTCTTTAGTCTTTACCTTCTGTACACCCCTTTAGGCCAAATGGTTTTCTTCCTTCCCTACCGTTCGGCACCAGCCTATGGTTTGGAAGAAGACTATCCAATAAGCATAATGGGTGTACTGTCCCAATCCTAGGAACACTCGCAATGAGAGAGGGTGAAGATAAAAGACAACTGAATAAACCTTATTCCTATTTCTCCTGAACCAGAATCCATCCCCGAACTGGAACCAGTTCCATTCGAGTTCGTATATAACCATACGATGGAGTATCCAAATAAACTGTGGATCTTCGTAGTGATACGGAGTGTCCTGGAGAAATACAAAGGTGATGTGGGAGTGGTAACGAAATATTTGGTTTGGTCGTGAATATCTGTTGCAATTCACTTTGCCCTCTTACTAATCCCTTGCTTTGTCTGAACTTAATACCTTCTGCACACCATCGTTATGCTAATTGGTTTTCTTCATTCCCTACCGGTCGGCACCAGCCTAAGGTTTGGAAGAAGACAATCCAATTTGCGTAATAGGTGTACTACCCCTAAACCAAGGAGTACTCGTAACCTGAGAGAGGGTAAAAGGAAAAGACAACTGAATAATCCTATCCGTTTTCTCCAGAACCGGAAACCATCCTCGAATAAATTCTTTCGAGTTCGTATCTAACCATACGATGGTTTTGTCCAATGGAAGTGGACGTTCGTAGTAAAACGGGGTGTCCTGGAGAAAAGGGTAAAAGTAGGAGTGGCAATGAGGTTTGCAACTCTGACAATCCAAAAGCCGGTGTTTAAGAAGGTTCGGTCAACTTGGTCACTGAGTCAAAGTCTTAGGGTCGGGTCAATGGTCGCTGCCAGAGAGAGAGAAAAGAAAACACTCAGCGTGCACTCTAACCTAGATCAGAATGGTCACCAATTTATCTAATCTGGAATCCTCCCACTGTACCTCAAATTCTCCTCCAAACCTGAAAGAAGAATTAGTCGGGGTCACCCGAGGAGTAAACTAACTCATCAGTGGGAATCGGGATCCAACTATCATCGCATGATAACGTGACGGAATCTGCTCACGTCAACACACTCCAGAAGGTATGCGCATATCTGGCAAGTTTCAGTTCTTTTGAAACTCCCGATGTGATTTCTGCCCCATGCTCTTATAACCTTGGCGTGAGGTCAAAATATCATAAGTCACATGTCAAGTTCTGCCCGTCATTATCCAGGTTAATTTGAACCCACCCGTACATACCCTTGACGTAGGCCAAAATAGTAGTACGACTGTCCCAAACCAACGCATCTATCTATGCAACAGATAAATACCCGGCAGCTACCAATCACTATGCCTTGGCGTGAGGTCAAAATATATAGCTTGAATACTACCGAATATTTAACTGAAATGACGGAGGGCTACGAATGGTTTCTGGCGAAAACCTTTAGCGTAATGAACTTGATATCGTTGAAGGAACGGATAGCTTTTTAGAAATATAGTGACGACAACTTCCGCTAAAGAGGTCACTCCCGGTGAAGGGATCTCGGCTCTTTCCCCGTAGAATGGGGTGCAGGATATTCCAACTGAATACCACGGTGCAAAGCAAAAGCAATCGGCTATAGTGAAGTTAATGCCCTGACGCAAACTTTTGTCCAAGGGGTCACTCCCGGTGAAGGGATCTCGGCCCTTGCCTCGTCGACTGAGGAGCAGGATATTCCAAATGAATACCGCGATGCAAAACAAAGGTGAACGTCCTTGCAATAACAGCCTTTTGAAAAGTGTTCCAACAACATCAGATTAGGTTTGTTTTAACTTGCATTGATCCGAATCAATGCAGTCCCATCAATTGATCACACCAAAAAGAACGAAAATATACTGATGTACGTATATGCCATCCGCATTCGCCACTGGGTCCCGTCATTACCCGTTAGGTTAGCTAACTAACGACAGAGCGGGGACTGGACTAGCGCGGATGTAAAACATATACAACATCTACTAATATCTATACCAATATATTATATTCGCTCAAGGCGTGAATAAAATGCAACATCACAGAAATGTACAGCATCACAGAAACAATACAGATATCTGGGATCCCCGGGTTTCACAGAGCCGCTGAAACCCGACGTTCCCCTGGTCGTGTGGATAGCCTGTGCAATGAAATCCTAGACCCCTACGGGCGCGGCAAGTTACCCGCCAAAACCTGAAGCGAGGCAGCCCCCTTCAGCAACGTGAATGGACCACCCAGCACTTCACGGAATCCGGTAACTTGGGCACCCCTCCTGGGTCAACCTGTACCCCCTACGAGTGCGGCGAATAGCCCGCCAATCCTAGAGTGAAGCCCCCTCCGTCTCAATGCCATGAGATGCGGGCTTGTTGCCCTCCAGAACCCGGCTATCCGTGCACCCCTCCGCGGGGCAATCCTAGTACAGAAAGTAAAATATACATACAACGGGTACATCGACCGCAACCAGGTCGTGCCCCAAAATAATAATACAATCAGGCAGTGACGACAGTCCACATGTCGGACGCTCGCCCCGCAATATCAAATGTACAAAATACAACAAAACTGTACTAGCATTGCATCCAGGCTATCCCCACGACCGATCCGCAACATCACAGCAAAAACAAAACATCAACGTGAAAGTCACGTTCGCAAATCCGTCTAACCGGGCTATAGCAGTTAGACCGGATTTACCGATCAAGTGACATTCACGGTCGCAGATATAATGTAAATACTGTGAAAAATGTGTTTAAAATATCCGATCGATCAAAAATTAACAAGTGGGCCCCCAATCAAAACTGTAGCACTCACAGAAAACCTGGGCCCAATTTTAATATTCCAAAACCCATATTTTAAGCCCAGAAGGCCTCTGAAAAAAATTGGTGAAGTGATCTCCACAGTGTGCGGCGGAAGGGCGGCGGGAAGGGGTTTTCGCGGCGGTTCCGCGCTCCCACTGTGGAGTTACTTCGTCGAATTTTTACAGAGCTCTTAGATTTTCCAGTACATCAATATTTTACAACCTGAAAAATTTTTCGACAACAAAAATTTCCAACAGAAAACTGATGCTAACAAAAATGTAGTTTTGGAACATTCGATCGATCGAAACAGAAAAACACACTACACAAAGCTAGACTAAGTTAATGGCGAGGCTCTGATACCACTGTAAGTGCACGGCGGCGCCCCGGCTGTCGATCCGACGGCCAAAAACGGAAGCGGTGAATAACTTAAATTTTTGCGGACTTAGCAAACCGGCACCACCGCGCACTAAACACCCGGATCGTAACCATTAACTAGTCCTATCTAACTAGAAGATGGGTTAGAGATATACCGACGATCCAAGTCCTCCGGTCTTCTCGTCATCGTCCCGATCTCCTGCGGAATATCCCGTCTCCTCCTCGTCGCCGGAAGTGCACCACATCGTCTACTTTGTTTACGGGCTCCCACCTCAATGCCGAGGCAACTCGGGCACGAAGCCGGCTACTCGACGTGCCCAAGGTTTGCTGTAGAATGTGTAGTAGAACTTGTGTCTCTTTTGGGGTAGTGGAGGTGCCATTTTGGTGGAGGAAAGAAAGGATTTTGGAGATCAACTAGAGAGCTCTTTTTTTAGCACAATATGAACCAAAAATGCCACACAAAAATGAATCAATCAACCCCACCCTAAAGTGGCCGGCCCATGTAGGAAAGGGAGAGAGGGAAAAGTCAAGGGGGAGGTGACCATATCAATCATGCAAGAAAAAGAGAGAGGAATGGTTATCATAATCAACCATGATCACAAAGCAATGCCAACACTCCACACAACCATCATCAACAACCATGATGCTAACAAAGTCAAGCCATCATGAAGTATGAAGTCAAGCAAGTCAATGGATGGTGCACCATCATGAAGACTATCATGATGCTACAAAAAGCAAAGACCCCCTCCACAAATGCCTATTTGCAACAATGCAAATAAACCCTCCTCCACCAAACTTCGGCCAATGAACGGAACAAAGGAAATTGGCCGAAACGGAAAGCAAACTGGCAACTCCAGAAAACTGGTCCCGTAATAAATTACAGGAAAACCCCGATACTGTGCATACACACCCGCATCTGTATTTCGACCGAAATACAAAAGCAATGAGACAAAATCTACACTGTACTATACTAGGATCCGGCTTAAACCAAAGCCGGCTAGTAATATCTGTTCGATCCTGATCCGTGCAATACCGCACGTATCTGATCGAACCCTGCCATATAACCATACGGCCTATAGTACAAACTGTCCGATCCGGATCCGTGCAATACCGCACGTATCTGATCGGACCTTGCCATATCTCCATACGGCCTCTACAACCTTTCGCCCGAAAGCTGAGTAACTGAATGTGGGGGACTCTAAAGACTCGTCAACATCTTGGTTGTGGATTTAACCACTAGCACGTCAGAGGTATAAGCCAATACGTAACGGGCTACCAGGTACTGACTAAAAGGGACGTCTGTGAGTGAACTCATCCTGACAACCCTACTGAGCCTGTCAGTGACAATATCCGTGCAGTCCGGTCCGTTCGTCTATGAGTATCGCATGGCGGGCCTAGGGGGTTGGTAAAAGTCAGACCCCCAAAAGCGGTACAAGTCGTGTCGGAGTGTAGCCCAGAACACCCTGAGATACTACTGGAATACCTACCAGTAAATCTCCTTGCCTTGGCCAAGGACTTTGTGTAATGGCTCTCCTAGACACAGCATGACCTCACCCCCAATACCGGGAGAGACGAACCCCTGAAGATACGCTCACTGCCTCCATGTGGCTCGGGACTGTACCCAACTAAAACCTGTTTGCACGACTCCTTTGAGCCGTGGTAGGGTAGTAATCAAAGTACAGTGGGAACTCACACGAGACAAATGACGATCCCCAGGTCGATGAACTAACCTGCACACATGTCACCAGGGAACTGCCATCTGACGTCTGGTATATGACCAACTAGCATGTTCCCGGCGAGTCCTGTCCGGTGTACTCATAACCCAATGAGCACCTGTATACATCTTAGGTGATCCAACTGACACCAGTGGCTTGTGAGACCGGCCACCGCCCCTCGTCGGGGTCTCGACTGTATACACTAGTCTACTAATGGAGTATCGATGCCCAGTCTCGAAACTCCCACGACTAGGGACCTTTTAAGGATAAGCTTATAGACCCCCAGCTCCCACTTATATGATCGCCCTCATACTGCTGGTGGTCAAGCAAGAATCCTAAGCGCTCTATCAACGTGTAATAGCGACGTGGCAGGTCACCTCAAGGAGTACACGATAATAAAGGTAAACCAGATAGCATACTATCATCTCGAGTAAGACTGTCCTACCAGGATAGGTCCTCCCTCAATCATTGCAATCACGTACCTGTGATCCAATAATTGACTCTGAGGGCACTATCTCCAACAGTAGCTTCTTATCTTTAGTTAAGTTGTTAACTAGTTTCGTATATCGCCTAAACTTCTAGTCAACGATCCGTATTAGGGTTTCTCGGCACCCATAAAATTTGAAATTGGCTTGGTTGATGCCTTGTGAGACCTCTAGTATGTGCCTAGGAACCCTACAATGGTATCAGAGACTAGCTAGAGCCTTAGGCGAAGTCTAGACGACGTTCGAAACCCGAATACACATCGAAACCCTAACACATCATGCTCTCTGGACTTTTTCTAAAAACTGGGATTTTTCTAGATTAAAAATGCTTAAAAAATTCAGCAGGGAATTCTAATAATTACGGTGCAAATTTTTTCCAATGAACAGTATAGTGCGCGGCGGAACCGCGGCAGAAGCATGGCTTCTGCGGCGGTTCCGCGGCCTGATGATGACGTCAGCCCTCCTCCTTTGCACATTAATTCATCATTTCAGCAGCTGAGTTTTATGGGTATTTTTAAAATTTATTCAAGAGTTGAATTTTCTGGGGTGTTTTAGAGCTTCGATGTTTCGATCGGATTATCAAATTTCGTCTTTGTGTATTTCCGGATGACTTTAGAATATGTTAAAATGTTCGACCGGATATAAATACCCAACTTTTCCCCTGCCGGAAAATATCCAAGTGTTGGATTTTTGTGTGGTTTAAGGACGTTCTGAGTAGTCCAAGTAACGCGATGGTCCCTCTAGAAGACAACAAACCTTAACTCGATTATGTGACCGTCTTGAACTGCCCTTTGAACCTTCGGGTTTGGGGCAGTACGGCGTGCCACATGTGAGGCGTTGGCTTGACCCTTCTACGGCTGGACCGTTGGTACTGAGGCATGAAGTGAATGTCTTTGAACCTATTTCATGTGTTCGACGGTTTCGGGAAAACTTGGGTGTTCGAATGTTCGATCGGAAAGTTTAATATTTTCTATTTATCCGGAATGGGATACAATAATTGGAATTCACAAACAGTTATGAGATAACTGAATGAATGATATAAATCTAGCGGTTTAGTTTCATTTGATATTGAAAAGAGTTTTCGATAATGAGACTAAAATGCGGGGTTTATAACTGTTAGGCATGTGATGTCTAAGTATTTCATTTTGATTAGGCATGCGATGTCTAAAGAGGTTGCGGATTCCAATTGTTGTAGTTTTACACTTTCTTTTCTGTGACCGTAAGTGTAATATGTGATATCGCCGGTTTCGTTGCTATATGTCAACGACAATTGGGATGCGCATATTTACTTACGTTGATGACATGTGATGTTATGTGTTGCTGGATATGTTATATTGGATTTTCGTGTTTGAATAGCCGGGGGTTTTTATGTGAGAGGAGTGTTTTTCATTTTCATTCATGTAAAAACTTGTATGTAATATTCTTTTATTGGGGCACTTCCAGGTAGCGGAAGTCATCACCTTTTGTATATTATTTACTTTTCCGCATTAGGATAGACCCAAGGAGGGGAGCACAAGTAACAGGGTTCTAGGGTCCAATGGGAGACCAACTCGAGGAGTCGAGTCCGGGTCTCCTAACCCTAGAATTGGTAGGGTTGCTTGCCGCTCTCGTAAGGGTCTAGGGGTGTGGGATTGGCTATTCATCACGACCGTGGAATCCGTGTTTTATACTGGCTCGTATTGAAAACACGGACGTCCTAGTATATCCGATATTTCATATGTTTCTTCTGCTGCGATGTCTGTGATGTTCTGTGATACATACTATATATTGTATATATGATTTATTATATAGACGTTACTTATGTTTTGCACCCGCACTAACCCTGCCCTGCTCTGTCGTTAGTTACCTAACCTAACGGTGCACGAGGGGACATCGAGGCGAATGCGGATGGCATAAGTGTACGTCATATCTATCTGTGATGTTTAGGTATTTAAATGATGGGACTTCATTAATGTGATTAATGAAAGAAAAGAAACCTAAGATGTTGTAGAATCAAATTTTAAATAAAACAGGTAGCTACAGTTCTTGCTTTGCATAGAGGTATATATGATATACCCTGCACCTTATTCGATGAGGAAAGGACCGAGATCCCTTCACCGGGAGTGACTCCTTTAGCAATAACTGGCAGATGCTACACACTCGGTTTGACTTTTGATTGCTTCTATAGTTTCTGCTTTGCACAGTGATATATATGATATATCCCGCACCTCATTCGATGAGGAAAGGACCGACGATCCCTTCACCGGGTGTGACTCCTTTAGCAAAACTAGAAAAGCCTCAAAATCACTCCATTTTAAAACTTCATTTGATTTTACAACGATATCAAGTTCATTACGCAATAGGTTTTCAGAAAAACCTGTCGTAGCCCTCCGTCATTTCAGATAAGTCCTATTTAGTATTCGTGCTACGTTTGTTGACCTCCGTCAAGGCGTAGTGTGCGGTAGCTAACTAGTATTTATCTGCTTGTGCATATGATGCAGATTGGATTAGGGTAGTCGTGCGGCCTTGTTGACCTCCGTCAAGGGTCGTACGGGTGGGTTTAATTCGATCAAGAAATGACGGGTTGAACTTGACTAGTAGCCTATGGTTTGTTGACCTCCGTCAAGGTCATAGGGTGCTAGGGGCAAAATATTATCGGGAATTTCAAGTGTTGAAATTTGCAATGAGATTGCATACCTTCTATGAGATAGTTGGATCCCGATACCCACTGCGAGTAAGAGTTACTCCTGGAAGAGTTTTGCACACTACAATTAGCCGATCAAGTAGGTGTCTAGAAAGGTGTCAACGGGGTTACGCCTCTGGGAAAACGAGGTTTACATTAATTAGGTCCGTGCGAAAGCACGGGGAACCTCCCTCAAAGTACCGACACTGGCCTGGCTGAAAGATCGACGAAGTTGTAGGGTGTAATTAATCCCGGCTAGTCTTTCCTTTTAGGGTTTGAAGGAAGATTTGATAAAAACCAGTGGGAGCCATCCTGATTAGATAAGATAATAACCAATCTGATCTTGCAAGAGCATACGCTAAAGTGTTTTCTTCTCTCTCTCTCCAGGTAGCGACCATTTCATGCCCTAATAAAGATAATAATATGGATGTATTGACCGAACCCGCATGTTATACTGTGCTGGGGAACGTTGGTTCCGTTCTTTCTTATAAGAGTTATAGGAATGAACAGGATATAGGGGAATACCAGGATTCCCATGCCACCCGATTGAAGAAAGTACGTGATGATGCATTTTCTTCGGGTGTGTTCTTTACAGAGAACTGTTTCTCCATTTGCTCTACGTCCTGGGTATTAGATACCGGGTCAGGATCCCATATATGTAATCAGTTACATGGGCTTAGGAAAGGTAGAGAACTTAGAGATGGTGATAAAGACATTAGAGTTGGAAATGGTGCAATTGTTGCAGCTAAGACTGTCGGGGAATATCACCTTGTATTACCAACTGGTAATACATTGGTTCTGAACGAATGCTATTACATGCCGAACCTGATATGCAACATTATATCGGTTTCTTTGTTAAGCAAAGAGGGATATAATTTTGTATTATAGGACAATGTTATGAACATTTTCCGTAACCAAAAGTTGGTTGGATCAGGCACGTTGTGCAATGGCATTTATGTTCTAGACCAATCAACAGTTCTGAGCATAACAAACACACACAAGAGGAAGAGTTCAGAATTGAACGAATCCTTCTTGTGGCATTGTAGACTGGGTCACATCAATGCGACACGACTAGCTAAGTTTCATAAAGATGGATATTTAAATCCGTTTGAATTTCATCTTATGACACTTGCCAGTCATGTCTCAAAGGCAAGATGACCAAAACTCCATTTACGGGACACGGAGAAAGAGTTACCGAACTCTTGGGACTGATACATAGTGATGTATGCGGTCCCATGTCTACACATGCCAGGGATGATTCTTCATACTTCATTACATTCAATGACGATCTCTCTAGATTCGGGTATGTGTTCTTGATGAAACACAAATCAGAAGCTTTTGAGAAATTTAGAGAATATAAACAAGAAGTTGAGAACCAAACCGGAAAAAGTATTAAAATCCTACGATCTGATCGAGAAGGTGAATACTTGAGCATTGAATTCCTGGACTTCCTAAAAGAGAATGGGATTCTCTCTCAGCTAACTCCTCCATATACACCACAGCACAACGGTGTATCTGAACGGAGGAACCGCACCCTATTAGATATGGTGCGCTCTATGATGAGTGTAGCTGAGTTACCTATTTCCTTCTGGGGACATGCACTGGAAACAGCAACATACCTACTGAATAGGGTTCCCACCAAATCTGTGCCTACCACACCATATGAGATATGGGAAGGGAAGAGACCATATCTTAATTTTATAAAGATATGGGGTTGCCCGGCCTATGTCAAAAGACAAAAACCGGACAAACTCGAGGCAAGGTCTGTATTGTGTAAATTTGTTGGATATCCCAAACATTCGCGAGGGTATATCTTCTACCACAGTGAGGAACAAAGAGTATTTGTTGCTCAACATGCCACCTTTTTAGAAAAGGAATTTCTTGCAAAAGAGATTAGTGGCTCTGAGGTAGAACTGGAAGAGGTTCCAGCTGAACAAAACACAACAGAAGATTTAGTGGAACCAGAGGATTCAGTAGTACCCGACGAACCCCAGCCTCTCCGCCGATCTAGTAGGGTTCCTCGCCAGCCTGAGAGATACTACGGTTTTCTCATGGATAGAGGGAGAGAGGATTGCATCATGGAGGATGATGACCCAACTAGCTTCGAGCAGGCCATCACGAGTAGGGACTCAGTGAAATGGCTGGATGCTATGCGGTCCGAGATGGAATCCATGTACACCAACAAAGTATGGACTTTGGAAGTTTCTCCTGAAGGGGTAAAGCCCATTGGGAGCAAGTGGATCTTCAAGAAGAAACTTGGTGTAGATGGGAAAGTGGAGACTTTCAAAGCTATACTTGTTGCAAAAGGTTTTCGTCAAAGACCAGGTGTGGACTATGACGAAACCTTTTCTCCAGTGGCTATGCTTAAATCCATCCGGATCATGCTTTCCATCGCTGCATATCATGATTACGAAATCTGGCAAATGGATGTTAAGACCGCCTTTCTAAATGGTGATTTAGAAGAGTGCGTGTACATGACTCAGCCAGAGGGCTTCGTAGACAGTGGGAGCAGCAGGAAGGTGTGCAAGCTGCTTAAATCCATTTATGGATTAAAGCAAGCATCGCGGAGTTAGAACATCTGCTTTGACGTCGTTATCAAAGAGTTTGATTTCGTCAAAAACCCAGATGAACCTTGTATTTACAAGAAGGTGGCAGAGAGTAAGGTTGTCTTCCTCGTATTGTACGTGGACGACATACTCTTGATAGGAAATGATATTCCTATGCTGCAATCGGTTAAGCTCTTCTTATCACAAAGATTCTCAATGAAAGATCTTGGTGATGCCTCCTGCATATTGGGAATTAGGATCTATAGAGATAGATCCAAACGGATTTTGGGATTGTCCCAATCCAGGTACATTGACACCATACTAAAGAGGTTTAGTATGGAAGAATCCAAACGTGGGAACTTGCCCACGATCTCTGGAGTCACTCTCTCCAAAGAGATGTCTCCCAAGACTGATTTGGAGAGAGCTCGCATGCGAGGGATACCCTATGCTTCGGCTGTAGGCTCTATCATGTATGCGATGCTATGTACCAGACCCGATGTTGCATACTCACTAAGTGTAGTGAGTAGGTATCAAGCTGATCCTGGAGAGAGTCACTGGACAGCTTTAAAGAGCATTCTCAAGTACTTACGAAGGACTAAAGAGATGCTCTTGGTGTATGGTAACGGAGAACTCCAAGTGGAGTCCTTTACCGATTCGAGCTTCCAGAGTGATAAGGACGACTCTAAGTCGCAGTCGGGATTTATCTTTACCCTTTACGGAGGGGCGGTTAGCTGGAAAAGTTCCAAGCAGGAAACCGTGGCAGACTCGACGATGGAGGCTGAATACATCGCTGCCAACGATGCTGCCAAAGAGGCTGTCTGGATCAAGAAGTTCATTACTGAACTTGGAGTGGTTCTATCCATTGAGCATCCAATACCTTTGTATTGCGATAACAATGGAGCGGTGGCTTTGGCCAAGGAACCCAGGTCCCATCAGCGATCCAGGCATATTCTGAGGCGGTATCACCTGATCCGGGAGATAGTTGATCGCCGGGAGATCGAGGTCAGGAGGGTTGACACGAAGAACAACACGGCGGATCCACTCACGAAGGCCATTCCCCAGATACAGTTTGAGAGACTCTTCGGGATGCTCGGTATGCGATACTACAGCAGCTGGCGCTAGTGCAAGTGGGAGATTGTTAGTTGTATGTATGCCCTAGAGGCCAGTATTGTACAGATGATGTATATTATATTGGATGCTTGGAAATATATAGAGATGACTTTCTTGCTCGATATGATAGTATGCTATCTGGTTGCTCTTTATCTTAACATGTACACTTGTCTCTTTAAACTGTCTTATAGTTACATGTTGATAAAGCCCTTAGGATGTGTACTTGACAACCTGGACTATGATGTAGATCTTACTAGTGGGGACATGGTAGTCTATAAGTACATCCTTCAAGGTCCCTAGTCGTGGGTGTATCGAGACAGGGCATCGATATACCAGTGTAGACTAGCGTATACGCTTCTCGACCCATGAGATGGGCGATGGATGATCCCATATCCATTGGTGTTTGACATCAGAGATGGTATACGGGTGCTCAGTGGAGACTGGGTACACTGGACGGACTCGCCGAGAACTCCCAGATGGTATTATACCTCACGTCAGATGGCAGTTCTCAGGTGACACTTATACAGGTTAGTCTGTAGTCCCGAGGTCGTCATAGAGTCTTGTGTGATTCCCACTGTGCTTTGATCTCCACCTTACCACATCTATGAGGGCGTGCAAAACGGTGGTCTTTGGGTACAGTCCCGAGTCACATGGAGGCAATGAGCGATAGGAGGGGTTTCGTCTCTCCCGGTATTGGGGGTTGATGTTGCGCTGTGCTCGATTGGCCGTAACAGGGAAGTCCCTGGCCAGGGCTGATCAGAGATTTGCTGGTAAGTGTTACCAGTAGTTTCTCGACCCGTTATGAGCCTCACATCGGCACGACTTATCGGTTATTGGGGTCTGACGTATACCTCCCCTAGACTTGATATGCGACATATCAGACGAATAGACCGGACTGTACGGTAAGTGTTACTGGTTAGATTCACAGGAGTGTGAGCGGGCTAGCTCGTCGATCTTCTGATCGCTCAATACCCGGATGGCCGTTACGTTTAGCAGACCGCTTGCGGCTTGTGGGTGCTTGATATGATCATCATCTGCTACCGGCGTATTGACGAGTCTTTAGAGTCCTACACAGTGGTTTCCTGGCTCAAGCGAAACGAAATAGGAGTGCATATGAGATATGTGCAGGACCGAGAATGATGCGTGTATGTGATACCGTATTCCATTCTCGCGATGGATGTATCGATTGGTTATATTCGATATAACCTAGGTATCGAATTAAGGATTGATTCGATAAGCCGATACATAGGATACTAGTCGGTTATATGCGATATGACCGGATCGTTAAATCAAGTGTTGATTTAATGATTTAATGTATAATTATATATTTGATATATTACTTTGCATTAACTGGTATTGGTTCACTTTAAATGGATTTTCTCACTTGATGTGCAAGAAGTATATATGATATACTTTTGTGCACATATTTGTATCATGTTTGATGATACTTGATCATGTGGTTAAGTGTAAAGGATTAAACCATGGTTAAGAGATGATTAGGGTTTTGCTTTTTCATTTATTTATTTGGAAAAGATTTAGATAAGAATGTGTTAGTTATATGTATGCCCTAGAGGCCATTACTGTACATAGGATGTATATTGTAGTGGATGCTGGGACATATATAGGGAGGACTTTCTTGCTCGACATGATAGTACGCTATCTGGTTACTCTTTACCTTAACGTGTATACTGTTTGTCTCTCTGTTACATGTTGGTAAAGCCCTTAGGATGTGTGCTTGACTACCTGGACTATGATGCGGATCATACTAGTGGGGACATGGTAGTCCATAAGTACATCCTTCAAGGTCCCTAGTCGTGGGTGATCGAGACGGGGCATCGATATGCCAGAGTAGACTAGCGTATACCTTCTCGACCCATACAGATGGGCGATGGATGATCCCATATCCATTGGTGTTTGACATCAGAGATGATATACGGGTGCTCAGTGGAGACTGGGTACACTGGACGGACTCGCCGAGAACTCCCAGATGGTATTATACCTTACGTCAGATGGCAGTTCTCTGGTGACACTGGTACAGAGTAGTCTGTTGATCCGAGATCGTCATAGAGTCTTGTGTGGTTCCCACTGTGCTTTGATTTCCACCTTACCACGTCCAAGAGGGCGTGCAAAACGGTGGCTTTTGGGTACAGTCCCGAATCACATGGAGGCAATGAGCGATAGGAGGGGATTCGTCTCTCCCGGTATAGGGAGTTGATGTTGCGCTGTGTTCGATTGGCTATAACCGGAAATCCCTGGCCAGGGTTGCTGAGATTTACTGGTAAGTGTTACCAGTAGTTTCTCGAATTGTTATAGACCTCATATCGACACGACTTATCGAGCTATTGGGGTCTGACGTTTACCACCCCTAGGCAAGGTATGCGACATATCAGACGACGAGACCGGACTGTATGGTAAGTGTTACTGGTTGGATTCACAGGAGTGTGAGCGGGCTTGCTCGTCGATCTTCTGATCGCTCAATACCCGGGTGGCCGTTACGTTTAGCAGACCGCTTGCGGCTTGTGGGTGCTTGATATGATCATCATCTGCTACCGTCGTATTGACGAGTCTTTAGAGTCCTACACAGAGGTTTCCTGGCTCAAGCGAAACGAAATAGGAGCGCATATGAGATATGTGCGGGACCGAGAATAATGCGTGTATGTGATACCGTATTCTATTCTCGCGATGAATGTATCGATCTGGTTGTATGCGATATAACCTAGTTATCGAATGAAGGATTGATTCGATAAATCGATACATTGGATCCTAGTCGGTTATATGCAATATGACCGGATCGTTAAATCAAGTGTTGGTTTAATGATTTAATGTAGAATTATATATTTGATATATTACTTTGCATTAACTAGTATTGGTTCACTTTAAATGGATTTTCTCACTTGATTTGTGCAAGTTGTATATGTGATATGCTTTTGTGCACATGATTGTATCATGTTTGATGATACATGCTTATTTGGTTAAGTGTAAAGAATTAAACCATGGTTAAGTTGATGATTAGGGTTTTGCTTATTCATTTATTTATTTGTTTATTCATTTTGGAAAAGAAAAGAAAAGAATGGTGGCTTTATTTGTAGTTTTGTTGAAGCTTCATGAAGCTTTGACCAAAGCAACCATTCTTGTCTTCTTCTCTAACCCTAACCATTCAACCTAACTCAAGTTAACTCACTACACTTGACCTTGGTTAAGATATGATAAGTGTGGATTTTATTTTAGTTTTTAAAATAACTTATCATATTATTTCTTTCTTCTTCTTCTTCATCTTCAACATGAAGAAGCTTGCTACCAACAATGGCAACTCTTGAAAATGAGTGAGAAATCCAATTCTATAGTGAACCCACCTCCTATTTCTTCATCCTCTACCTTTTTCCAAGTAGTATAGGGTGTTTTCTTCACAAGTTTCATGACTTGGTGAAGTGGGAGCTTGATCTTGTGATGCCTCGACGTAGATCATCTTCGGCACGAAGCCGACGACCTTGCCCGCCCATTTCTCCGATGAAGCCGACGCTAGAGCTCGGGATTCCATTTGGACAGCGAGGAGACTTCATTGCGGAGCTATGGAGGTGGAGGACCGGATCTACAAATGTTGTATTTCCGTTCTTTTAGTTAAATTGTTAACTAGTTGCATGTGTTCGCCTAAAATCTAGTTAACGATCCGAATTAGGGTTTCTCGGCACTTGCAAAATTTAGAAAATGGCATGGTTGATGCCTTGTGAGACCTCATTAGTGTGCCTAGGAACCCTACAGTGGTATCAGAGCCTAGCTAGAGCCTTAGGCGATGCGTAGATGGAGTTTGAAGTCCGATTAAACCGAAACCCTAACACAAATTTGCTCTCTGGACTTTTTCCAAAAATTGGGTTTTTTCCAGATTAAAAATATGCAGAAAATTCAGCAGGAAATTCTAAGAATTACGGTGCAAAAATTACCTCATGATCTTTCTAAAGTGCGGCGGAACCGCGGCATTAGCGTGCTAATGCGGCTGTTCCGCGGCCATTTTGTCTCTTCTCCTATTGAATTTTGCACAGTAATTCCTATTTTGCAGTGCTGGTTTTCCTTGGATATTTTTTTTCTGAACTCAAGAGTTGAGTTTTCTGGGTTGTATTGGGGACTCGGTGTTTCGATTGGATTGTCTAATTTTTTCTATGTGGCTTTCCGGATATTTTAGAATATGTTAAAAAGTTCGACCGGATATAAATACCCAACTTTTCCTCTGTCGAGAAATTTCCAAGTGTTGGATCTTTCCGTGGTTTAAAGACGTTCTAAGTAGTGCAAGTAACGCGATGGTCCCTCTAGAAGACAACAGACCTTAACTTGATTATGTGACCGTCTTGAACTGCCCTTTGAACCTTAGGGTTTGGGGCAGTACGGCGTGCCGCATGTGAGGCGTTGGCTTGGCCCTTCTACGGCTGGACCGTTGGTACTGAGGCATGAACTGGATGTTTTTAAACTTGTTTCATGTGTTGAGTTGTTTCGGGAAAACTTGGGTGTTTGACTGTTTGATCGGAAAGTTTAACATTTTCTGTTTATCCGGAATGTGATACAATAATTGGAATTCACAAGCAGTTATGAGATAACTGAATGAATGTTATAAACATAGCAGTTTAGTCTCACTTGATCGGTTGCCACGGAATTTTGATGTGATCAAAAGTCCGTCGCAATCACGTAGCGTACGCGGATACTCGCCGGGTAAACTTAATAGACAGCTTCACTCAATAGCCCCGACCAAGTGACTATAGGAGAACCCCGTCGCCGAAAGCATCCGTTCGGGTGCTCGCGGCAGCGGTGTTCCGCCTTGGTGCACTTCGTCGACGGCGTCGGGGGTGCGGCCGTCTACTAAAGTTTGCGACGAGCATTCGATCAAGATGTCGGGAATCTTGTTGAATTGCCCGACTTGATATTGAAAAGAGTTTTCGATTTTGAGACTAAAATGCGGGGTTTATAATTGTTAGGCATGCGATGTCTAAGTATTTCATGTGATTAGGCATGCGATGTCTATGCAGGTTGCGGATTCCAACTGTTGTAGTTTTACACTTTCTTTTCTATGACCGTAAGTGTAATATCTGATATCGCCGGTTTCGTTGCTATATGTCAACGACAATTGGGATGCGCATATTTACTTACGTTGCTGACATGTGATGTTATGTGTTGCTGGATATGTTATATTGGATCGTCGTGTTTGAATAGCCGAGGGTTTTTATGTGAGATGGGTGTTTTTCATTTTCATTCATGTAAAAACTTGTATGTAATATTATTTCATTGGGGCACTTCCAGGTTGCGGAAGATGTCACCTTTTGTATATTATTTACTTTTCCGCACTAGGATAGACCCAAGGAGGGGAGCACAAGTGACCGGGTTCTAGGGTCCAGTGGGAGACCAACTTGAGGAGTCGAGTCCGGGTCTCCTAACTCTAGAATTGGTAGGGTTGCTTGCCGCTCTCGTAGGGGTCTAGGGGTGTGGGTTTGGCTATTCATCACGACCGTGGAATCCGTGTTTTTTGCTGGCTCGTATTGAAAACACGGACGTCCTAGTATATCCAATATTTCATATGATTCTTCTGCTGCGATATCTGTGATGTGATCATGTGATATGTTCTGTGATGGATACTGTATATAGTATATATGATATATTATATAGACGTTACTTATGTTTTACACCTGCGCTAGCCCTTCCCCGCTCTGCCGTTAGTTACCTAACCTAACGGTGCACGAGGGGACATCGAGGCGAATGCGGATGGCATAAGTGTACGTCGTATTTATCTGTGATGTTTAGGTATTTAAATGATGAGACTTCATTAATGAGATTAATGAAATAAAAGAAACCTAAGATGTTGTAGAATCGAATTTCAAAAATAAAACAGGTAGCTACAGTTCTTGCTTTGCACAGCGGTATATATGATATATCCTGCACCTTATTCGATGAGGAAAGGACCGAGATCCCTTCACCGGGAGTGACTCCTTTAGCAATAACTGGCAGATGCTACACCCTTCGGTTTGTCTTTTGATTGCTTCTATAGTTTCTGCTTTGCACAGTGATATATATGATATATCCCGCACCTCATTCGACGAGGAAAGGGCCGACGATCCCTTCACCGGGAGTGACCCCTTTAGCCAAACTAGAAAAGCCTCAAAAGCACTCCATTTCAAAATCATTTGATTCTACAACGATATCAAGTTCATTACGCAATAGGTTTTCAGAAAAACCTGTCGTAGCCCTCCGTCATTTCAGATAAGTCCTACTTAGTATTCGTGCTACGTTTGTTGACCTCCGTCAAGGCGTAGTGTGCGGTAGCTAACTAGTATTTATCTGCTTATGCATATGATGCAGATTGGATTAGGGTAGTCGTGCGGCCTTGTTGACCTCCGTCAAGGGTCGTGCGAGTGGGTTTAATTCGATCAAGAAATGACGGGTTGAACTTGACTAGTAGCCTATGGTTTGTTGACCTCCGTCAAGGTCATAGGGTGCTAGGGGCAAAATTATCGGGAATTTCAAGTGTTGAAATTTGCAATGAGATTGCATACCTTCTATGAGATAGTTGGATCCCGATACCCGCTGCGAGTAAGAGTTACTCCTGGGAGAGTTTTACACATTACAATTAGCCGATCAAGTAGGTGTCTAGAAAGGTGTTAACGAGGTTACGCCTATGGGAAAACGAGGTTTACATTAATTAGGTCCGTGCGAAAGCACGGGGAACCTCCCTTAAAGTACCGACACTGGCCTGGCTGAAAGATTGGCGAACTTGTAGTTTGTAATTAATCCCGGCTAGTCTTTCCTTTTAGGGTTTGAAGGAAGATTTGATAAAAAGCAGTGGGAGCCATCCTGATTAGATAAAATATATAACCAATATAATCTTGCAAGAGCGCACACAGAGTGTTTTCTTCTCTCTCTCTCCAGGTAGCGACCATATCACGCCTTAATCTTGATAATAATACGGAATATTGACCGAACCCGCTTGTTATACTGAGCTGGGGAACGTTGGTCCCGCTCCAACTTATAATTGTTATAAGACAGAGCAGGAAATTGGGGATTACCAGAATTCCCGTGCCGCCTAAACGAAGAGAGTGCATGCTGATGCATCATCTTCGGGTGTGTTCATTACAAAGAACTATTTCTCTGTATCCTCTACGTCCTGGGTATGTGATACCAGATCAGGATCCCAGATATGTAATCTGTTACATAGGGCTAAAGCTAGGTAGAGAACTGAGAACGGGTGATAAGTTTCATGAGGCAGAAAACGGGGCAAGAGTTGCAGCCAAGTCTGTTGGTCTCTGTCACCCTGTATTGCCAATACATTGATTCTGAACGAATGTTATTAGATACCGAACCTGATATACAAAATCATATCAATCTCTTTATTGGTAAAGAAATGATAAAATTTTGTATTGATGGATAATGTTTTGAACATTTCCTATATCAAAAGTTGATCGGTTCAGGCACGTTATCTAAAAGCATTGATGTTCTAAATCAAACTACAGTTCTTAGTATATGGAACACACATAAGAGGAAGAGTTCAGAAATGAACGAATTCTTCTTAAGGTATTGTAGACTAGGTCATATCAATGCGACCTGACTAGCTGAAGTTACATATAGATGCATATTTAAATCAGTTTGAATTTACATCTTATGAAACTTGCCAGTCATGTCACTGAGATAAGATGACCACAGCTCTGTTTATTGGTAACAGAGAAAGAGTTAGTAAACTCTTGGGACTGATACATGATGATGTATGTAAGGTCCCCTGTCTACACTTGCCAGGACTGGTTCTTTATACTTCATTACATTCTCTGATGATCTTTCGAGATTCAGACCTATGTTCCTGTTGAAACACAAGTCCGAACCTTTTGAGATATTCACAGAATATAAGTTAGAGGTAGAGAACCAAAATACGGGTATAAGTATTATGTCCTTTGATGTGATCAAAGAGGAGAATACTTGAGCACTGAATTCCTGGATTATTCTAAAGGAGAATGAGATTCTCTCTCAGTATTACTCCTCCGTATACACCATGGCACGATGGTATATCGGGGCGGAGCAATCACACCCTATTTGATATGGTGTGCTCTATGATGAGTACTACTGAGTTACCTATTTCCTTTTGGGAGTTATGCGCTTGAGAAGCTGCATACCTATTGAATAGGGTTCAAATCAAATCAGTTGCCTACCACTTCATATGTGATATGGAAAGGGAAGAGCCCATATCTTAAGTTAGTTAAGATTTGGGGTTGTCCGGCCTATGTCTAAAAGCAAAATCAGGACAAGCTCGACGCAAGGTCAGTTATGTACAACTGGAAGTGTTTTAGCTATACAAACTGCAGCAGATGATTTGATAGAACCAAAGGATTCAGTAGATTCCAACGAACCTCAGCCTCTCCGCCGATCTAGTAGGGTTCCTCACCCACCTGAGAGATACTTCGATTTCTCTATGATAGTGGGAGCGAGGATTGCATCATGAGATGATGACCCAACTAGTTTCGAGCCGGCCATCAGGAGTGGGACTCTGTAAGAATGGCTGGATGCTTAGTGATCTGAGATGGAATCCTTATACACCAACAAAGTATGGACTTTGGTTGCTATGTCTGAAGGGTTAAATCCCCATCAGGAGCAAGTGTATCTTGAGAAGATTACTTGGTGTACATGGAAGAGTTGAGACTTTCAAAGCTAGACTTGTTAAAGGTCTACATCATTGACCAGGTATGGATGATGATTAAACCTTTTCTAAGTAGCTATGCTTATGTCCATCCAGATCCTACTTGCCACGGCTACATACCATGACTGCGAAATCTGGCGGTTGGGTGTCATGACTGCTTTTCTAAAATGATGTTTTAGAAGAGAGCGTCTATAAGTACGCAGCCAGAGGGCTTCGTAGACAGTGGGAGCAGCGAAAACGTGTGCAAGATGCTTTATAAGATAAAGCAGGCATCGCGGAGTTGGAACAGCTGTTTTGATGTGGAAGTCAAATAGTTTGACTTCATCAAAATGGTAGAAGAACCTTGTATATACAAAAAGGTAGTAGGGAGTATGGTGACGATCCTCGTAGAGTACGTGGATGACATACTCTTGATAGGGAAGGAGTTTCCTATGCTACGCTCGGTCAATCTCCGCTTATCACAAGGATTCTCCATATAGGATCAAAGTGATACCTCCTAAATCCTGAGTTTTCATCTATGAGATAGATGTAATTGGATGTTAGGATGCTCACTAGATGTAGTGAGGTGGTATCAATCGTGTTAGTTATATGTATGCCCTAGAGGCCATTACTGTACATAGGATGTATATTGTAGTGGATGCTGGGACATATATAGGGAGGACTTTCTTGCTCGACATGATAGTATGCTATCTGGTTGAACTTTACCTTAACGTGTATACTGATTGTCTCTCTGTTACATGTTGGTAAAGCCTTTAGGATGTGTGCTTGACTACCTGGACTATGATGCGGATCATACTAGTGGGGACATGGTAGTCCATAAGTACATCCTTCAAAGTCCCTAGTCGTGGGTGTATCGAGACGGGACATCGATATACCAGAGTAGACTAGGGTATACCTTCTCGACCCATACAGATGGGCGATGGATGATCCCATATCCATTGGTGTTTGACATCAGAGATGATACACGGGTGCTCAGTAGAGACTGGGTACACTGGACGGACTCGCCGAGAACTCCCAGATGGTATTATACCTCACGTCAGATGGCAGTTCTCTGGTGACACTGGTACAGAGTAGTCTGTTGACCCGAGATCGTCATAGAGTCTTGTGTGGTTCCCACTGTGCTTTGATTTCCATCTTACCACATCCAAGAGGGCGTGCAAAACGGTGGTTTTTGGGTACAGTCCCGAGTCACATGGAGGCAATGAGCGATAGGAGGGGATTCGTCTCTCCCGGTATAGGGGGTTGATGTTGTGCTGTGTTCGATTGGCTATAACAGGAAATCCCTGGCCAGGGTTGCTGAGATTTACTGGTAAGCGTTACCAGTAGTTTCTCGAATAGTTATAGACCTCATATCGACACGACTTATCGAGCTATTGGGGTCTGACGTTTACCACCCCTAGGCGGGATATGCGACATATCAGACGATCAGACCGGACTGTACGGTAGTGTTACTGGTCGGATTCACTGGAGTGTGAGCGGGCTTGCTCGTCGATCTTCAGATCGCTCAATACCCGAGTGGCCGTTACGTTTAGCAGACCGCTTGCGGCTTGTGGGTGTTTGATATGATCATCATCTGCTGCCAGCGTATTGACGAGTCTTTAGAGTCCTACACAGAGGTTTCCTGGCTCAAGCGAAACGAAATAGGAGCGCATATGAGATATGTGCGGGACCGAGAATAATACCAGTATGTGATACTGGATTCGATTCTCGCGATGTGACATTGATCGGTTATATGCGATATAGCCGGGTTATCGGATCAAGTGTTGATTCGATAAGTTGTTACTATAGATACCAGTCGGTTATATGCGACATGACCGGATCATTGAATCAAGTGTTGATTTAATGATTTAATGTATAATTATATATTTGATATATTACTTTGCATTAACTAGTATCGGTTCACTTTAGACGGATTTTCTCACTTGGTTCGTGCGCATTGCATATGCGATATGTTTTTGTGCACTAGTATGTATCATGTTTGATGATGCATGCTAACTTGAGTTTGTGTAAAGATTAAACCATGGTTATTCAAATGGTTAGGGTTTTGTTTTTCATATCTATTTATTTATTTATTCATTTATTTTCTTTTTGGAAAAAGAAATGAGAAGAATGGTGGCTTTCTTTGTTTGTAGTTGAAGATTCATGAACCTTTGACTTTGTCCACCATTCTTATCTCATGCTTAACCTAACCATTTGATTTAACCCTAGTTCAATCTCTACACTTGACCATGGTTTAGATTATGATAAGTTTTGATTATTCTTTTCTTTTTCTAATTAACTTATCATAACTATTTTCCTTCTTCTTCTTCATTCTTCAAGTGAAGCAAACCAAGCTCCATCAATGGTGATTGTTGGAAAAGAGTGAGAAATCCAAAACTAAAGTCTACCCACTTCCTATTTCTTCATCCTCTACCTTTTGCCAAGTAGTAGAGTGTGTTTACTTCACAAGTTTCTTGACTTGGTGAAGTTGTGAGCTTGATCTAGCGATGCCTCGACGTAGATCATCTTCGGCATGGACATCGACGACCTAGCTCCCTTTTTCTCCGACGAAGTCGACTCTAGAGCCCGGATTTGATTTGGACAGCGGAGAGGACCTCGTTGCGGAGCCGTGGAGGTGGAGCACCGGATCTACAAAGGTTGTATTTCCGTATCTTTTAGTTAAGTGTTAACTAGTTAGCTTTTTCGCCTAGAAATCTAGCAAACGATCCGTAGTTTAGGGTTTGTAGGCACCGTAAAATTTGAAATTGGCATGGTTGATGCCTTGTGAGAACTCTCTTGTGTGCCTAGGAACCCTACAGTGGTATCAGAGCAAGCTAGAGCCTTAGGCGAAGTCTAGACGGATTTTGAAGTCCGAATGACCCAAAACCGAAACCCAAAATATGCTCTCTGTACTTTTTCTAAAAACAGGGATTTTTCAGTATTAAAAACATGCAGAAAAACCAGCAGAGAAATATAAGAATTTCGACACAAATTTTCTGATGAACAGTAAATATTGGTGCGGATCCGCGGCATGAGCTTGGATAATGCGGCGGATCCGCGGCAAAAATGTGACGTCATCATCCAATTTTTGTACAGTAATTCATTTTGTCTGATGCTGAGTTTTCTGGGAATTTTTAATATTTTTTCCAGAGTTGAATTTTCTGCAGTTGTTTTGGGGATTCGGTATTTCGATCGGATTATCAAATTTCGTCTTTTGTGTATTTCCGGATAAATTTTAGAATATGTTAAAAAGTTCGACTGGATATAAATACCCAATTTTTCCCCTGTCGAGAAATTTCCAAGTGTTGGATTTTTCCGTAGTTTAACGACGTTCTAAGTAGTGCAAGTAACGCGATGGTCCCTCTAGAAGACAACAAACCTTAACTCGATTATGTGACCGTCTTGAACTGCCCTTTGAACCTTCGGGTTTGGGGCAGTACGGCGTGCCACATGTGAGGCGTTGGCTTGACCCTTCTACGGCTGGACCGTCAGTACTGAGGCACGAACTGAATATTGTTAGACTTATTTCATGTGTTGATCTGTATTGGGAAAACTTGGGTGTTCGAATGTTCAATCGGAAAGTTTAACATTTTCTATTTATCCGGAATGTGATACAATAATTGGAATTCACAAATTGTTATGAGATAACGGAATGAATATTATAAACGTAGCAGTTTAGTCTCACTTGATCGGTTGCCACGGAATTTTGATGTGATCAAAAGTCTGTCGCAATCACGTAGCGTACGCGGATACTCGCCGGGTAAACTTAATAGACAGCCTCACTCCATAGCCCCGACCAAGTGACTGTAGGAGAACCCCGTCGCCGAAAGCATCCGTTCGGGTGCTCGCGGTAGCGGTGTTCCGCCTTGGTACACTTCGTCGACGGTATCGGGGGTGCGGCCGCCTACTAAAGTTTGCGACGAGTATTCGATCAGACTGTCGGGAATCCTGTTGAATTGCCCGACTTGGTATTGAAAAGTGTTTTCGATAAAGAGACTAAAATGCGGGGTTTATAATTGTTAGGCATGCGATGTCTAAGTAATTCATTTGATTAGGCATGCGATATCTATGGGGGTTGCGGATTCCAACTGTTGTAGTTTTACACTTTCTTTTCTGTGACCGTAAGTGTAATATGTGATGTCGCCAGTTTCGTTGCTATATGTCAACGACAATTGCGATGGACATATTTACTTACGTTGATGATATGTGATGTTATGTGTTGCTGGATATGTTATATTGGATCGTCGTGTTTGAATAGCCGGGTTTTTTTATGTGAGATGAGTGTTTTTCATTTTCATTCATGTAAAAACTTGTATGTAATATTCTTTTATTGGGGCACTTCCAGGTAGCGGGAGATGTCACCTGTTGTATATTATTTACTTTTCCGCACTAGGATAGACCCAAGGAGGAGGGCACAAGTAACCGGGTTCTGGAGTCCAGTGGGAGACCAACTCGAGGAGTCGAGTCCGGGTCTCCTAACTCCAGAATTGGTAGGGTTGCTTGCCGCTCTCGTAGGGGTCTAGGGGTGTGAGTTTGGCTATTCATCACGACCGTGGAATCCGTGTTTTATACTGGCTCGTATTGAAAACACGGACGTCCTAGGATATCCAATATTTCATATGTTTCTTCTGCTGCGATATCTGTGATGTGATCATGTGATGTTCTGTGATAGATACAGTATATAGTATATATGATATATTATATAGACGTTACTTATGTTTTACACCCGTGCTAGCCCTGCCTCGCTCTGCCGTTAGTTACCTAACCTAACGGTGCACGAGGGGACATCGAGGCGAATGCGGATGGCATAAGTGTACGTCGTATTTATCTGTGATGTTTAGGTACATAATTGATGGGACTTCATTAATGAGATTAATGAAATAAAAGAAACCTAAGATGTTGTAGAATCGAATTTCAAAATAAAACAGGTAGCTACAGTTCTTGCTTTGCACAGCGGTATATGTGATATATCCTGCACCTTATTCGATGAGGAAAGGACCGAGATCCCTTCACAGGGAGTGACTCCTTTAGCAATAACTGGCAGATGCTACACACTCGGTTTGTCTTTTGATTGCTTTTAGAAGTTCTGCTTTGCACAGTGATATATATGATATATCCCGCACCTTATTCGATGAGGAAAGGACCGACGATCCCTTCACCGGGAGTGACTCCTTTAGCAAAACTAGAAAAGCCCCAAAAACACTCCATTTCAAAATTCATTCGATCCTACAACGATATCAAGTTCATTACGCAATAGGTTTTCAGAAAAACCTGTCGTAGCCCTCCGTCATTTCAGATAAGTATTAGTTAGTATTCATGCTGCGGTTGTTTGGCATGCGTCAAGGCGTAGTGTACGGTAGCTAACTAGTGCTTATCTGCCAGCATATGATGCGATTGGATTAGGGTATTCGTACGGCGTTGTTTGGCATGCGTCAAGGGTCGTGCGGGTGGGTTTAATTCAATCAAGAAATGTACGGGTTGAACTTGACTAGCAGACTATGGGTTGTTTGGCATGCGTCAAGGTCATAGCGAGCTAGGGGCAAAATATTATCGGGAATTTCAAGTGTTGAAATTTGCAATGAGATTGCATACCTTCTATGAGATAGTTGGATCCCGATACCCGCTGCGAGTAAGAGTTACTCCTGGGAGAGTTTTATACATTACAATTAGCCGATCAAGTAGGTGTCTAGAAAGGTGTCAACGGGGTTACGCCTCTGGGAAAACGAGGTTTACATTAATTAGGTTCGTGCGAAAGCACGGGGGACCTCCCTCAAAGTACCAACACTGGCCTGGCTGAAAGATTGGCGAACTTGTAGTGTGTAATTAATCCCGGCTAGTATTTCCTTTTAGGGTTTGAAGGAAGATTTGATAAAAAGCAGTGGGAGCCATCCTGATTAGATAAAATAAAAACCAATCTATTCTTAACAGAGCGCACGCTGAGTGTTTTCTTCTCTCTCTCTCCAGGTAGCGACCATATCACGCCTTAATCAAGATAATAATACGGATTATTGACCGAACCCGCTTGTTATACCGAGCTGGGGAACGTTGGTCCCGCTCCAACTTATAATTGTTATAAGACAGAGCAGGAAATTGGGAAATACCAGATTTCCCGTGCCGCCCAAACGAAGAGAGTGCATGCTGATGCATCATCTTCGGGTGTGTTCATTATAAGAACTGTTTCTCAGTATCCTTTACGTCCTGGGTATGTGATACCAGATCAGGATCCCAGATATGTAATATGTTACATAGGGCTACAGATAGGTAAAGAACTGAGAACGGGTGATAAGTTTCATGAGGCAGAAAACGGGGCAAGTGTTGCAACCAAGTCTGTCGGTCACTGTCACCCTGTATTACCAATACATTGATTCTGAACGAATGTTATTAGATACCGAACCTGATATACCAAATCATATCACTCTCTTTATTAGTAAAGAAACGATATAATTTTGTATTGTTGGATAATGTTTTGAACATTTCCTATATCAAACGTTGATCGGTTCAGGCACGTTGTCTAAAAGCATTGATGTTCTAAATCAAACTACAGTTCTTTAGTATACAGAACACACACAAGAGGAAGAGTTCAGAAATGAACGAATTCTTCTTGAGGCATTGTAGACTAGGTCAGATCAATGTGACCCGACTAGCTAGAGTTACATAAAGATGCATATTTAAATTAGTTTGAATTTACATCTTGTGAAACTCGCCAGTCATGTCACAAAGATAAGATGACCATAGCTCCGTTTACTGGAAACAGAGAAAGAGTTAGTGAACTCTTGGGATAATACATGTTGATGTATGTAGGTCCCCTGTCTACATATGCCAAGACCGGTTCTTTGTACTTCATTACATTCTCTGATAATCTCTCAAGATTCAGACATATGTTCCTGTTGAAACACAAGTCCGAACCTTTTGAGATATTCACAGAATATAAGTTAGAAGTAGAGAACCAGATATACGGGTATAAGTATTATGTCCTTTGATGAGATCAAGGAGGAGAATACTTGAGCACGGAAATCCTGGATTATTCTAAAGGAGAATGAGATTCTCTCTCAGCATTACTCCTCCGTATACACCATAGCACGATGGTATATCGGGGCGGAGCAATCACACCCTATATGATAAGGTGTGCTCTATGATGAGTACTACTGAGATACCTGTTTCCTTTTTGGGAGATATGCACTTGAGAAGCTGCATACCTATTGAATAGGTTCGAATCAAATCAGTAGCCTACCACTCCATATGAGATATGGAAAGGGAAGAGCCCATGTCTTAAGCTAGTTAAGATTTGGGGTTGTCCGGCCTATGTCTAAAAGAAAAATCCGGACAAGCTCGAGGCAAGGTCTGTAATGTAGAACTGGAAATGTTCCAGCCATACAAACTGCAGCAGATGATTTGGTACAACCAGAGGATTCAGTAGAAACCAACGAACCTCAGCCTCTCCGCCGATCTAGTAGGGTTCCTCACCCACCTGAGAGATACTTCTGTTTCTCTATGACAGTGGGAGCGAGGATTGCATCATGAGATGATGACCCAACTAGTTTCGAGCAGGCCATCGAGAGTGACGACTCTGTAAGAATGGCTGGATGCTTAGTGATCTGAGATGGAATCCATATACACCAACAAAGTATGGACTTTGGTTGCTATATCTGAAGGGTTAAATCCCCATCAGGAGCAAGTATATCTTGAGAAGATTACTTAGTGTAGATGGAAAAGTTGAGACTTTCAAAGCTAGACTTGTTAAAGGTTTGCATAATTGACCAGATATGGATCATAATGAAACCTTTTTCTAAGGATCTATGCTTAAGTCCATCCAGATCCTACTTACCACGGCTACATACCATGACTACGATATCTGGTGGTTGGGTGTCTTGACTGCTTTTCTAAATGATGATTTAGAAGAGTGCGTCTATAAGTACACAGCCAGAGGGCTTCGTAGACAGTGGGAGCAGCGGAAACGTGTGCAAGATGCTTTATAGGATAAAGCAGGCATCGCGGAGTTGGAACATCTGTTTTGATGGATTAGTCAAAGAAGTTGACATCATCAAAATGGTAGATGAACCTTGTATAAACAAAAAGGTAGTAGGGAGTATTATGACGATCCTCGTAGAGTACGTGGATGACATACTCTTGATAGGGAAGGAGTTTCTTATGCTACGCTCGATCAATCTCCGCTTATCACAAAGATTCTCCATATAGGATTAAAGTGATACCTACTAAATCCTGGATTTTGGATCTATGAGATAGATCTAAATGGATGTTAGGAAACTCACTAGATGTAGTGAGGTGGTGTCAATCGATCCTGAGGAGAATCACTGGAAGGGTTCCAGGGTGATAAAGACGACTGAATGTCAGTCACAGGCATTGTCTTTACCCTCAGTAAAGGGACGGTATGTTGGAAGAGTTCCAAGCTAGATACCGTGACATACTAGACGATAAAGGCTGGATACATCGCTACTTAAGATGCTACCAAAGAGGCTGTTTGGGTGTATATTGGTTCATGAGATGAACTACGTTCCAACCATTGTGAGACAATGGAGTTGTGGCTTATGCCAAGGAACGTCCGTCCCATCAGTGATCCAGACATATTCTAAGGAAGTATCACTTGATCATGGAGATGGTTGATCTCCAGGGAGATCGAGGATAGGAGAGTAGACTCAGAGGACAACACAGCGGATCCACTCACAAAGGCCTGTTCCCAGAGAGAGACTTTTATGGGATGGTTGAGTATGAGATACTACAACCACTGCTATCAGATGGCCCTAGTGCAAGTGGGAGATTGTTAGTTATATGTATGCCCTAGAGGCCATTACTGTACATAGGATGTATATTGTAGTGGATGCTGGGACATATATAGGGAGGACTTTCTTGCTCGACATGATAGTATGCTATCTGGTTGAACTTTACCTTAACGTGTATACTGATTGTCTCTCTGTTACATGTTGGTAAAGCCCTTAGGATGTGTGCTTGACTACCTGGACTATGATGCGGATCATACTAGTGGGGACATGGTAGTCCATAAGTACATCCTTCAAAGTCCCTAGTCGTGGGTGTATCGAGACGGGGCATCGATATACCAGAGTAGACTAGCGTATACCTTCTCGACCCATACAGATGGGCGATGGATGATCCCATATCCATTGGTGTTTGACATCAGAGATGATACACGGGTGCTCAGTAGAGACTGGGTACACTGGACGGACTCGCCGAGAACTCCCAGATGGTATTATACCTCACGTCAGATGGCAGTTCTCTGGTGACACTGGTACAGAGTAGTCTGTTGACCCGAGATCGTCATAGAGTCTTGTGTGGTTCCCACTGTGCTTTGATTTCCATCTTACCACGTCCAAGAGGGCGTGCAAAACGGTGGTTTTTGGGTACAGTCCCGAGTCACATGGAGGCAATGAGCGATAGGAGGGGATTCGTCTCTCCCGGTATAGGGGGTTGATGTTGTGCTGTGTTCGATTGGCTATAACAGGAAATCCCTGGCCAGGGTTGCTGAGATTTACTGGTAAGCGTTACCAGTAGTTTCTCGAATAGTTATAGACCTTATATCGACACGACTTATCGAGCTATTGGGGTCTGACGTTTACCACCCCTAGGCGGGATATGCGACATATCAGACGATCAGACCGGACTGTACGGTAGTGTTACTAGTCGGATTCACTGGAGTGTGAGCGGGCTTGCTCGTCGATCTTCAGATAGCTCAATACCCGGGTGGCCGTTACGTTTAGCAGACCGCTTGCGGCTTGTGGGTGTTTGATATGATCATCATCTGCTGCCGGCGTATTGACGAGTCTTTAGAGTCCTACACAGAGGTTTCCTGGCTGAAGCGAAACGAAATAGGAGCGCATATGAGATATGTGCGGGAACGAGAATAATACCAGTATGTGATACTGGATTCGATTCTCGCGATGTGACATTGATCGGTTATATGCGATATAGCCGGGTTATCGGATCAAGTGTTGATTCGATAAGTTGTTACTATAGATACCAGTCGGTTATGTGCGACATGACCGGATCATTGAATCAAGTGTTGATTTAATGATTTAATGTATAATTATATATTTGATATATTACTTTGCATTAACTAGTATCGGTTCACTTTAGACGGATTTTCTCACTTGGTTCGTGCGCATTGCATATGCGATATGTTTTTGTGCACTAGTATGTATCATGTTTGATGATGCATGCTAACTTGAGTTTGTGTAAAGATTAAACCATGGTTATTCAAATGGTTAGGGTTTTGTTTTTCATATCTATTTATTTATTTATTCATTTATTTTCTTTTTGGAAAAAGAAATGAGAAGAATGGTGGCTTTCTTTGTTTGTAGTTGAAGATTCATGAACCTTTGACTTTGTCCACCATTCTTATCTCATGCTTAACCTAACCATTTGATTTAACCCTAGTTCAATCTCTACACTTGACCATGGTTTAGATTATGATAAGTTTTGATTATTCTTTTCTTTTTCTAATTAACTTATCATAACTATTTTCCTTCTACTTCTTCATTCTTCAAGTGAAGAAAACCAAGCTCCATCAATGGTGATTGTTGGAAAAGAGTGAGAAATCCAAAACTAAAGTCTACCCACTTCCTATTTCTTCATCCTCTACCTCTTGCCAAGTAGTAGAGTGTGTTTACTTCACAAGTTTCTTGACTTGGTGAAGTTGTGAGCTTGATCTAGCGATGCCTCGACGTAGATCATCTTCGGCATGGACATCGACGACCTAGCTCCCTTTTTCTTCGACGAAGTCGACTCTAGAGCCCGGATTTGATTTGGACAGCGGAGAGGACCTCGTTACGGAGCCGTGGAGGTGGAGCACCGGATCTACAAAGGTTGTATTTCCGTATCTTTTAGTTAAGTGTTAACTAGTTAGCTTTTTCGGCTAGAAATCTAGCAAACGATCCGTAGTTTAGGGTTTGTAGGCACCGTAAAATTTGAAATTGGCATGGTTGATGCCTTGTGAGACCTCTCTTGTGTGCCTAGGAACCCTACAAATCGATCCTGAGGAGAATCACTGGAAGGGTTCCAGGGTGATAAAGATGACTGAATGTCAGTCACAGGCATTGTCTTTACCCTCAGGGAAGGGACGGTATGTTGGAAGAGTTCCAAGCTAGATACCGTGGCATACTAGACGATTAAGGCTGGATACATCGCTACTTAAGATGCTACCAAAGAGCCTGTCTGGGTGTATATATTTGTTCATGAGATGAACTCAGTTCCTACCATTGTGTGACAATGGAGTTGTGGCTTATGCGAAGGAACGTCCGTCCCATCAGTGATCCAGACATATTCTAAGGCAGTATTACCTGATCATGGAGATGGTTGATCTCCAGGGGATCGAGATTAGGAGGGTAGACTCAGAGGACAACACGGCGGATCCACTCACAAAGGCCTTTTCCCAGAGAGAGACTTTTATGGGATGGTTGTGTATGAGATACTACAACCACTGCTATCAGATGGCCCTAGTGCAAGTGGGAGATTGTTAGTTATATGTATGCCCTAGAGGCCATTACTGTACATAGGATGTATATTGTAGTGGATGCTGGGACATATATAGGGAGGACTTTCTTGCTCGACATGATAGCACGCTATCTGGTTACTCTTTACCTTAACGTGTATACTGTTTGTCTCTCTGTTACATGTTGGTAAAGCCCTTAGGATGTGTGCTTGACTACCTGGACTATGATGCGGATCATACTAGTGGGGACATGGTAGTCCATAAGTACATCCTTCAAGGTCCCTAGTCGTGGGTGTATCGAGACGGGGTATCGATATGCCAGAGTAGACTAGCGTATACCTTCTCGACCCATACAGATGGGCGATGGATGATCCCATATCCATTGGTGTTTGACATCAGAGATGATATACGGGTGCTCAGTGGAGACTGGGTACACTGGACGGACTCGCCGAGAACTCCCAGATGGTATTATACCTTACGTCAGATGGCAGTTCTCTGGTGACACTGGTACAGAGTAGTCTGTTGATCCGAGATCGTCATAGAGTCTTGTGTGGTTCCCACTGTGCTTTGATTTCCACCTTACCACGTCCAAGAGGGCGTGCAAAACGGTGGCTTTTGGGTACAGTCCCGAATCACATGGAGGCAATGAGCGATAGGAGGGGATTCGTCTCTCCCGGTATAGGGAGTTGATGTTGCGCTGTGTTCGATTGGCTATAACCGGAAATCCCTGGCCAGGGTTGCTGAGATTTACTGGTAAGTGTTACCAGTAGTTTCTCGAATTGTTATAGACCTCATATCGACACGACTTATCGAGCTATTGGGGTCTGACGTTTACCACCCCTAGGCAAGGTATGCGACATATCAGACGACGAGACCGGACTGTTCGGTAAGTATTACTGGTTGGATTCACAGGAGTGTGAGCGGGCTTGCTCGTCGATCTTCTGATCGCTCAATACCCGGGTGGCCGTTACGTTTAGCAGACCGCTTGCGGCTTGTGGGTGCTTGATATGATCATCATCTGCTACCGGCGTATTGACGAGTCTTTAGAGTCCTACACAGAGGTTTCCTAGCTCAAGAGAAACGAAATAGGAGCGCATATGAGATATGTGCGGGACCGAGAATAATGCGTGTATGTGATACCGTATTCTATTCTCGCGATGAATGTATCGATCTGGTTGTATGCGATATAACCTAGTTATCGAATCAAGGATTGATTCGATAAATCGATACATTGGATACTAGTCGGTTATATGCAATATGACCGGATCGTTAAATCAAGTGTTGATTTAATGATTTAATGTAGAATTATATATTTGATATATTACTTTGCATTAACTAGTATTGGTTCACTTTAAATGGATTTTCTCACTTGATTTGTGCAAGTTGTATATGTGATATGCTTTTGTGCACATGATTGTATCATGTTTGATGATACATGCTTATTTGGTTAAGTGTAAAGAATTAAACCATGGTTAAGTTGATGATTAGGGTTTTGCTTATTCATTTATTTATTTGTTTATTCATTTTGGAAAAGAAAAGAAAAGAATGGTGGCTTTATTTGTAGTTTTGTTGAAGCTTCATGAAGCTTTGACCAAAGCAACCATTCTTGTCTTCTTCTCTAACCCTAACCATTCAACCTAACTCAAGTTAACTCTCTACACTTGACCTTGGTTAAGATATGATAAGTGTGGATTTTATTTTAGTTTTTAAAATAACTTATCATATTATTTCTTTCTTCTTCTTCTTCATCTTCAACATGAAGAAGCTTGCTACCAACAATGGTAACTCTTGAAAATGAGTGAGAAATCCAATTCTAAAGTGAACCCACCTCCTATTTCTTTATCCTCTACCTCTTGCCAAGTAGTATAGGGTGTTTTCTTCACAAGTTTCATGACTTGGTGAAGTGGGAGCTTGATCTTGTGATGCCTCGACGTAGATCATCTTCGGCACGAAGCCGACGACCTTGCCCGCCCATTTCTCCGATGAAGCCGACGCTAGAGCTCGGGATTCCATTTGGACAGCGAGGAGACTTCATTGCGGAGCTATGGAGGTGGAGGACCGGATCTACAAAGGTTGTATTTCCGTTCTTTTAGTTAAATTGTTAACTAGTTGCATGCGTTCGCCTAAAATCTAGTTAACGATCCGAATTAGGGTTTCTCGGCACTTGCAAAATTTAGAAAATGGCATGGTTGATGCCTTGTGAGACCTCATTAGTGTGCCTAGGAACCCTACAGAATGGTGGCTATGTTTGTTTCTAGTTGAAGCTTCATGAAGCTTTAACTTCTTAACCATTCTTGTCTTCATGCTTAACCCTAACCCATCCAAGTAACCATGGTCTATTCTCTACACTCTACTATGGTTAGCTTATGATAAGTATTGAATTATTTTTCATTTTAATTCAACACTTATCATATTCTTTCTTCTTCTTCATCATCTTCTTCTTCAAGAAAGCTTGATGCCATCAATGGCAACTTGAGTTCTAAAGTGAGAAATCCAATTCTAAAGTGAACCCACTGTTGCGCCACGGCAGCGCCCCGGCCGTCTTACTCGAGGCCAAAATGCGGAATCAAAATTTTTTCCTTACTCGGAAACCGGCGCTACCGCGGACAATGAAAACCCGGATCGTAACCATTAACCTAATGCTAGCAATCAAGAGATAGGGTGAGAAGTATACCGAGTGATCCGAGTCCTCCGGTCTTCTCGTCATCGTCCCGATCTCCCGCGGAAAGTCTTGCCTCCACAACGTCGCCTCCTCGCCGGAAAGGGCACCACAACGCCTGCGTCTTTTACGGGCTCCCGCCTCAATACCGAGGCAACTCGAGCATGAAGCCGGCAACTCGACATGCTCAAGATATGCTGTAGAATGTGTAGTGTAGTGTCTCACTTGGGGTTTGTTGCCATTTGAAGATGATGGAGGAAATGAGATAAGAAAAATGGTGCTTGCATTTTTCTAGCATGAATGAGATCAAGAAATGAAACTCTCAAGAAGAAGCTCTCTTCTTCTTCTTCTCTCTTTCTTTTTCCTCTCATGAAAAACTTATCATTTTTTTCAAGTGAGAAGAAGAATGGTGGAGGAAACAATATGAACACATAAACATGAAGGGAGGTGAGTGTAGGAAAAAGGAGAGGGTTACCATATCCTAACACCATCATCACAAACTCACATCAAGCTTAAAATCAATCCTAATCACCTTTTCAAGAAATGATGATAGAAAAGAAAGGAATATAAAAGATGCTTTCATAATAAATACTTTTACAAATAAATCCTACACAAAGTGTAATTTGCAAAACTGTAAATTACCCCCTCCATCGGAAAAGTCCGGCCGGGAAAGAACTAAGGAAAACCGGCCGGAACGGAATGCAAACTGGCAACTCCAGAAAACTGGTCCCGTAATAAATTACAGGAAAACCCCGATACTGTGCATACACACCCGCATCTGCATTCTGACCGGATACAGATGTAATGAGACAAAATCTACACTGTACTAAACTAGGACCGGCTTAAGCCAAAGCCGGCTAGTAATATCCGTTCGATCCTGATGCGTGCAATACCGCACGTATCTGATCGAACCTTGCCATATAACTATACGGCCACTAGTACAAAACTGTCCGATCCTGATCCGTGCAATACCGCATGTATCTGATCGGACCCTACCATATCTCCATACGGCCTCTACAGCGTTTCGCCCGAAAGCTTGAGTAACTGAAAGTGTGGTGGACTCTAAAGACTCGTCAATACTATGGCTGTGGATTTAACCACTGGCACGTCAGAGGTATAAGCCAATACGTGACGGGCCACCAGCTATTGACCAAAAGGGACGTCGATGAGGAAGCTCACCCCGACACCCAACTGAGCCTGTCAGTGACAATATCCGTACAGTCCGGTCCGTTCGTCTATGAGTATCGCATGGTGGGCCTAGGGGGTTGGTAAAAGTCAGACCCCCAAAAGCGGTACAAGTCGTGTCGGAGTGTAGCCCAGAACGCCCTGAGATACTACTGGAATACCTACCAGTAAATCTCCTGCCTCGGCCGAGGGCTTTGCGTAATGGCTCTCCTAGACACAGCGCGACCTCACCCCCAATACCGGGAGAGACGAACCCCTGAAGATCCGCTCACTGCCTCCATGTGGCTCGGGACTGTACCCAACTAAAACCTGTTTGCACGACTCCTTTGAGCCGTGGTAGGGTAGTAATCAAAGCACAGTGGGAACTCACACGAGACAAATGACGATCTCAGGTCGATGAACTAACCTGTACACATGTCACCTGGGAACTGCTATCTGACGTATGGTATAAACCCAACTAGCAGGTTCCCGGCGAGTCCTGTCCGGTGTACTCATAACCCAATGAGCACCTGTATACATCTTAGGTGAACCAACTGACACCAGTGGCTTGTGAGACCGGCCACCGCCCCTCGTCGGGGTCTCGACTGTATACACTAGTCTACTAATGGAGTATCGATGCCCTGTCTCGAAACTCCTACGACTAGGGACCTTTTAAGGATGTGCTTATAGACCACCAGCTCCCACGTATATGATCGCCATCATACTGCTGGTAGTCAAGCAAGAATCCTAGGGGCTCTATCAACGTGCAATAGTGACATGTCAGGTCACCTAAAGCAGTAAACGATGATAAAGAGAAACCAGATAGCATACTATCATCTCGAGTAAGACTGTCCTACCGGGATAGGTCCTCCCTCAATTATTGCAATCATGTGCCTGTGATCCAATAATTGACTCTGAGGGCACTATCTCCAACAATCTCCCACTTGCACTCAAGGCTAATTATTGCGATGTCGCATACTCACAGCCCGTGTGATACCGAACACCCAACTCCTCTACAAGTCAGTCTCACAAAGCTCGTTTGCGAAACTATAGCGTTCGAGGAATAGCCTCAGTGAGTGGATCCGCTGTGATGTTTCTTTGTATGTCTCTCTATATCTCAAGTTCGCGGAGAAAGCCATCTCCCGAAAGGAGCAATACCTGTCTTAGAATGTCTGGATGTCTGATGGGACCTAGCTCATAAATGAACTCCAAATCCAAACTTCTTAGACTGTATCGTCAACTGAACTAAATCAGTATCCTGCGCCATGCCACCCTCAGTATTGCCTTGGACCACCTGTCCAAAATACTGCCCCTCGTCAGAAGGAAAACTAAAACTCTGACAACCTCCTTGTCGTCCATGTCACCTTGGAAGCCTGGAGTGATAACCGTCTCCTAAAGGAGGCAGCCGTTATCATATCCCTAGAACATTCACTTATGTTCTAAAACTGCTTCCGACTGTTTCTCCAGGATTGGATCAATATCAACTTATTGCATCTACTGCAAGAACAACATCTGGTGTGGTACTTGATATCTCATGATTGACTCAATTGCCTAAGCAAGTGATCTGCCAATCATGAGTATCCCTCTCCCCTTTAGTCTATAAGACACCTTTAGAGAGGGTGACTCCATCAACTGCAGGTACACTACCGTGTCAGGAGTCGTCCATTCTAAATACTCATAGAATGCTGTCAAGGTACCCAGATTGGAAAACCACCCAAATCTAGATCTAAAACCATAGATCTAGTAACCAGTATGTCTGATATAATATCCAAGTCCTATGTGGAGAAAACACTGTGTGACGACCAAAGTATAACCGATCGTAGTATAGGAATATCACTTCCTACTACCTTCTCAACAGATCCACCCCTTATTCTGATGACGTCAAACCTATGACTGTCACATCAGAAATAGATGATCTATCTCCGCTACATCTGCTTTAGTCTATAAATAGACATAAGCCTGATGTCCACCAATGCTTCCGCTGCTCCCACTGACTACGACAACCCTCTGGCAGAGTCATATAGACGTGCACTTCCAAAGCTAGTTTAGAACGACGCTATACTCATCCTCCTGCCGGGTCTCGCAGCCTGGAACAACAGCAATGGCAAGTGTTGGTAAACAAGAACCTCCCTGCCACCGTCCTTGAGCATACCGAAGTACCTCTCGAGTGCCTGAGGTTACCCATCATATCTGCGGAGTGGCCAATGGAATGTCAAATCAGATTGAATCTTTAGGTTCCTTATCAAATCTTCAGTAATCGTTTGCGGTTCTGGAATCACTTCCAGTTCTACCATACTCCCACTGCTGTTTTTGAAAAAAATCCATTTTTAATAAAAACTGTGGCGAGTCTAGAACAATATTGCTATTGTTCATCCATATGGTAGAAAGTCAACCCTCGTCATAGCCTGGGTCAACCCACAAACAGCCATTACAGAAACGTGCCTTGAGTTATCCGGAGTCTGGTTTTAAGCATAAGCCGGACAACTCCCCGTACCTTAACATCGTTAAGATATGAACTGTTCTATATCCAATATAGAACCAGAGGCACTGATTTAATTGAACCAGATTCAAATCATGCAGCTGTCTCCAGTGCATGTCAACTAAATGGAAGGAGGCCGATCAGCGTTACTCAACTTAGGATTGCTTCCAATTATGAGTAACCTGAAAGAGAAGCAATTTCTCTTTATCATTACTATCAACTGAATACCATACACAAGTATCTACATCTTCGATCACTTTGAAGAATCCCGATACTTGCTACACCTGGTTCTCTACCCTATTCAAATACCTATAACTCCTCAACACTTAGACCCTGTGTTTCCACGAAGCACATGTCTAAGAACTAAAGAAGTTAAAAGTAAACAGAATATAGTATGAGGACCAACCCCTCTGTCCTAATGGACACTGGACAACATACAATACTCTGTATAAGTCCGTTGAGTCTAACAACTCTTTCACTGTGTATCGTAGGTTGAAAACTGTACTTATGGTTAAGAAGAATTACACCGCTGTTTAATGCTCCTTACCTAACCATCCACTGATATAGGTAAATGTCATCGACATAATATCAAAAGGTATATCTCACTCTATGAAAATAGACGTACAGATATATCAATTTGAAATTGGTGCACAACAGCGGATATTCATAACCAAATATTTGCCAACCGGCAAACAGCCCAGGTGATCTCCTCAAATATCACCGATTACAACGAATCCCGATATAACGAGGATGATCACCCAATTCCCAATAACTTACTCCCACTCATCATCTGTAAAACCATACAGATGTGAGAATCATACCTGGTAAATACATACCCTGGAGTAAGTGTCTAACTGGGAAATCAGTTTTCTTTTAACATTACACAGTGAAACTGAAACATCGAAATGTCTCGTTGGGGTATCCTGGTATTCTTAGTAATGCCGCTTCCATTATCCAGATTCACAACTGTAACCGTATAATTCTTTGCCACCTCTCCAAATCCCTTTATATGTCTTTAGTCATTACCTTCTGTACACCCCTTTAGGCCAAATGGTTTTCTTCCTTCCCTACCGTTCGGCACCAGCCTATGGTTTGGAAGAAGACTATCCAATAAGCATAATGGGTGTACTGTCCTAATCCTAGGAGCACTCGCAATGCGAGAGAAGGTGAAGAGAAAAGACAACCGAATAAACTGTATTCCTATTTCTCCTGGACCAGAATCCATCCCCGAACTGGAACAAGTTCCTTTCGAGTTCGTATATAACCATACGATGGAGTATCCAATAAACTGTGGATCTTCGTAGTGATACGGAGTGTCCTGGAGAAATACAAAGGTGATTTAGGATTGGCGAAGAAATACTTGGTTTGGTCGTGAATATCAGTCGCAACTTACTTTGCCCTCTTACTAATCCCTTGCTTTGTCTTAACTTAATACCTTCTGTACACCGTTTAGGCTAACTGGTTTTCTTCATTCCCCACCGGTCGGCACCAGCCTATGGTTTGGAAGAAGACTATCCAATTTGCGTAATAGGTGTACTACTCCTAAACCAAGGAGTACTCGCAACTTGAGAGAAGGTAAAAGGGAAAAGACAACTGAATAATCCTATTCGTTTTCTCCAGAACCAGAAACCATCCTCGAAGTCCTTCGAGTTCGTATATAACCATACGATGGTTTTGTCCAATGGAAGTGGACGTTCGTAGTAATACGGGGTGTCCTGGAGAAAAGGGTAGAAGTGGGAGTGGCAATGAGGTCTGCAACTCTGACAATCTAAAAGCCAGTGTTAAGAAGGTTCGGTCAACTTGGTCACTGAGTCATAGTCTTAGGGTCGGGTCAAAGGTCGCTGCCAAAGAGAGAGAGAAAAGAGACACTCAGCGTGCACTCTAACCTAGATCAGAATGGTTATCACTTTGTCTAATCTGGAAACCTCCCACTGTACCTCAAATTCTCCTCCAATCCTGAAAGAAGAACTAGTCGGGGTCACCCGAGGAGTAAACTAACTCATCAGTGGGAATCGGGATCCAACTATCATCGCATGATAACTTGACGGAATCCACTCAAGTCACCACACTCCAGAAGGTATGCGCATGCCTGGCAAGTTTCAGTTCTTTTGAAACTCCCGATGTGATTTTTACCCCAAGCGGTTTATGACCTTGACTAGGTCAACAAACCATAAACCGCCAGTCAAGTTCAACCCGTCATTATTCTGGATTGCATTAAACCCACCCGTACGTGCCCTTGACTAGGTCAACAAGGCCGCACGACTGTCTTAACCAATCCCACTTATGCAACAAACAAGTACCACTTAGCTACCGAACACTACGTCTTGACTAGGTCAACAAACGCAGCACGAATACCAAATAATACCTGTAGGAAATGACGGAGGGCTACGGCTGGTTTTTGGCGAAAAACCTTTAACTTAATGAACTTGATATCGTCGAAGGAACTGCATAGCCTTTTATAAAAATATAGTGACGAAAACCTTTGCTAAAGAGGTCACTCCCGGTGAAGGGATCTCGGCTCTTTCCCCGTAGAATGAGGTGCAGGATATTCCAACTGAATACCACGATGCAAAGCAAAAGCAATCGGCTATAGTGAAGTTAATGCCCTGACGCAAACTTCTGTCCAAGGGGTCACTCCCGGTGAAGGGATCTCGGCCCTTGCCTCGTCGACTGAGGAGCAGGATATTCCAAATGAATACCACGATGCAAAACAAAAGTGAGCGTCCTTGCAATAACAGCTTTTTTTGAAAAATTGTTCCAACAACATCAGATTAGGTTTGTTTAGCTTGCATTGATCCGAATCAACGCAGTCCCATCAAATGATCACACCACAAAGAACGAAAATATACTGACGTACGTATATGCCATCCGCATTCGCCACTGGGTCCCGTCATCACTCGTTAGGTTAGCTTACTAATGACAGAGCGGGGACTGGACTAGCGCGGATGAAAAACATATACAACATCTACTAATATATATACCAATATATTATATTTCGCTCAAGGCGTGATAAAATGCAACATCACAGAATGTACAGCATCACAGAACAATACAGATATCTGGAAGCCTCGGGTTTCACAGAGCCGCTGCTGAAACCCGACGTTCCCCTGGTCGTGTGGATAGCCTGTGCAATGAAAACCTAGACCCCTACGGGCGCGGCAAGTCACCCGCCAAAACCTGAAGCGAGGCAGCCCCCCTTCAGCTCCGTGAATGGACCACCCAGCACTTCATGGAATCCGGTAACTTGGGCACCCCTCCTGGGTCAACCTGTACCCCCTACGAGTGCGACGAATAGCCCGCCAATCCTAGAGTGAAGCCCCCTCCGTCTCAATGCCATGAGATGCGGGCCCGTTGCCTTCTAGAACCCGGCTATCCGTGCACCCCTCCGCGGGGTAACCCTAGTACAGAAAGTAAAATATACATACACCGGGTACATCGACCGCAACCAGGTCGTGCCCCAAAAGAATAATACAACCAGGCAGTGACGGCAGTCCACATGTCGGACGCTCGCCCCGCAATATCAAATGTACATAATACACCAAAACAGTACTAGCATTGCATCCAGGCTATCCCCCACGACCGATCCGCAACATCACAGCATAAACATAGAACATCAATGTGAAAGTCGCGTTCGCAAATCCGTCTAACCGGGCTATAGCAGTTAGACCGGATTTACCGATCGAGTGACATTCACGGTCGCAGATATAATGTAAATACTGTGAAATAATGTGTTTAAAATTTTCCGATTGACCAAAAATTAACAAGTGGGCCCCCAATCAAAACTGTAGCACTCACAGAAAACCTGGGCCCAATTTTAATATTCCAAAACCCCTAATTTTAGCCCATAAGCCCACTGCAAAAAACTAAGCACACGAACCCACACTACTGCGGCGGAAGCGCGGCCAAAAGGGGGTTTTGGCCGCCCTTCCGCGGTCGTACGGAGGAGTTGTGTCACCAAATTTTTGCAGTGTTCTTAGAACTCCCTGCACATCATTCTGAGACCACCTGAAAAATTTTTAGACTCCAAAAAATTTCGACAGAAACTGATGTGCTAGAAAAATACGGTTTTTGGAAATTTCGGTCGATCGGAGACGCAAACACATCAATCGAAGCTAGGTAAGGTTAATGGCGTGGCTTTGATACCATGTTGCGCCACGGCAGCGCCCCGGCCGTCTTACTCGAGGCCAAAATGCGGAATCAAATTTTTTTCCTTACTCGGAAACCGGCGCTACCGCGGACAATGAAAACCCGGATCGTAACCATTAACCTAATGCTAGCAATCAAGAGATAGGGTGAGAAGTATACCGAGTGATCCGAGTCCTCCGGTCTTCTCGTCATCGTCCCGATCTCCCGCGGAAATTCTTGCCTCCACAACGTCGCCTCCTCGCCGGAAAGGGCACCACAACGCCTGCGTCTTTTACGGGCTCCCGCCTCAATACCGAGGCAACTCGAGCATGAAGCCGGCAACTCGACATGCTCAAGATATGCTGTAGAATGTGTAGTGTAGTGTCTCACTTGGGGTTTGTTGCCATTTAAAGATGATGGAGGAAATGAGATAAGAAAAATGGTGCTTGCATTTTTCTAGCATGAATGAGATCAAGAAATGAAACTCTCAAGAAGAAGCTCTCTTCTTCTTCTTCTCTCTTTCTTTTTCCTCTCATGAAAAACTTATCATTTTTTTCAAGTGAGAAGAAGAATGGTGGAGGAAACAATATGAACACATAAACATGAAGGGAGGTGAGTGTAGGAAAAAGGAGAGGGTTACCATATCCTAACACCATCATCACAAACTCACATCAAGCTTAAAATCAATCCTAATCACCTTTTCAAGAAATGATGATAGAAAAGAAAGAAATATAATAGATGCTTTCATAATAAATACTTTTACAAATAAATCCTACACAAAGTGTAATTTGCAAAACTGCAAATTACCCCCTCCATCGGAAAAGTCCGGCCGGGAAAGAACAAAGGAAAACCGGCCGGAACGGAATGCAAACTGGCAACTCCAGAAAACTGGTCCCGTAATAAATTACAGGAAAACCCCGATACTGTGCATACACACCCGCATCTGCATTCTGACCGGATACAGATGTAATGAGACAAAATCTACACTGTACTAAACTAGGACCGGCTTAAGCCAAAGCCGGCTAGTAATATCCGTTCGATCCTGATGCGTGCAATACCGCACGTATCTGATCGAACCTTGCCATATAACTATACGGCCACTAGTACAAAACTGTCCGATCCTGATCCGTGCAATACCGCACGTATCTGATCGGACCCTGCCATATCTCCATACGGCCTCTACAGCGTTTTGCCCGAAAGCTTGAGTAACTGAAAGTGTGGTGGACTCTAAAGACTCGTCAATACTATGGCTGTGGATTTAACCACTGGCACGTCAGAGGTATAAGCCAATACGTGACGGGCCACCAGCTATTGACCAAAAGGGACGTCGATGAGGAAGCTCACCCCGACACCCAACTGAGCCTGTCAGTGACAATATCCGTACAGTCCGGTCCGTTCGTCTATGAGTATCGCATGGCGGGCCTAGGGGGTTGGTAAAAGTCAGACCCCCAAAAGCGGTACAAGTCGTGTCGGAGTGTAGCCCAGAACGCCCTGAGATACTACTGGAATACCTACCAGTAAATCTCCTGCCTCGGCCGAGGGCTTTGCGTAATGGCTCTCCTAGACACAGCGCGACCTCACCCCCAATACCGGGAGAGACGAACCCCTGAAGATCCGCTCACTGCCTCCATGTGGCTCGGGACTGTACCCAACTAAAACCTGTTTGCACGACTCCTTTGAGCCGTGGTAGGGTAGTAATCAAAGCACAGTGGGAACTCACACGAGACAAATGACGATCTCAGGTCGATGAACTAACCTGTACACATGTCACCTGGGAACTGCTATCTGACGTATGGTATAAACCCAACTAGCAGGTTCCCGGCGAGTCCTGTCCGGTGTACTCATAACCCAATGAGCACCTGTATACATCTTAGGTGAACCAACTGACACCAGTGGCTTGTGAGACCGGCCACCGCCCCTCGTCGGGGTCTCGACTGTATACACTAGTCTACTAATGGAGTATCGATGCCCTGTCTCGAAACTCCTACGACTAGGGACCTTTTAAGGATGTGCTTATAGACCACCAGCTCCCATGTATATGATCGCCATCATACTGCTGGTAGTCAAGCAAGAATCCTAGGGGCTCTATCAACGTGCAATAGTGACATGTCAGGTCACCTAAAGCAGTACACGATGATAAAGAGAAACCAGATAGCATACTATCATCTCGAGTAAGACTGTCCTTCCGGGATAGGTCCTCCCTCAATCATTGCAATCACGTGCCTGTGATCCAATAATTGACTCTGAGGGCACTATCTCCAACACCCACCTCCTATTTCTTCACCCTCTACCTCTTGCCAAGTTGTTTTGGATGTTTTCTTCACAAGTTTCACAAATTTGTGAAGTCGGAGCTTGAACTTGTGATGCCTCGACGTAGATCATCTTCGGCACGAAGCCGACGACCTAGTCCGCCCATTTCTCCGATCAAGCCGACGATTGAGTCCGGGATTCGAGATGGGCAGCGAGAGGACGCCTACGTGGAGCCAAGGAAGTGGATATCCGGATCTACAAAGGTTATAGCTTCTTATCTTTAGTTAAGTTGTTAACTAGTTTCGTATATCGCCTAAACTTCTAGTCAACGATCCGTATTAGGGTTTTTCGGCACCCATAAAATTTGAAATTGGCATGGTTGATGCCTTGTGAGACCTCTAGTGTGTGCCTAGGAACCCTACACCAACGACGAAATTCAAGCTCAAATATAAAAACCAAGTTTTAAGAATCGGAAAACGAAATTCAGCAACATGAGAAATCACTCCCAGATTTTAACTCAAGTAAAATTAGCCAATTTTGCAAATGGGGCTGCTCTAGATATCAGATAAGAGAGCCACTGTACCAAAATCACCACATTTCACCATGACCAGGCCGCAATTTGCGGCCTGGGGGAATTTATCTGCGGCCATGTTTAAAGGGGAGGGGCTAGGATTTCTAGGATAGGTTCCTGGTTGCCTGCACGACTCTCTGTTATGGGAACATATCTTACAGAGGTCTCGGGGCAAAGCAGATCTCAATATCCCATCACAATTTACACAAGATACGATATCGGCTAATTTCAAAGTTCGTGTTTTGGGTTTCTAGTATCTGGTCTGGCCAATAAAGTGATATCCAAGGTCTTGCAAACACTCACTACACCTCAAATTAACACTTAACAACAACCTGTAAATTTCCAAAATCACAAAACCTAACTAATTCAAATTCTAAATTAAACTAGGATATTTAACATAAACACTAATCTAAAGTGAATGGATTACTTCAATTTGGCAACTTAGGAAAATTCTTGAGTTGCCCATAGTCTTCAAAATCCACACTTGATTGGTTAAAAGGGTTTAGAGTAGGTTTGTGCATGTTTTGTGTGAAGGTGGCATGGGGTTTTGAAAAGGGATTGGAGATGATACATGGAAGTAGTGAGGGATGAAGGAGATGCAGAATTATGAAGAAGGAGATGAAGAAGAGAAGAAATGATGAAGGAAGATGATAAGGAAGTCAAAGATGCCTCTCTCTCTCTCTTAATCTCACTCTCTCACTCTAAATATCTCTTACACTCACCTCTCAACAAATATCTGCTTCTTGTTTCTTCTCAATTTTTGTTTTACACCCATAACTCTTTCTCTCTTTGCTATTCTTTTCTTTTCTTTTTTCCTTTCTTTTCTTTCTAAATCTCATTCTTATAAAACTCACTGTAAGTCTACGGTAGCGTCCCGGCTGTCTACAGACGCCAAATGCGGAACAAAAACTTTTTAACTGGCGCTATCGTATACTATAACCCGGATCTGCCATTATTGCTAAACTAACAAACTGTAAAGAGTGTAGAAAGGTTATACCGAACGATCCGAGTCCTTCGTTCTTTAACCATCATCCTACGCTCCGTTGCGGCTGCTCCGATCTCGTCGATCTCCGATCTGCTCGTCCAGGTGGCACCACGTCAACGATTCTTTAAACGGGCTCCTGCCTCTGACTCGAGGCAACTCGGTCGTCAAGTTTGCTAAAAGAGACGACCAAGATTGATGTAGAGAATGAGTAGAAGACTTTGTCTCGTTACGTCCAAAGCTATGGACGAACGGTTAATGAAGTTGCCAATTAAGTCGGGTGATGGAATGAAATGAGCAATGAAATTTCCATACACCCCAAAACTATCATAATCTTTTTACAACCATCAAGTGAGAGTGAGAGAGAGGGGGAAGGGGGCCGGCCATCATATATAGGTAGGGGGTGAGTGTAGGAGAGGGGAGGTAACCATAATGATAAATATCTAGTGTGAACACAAATAAATATCTAGTGTGAACACAAATAAATATCTAGTGTGAACACAATAAATGCACCATGGGTCACAAAACACCTCACCGCTTTTAGAACCTTCTAGAAGCATCCACACTCTTCCAAAGAAAAAATAAATCCGTCTTTAACCGAATGTTAAAAGACGGCTGATAGAAAACTGGAAACTGGCAACTTCCAAAAGTGATCCCGAAACGAATTTCAGGATAACCCCGTAACTGTATAAATATACCCGCATTTGTATTACGACCGAATACAAATGCAACTGAGACAAAGACATTATATCTACTCAATATAATACTCGGATCCGGCTTAAACCAAAGCCGACCAGTATCATCTGCCCGAAATATGACACGAGCGTAAACGCACGTGCATTTTCCGAACCCTGCCATAAAACCATACGGCCTCTACAACGTTTCGCCCGAACTTGGGAAACTGTCTGTGGAGGACTCTAATGACTCGTCAGTACCCTGGCAGTAGGTTTAACCACAAACCGTCAGCGGCACTAGCAATGCGTAACGGCTGCCCATGGACTGACCTCAAGGGAGGCCGATGAGCGAACTCATCCGGAAACCCTACTGAGCCTAACAGTGACAATGTATATACATTCCGGTCCGTTCGTCTATGAGTATCGCATATCTGCCTAAGGGGCTTGTAACGTCAGACCCCCAATAGCAGTATAAGTCGTGTCGGATTGTAGCCCAATATCACCCTGAGATACTACTGGAGTACCTACCAGTAAATCTCCTGCCACGGCCGTGGCATTTGTGTAATGGCTCTCCTAGACACAGCACGATCTCACCCTCAATACCGGGAGAGACGAATCCCCTGCCGATCCGCTCACGTGCCTCCATGTGGCTCGGGACTGTACCCAAAAACTACCTGTTTGCACGACTCCTTTGAGCCGTGGTAGGGTAGAAATCAAAGCACAGTGGGAACTCACACGAGACAAATGACGACCTCAGGTCGATGAACTAACCTGTACACATGTCACTAGGGAACTGCTATCTGACGATATGTATAATACCAACTAGCAGATTCCCGGCGAGTCCTGTCCGGTGTACTCATAACCCAATGAGCACCTGTATACATCTTAGGTGATCAACCTGACACCAGTGGCTTGTGAAACCGGCCACCGCCCCTCGTCGGGGTCTCGACTGTATACACTAGTCTACTCCGGAGTATCGATGCCCTGTCTCGAAACTCCCACGACTAGGGACAACAATTAAGGATATGCGTATAAACTACCCAACTCTCACGTATATGATCGCCATCATACTGTTGGTAGTAAAGCAAGATCCTAAGGGCTCTATCAAAGTGTAACATGTAATCAGTCACCTGAACATGTACACGACTGATAAAGGCAAACCAGATAGCATACTATCATCTCGAGTAAGACTGTCCTACCAGTATAGGTCCTCCTCAATCATTCCAATCACGTGCCTGCGATCCAATAATTGACTCTGAGGGCACTATCTCCAACAATCTCCCACTTGCACTTAAGGCTAATTATTGCGATGTCGACTACTCACAGCCCGTGTGAAACCGAATATCCAACTCCTCTACTAATCAGTTTCACAAAGCCCGTTTATAAAACTATTGTGTTCGAGAAATAGCCTCAGTGAGTGGATCCGCCTAAATGTTTCTTTCTATATCTCTCTTAATCTCAAGTTCGCGGAGAAAGCCATCTCCCGAATTGAGTAATACCTGTCTTAGAATATGTCTGGATATCTGATGGGACCCGGTTCATAAATGAACTCCAAATCCAAACTTTTTAGACAGTATCGATCACTGAATCTAATCAGTATCCTGCACCAAGCCTCCCACAGTATCCTCTTGGACCACCTGTCCATAATACTTTCCCTCGTCAGAAGAAAAACTGTAACTCTGACAATCACTCTGTCATCCATGTCATCTTTGAAGCCTGGAATGATAACCGTCTCCTGAAGGAGGCTGCCATCATCAAATCCGTAGAACATGTACTTATGTTCTAAAACTGCTTCCTTATGTTTCTCCAGGATTGGATTAATACAAACTTATTGTATCTAGTGCAAAAACAACATTTGGTGTGGTACTTGACATCTCATGATTGACTCAGTTGCCTAAGCAAGTGATCTGTCAATTATGCCTATCCCTCTCCCCTTTAGTCTGTAAGACACCTTTAGAGAGGGTGACTCCATCACCTGTAGGTACACCATCATGCCAGGAGTCATCTATTCTAAAAACCATTAGAATACTGTTAAAGTACCCACATTGGGAAACTACCCAAATCCAGATCTAAAACGATAGATTTAGAAACCAGAATGTCAAATATTATATCCATATCCGGTCTGGAGAAACAACTGTGTGACGACCACAGTACAACCGATCGTAGTATAGGAATTTTACTTCCTACTCTGTGTATGTCATCCAGATACCATGACATCATACCCTACTACCTTCTTAACAGATCCATCCCCTATTCTGATTGAAGTCAAACCCATGACTGTCACAACAAAAATAGATGATCTATCTCCGTTATATCTGCTCTAGTCTATAAATAGACATAAGCTACTTGCCCATTATGCTTCCGCTGCTCCCTCTGACTACGACAACCCTCTGGCAGAATAATATACACGTGCACTTCTAAAACTAGTTTAGAACAACTCTATACTTAACCTCCTGCCGGGTCTCACAGTCTGGAACAACAGTAGTGTCAAGTCTGGGTAAACAAGAACCTCCCTGTCACCGTCCTTGAGGCTACCGGAGTACCTCTCGGGTGTCTGAGGTTACCCACCATATCTGCGGAGTGGCTAATGGAATGTCAAACCTGATTGAATATATAGGTCCTATTAAATTTTCCGTAATCGTTCGCGGTTCTGGAATCACTTCCAGTTCTACCATACTCCCACTACTGTTTTCTGAAAAAATCTATTTTACTAAAACTGTGGCGAGTCAAGAACAATATCACTACTGATCTTCCAAATGGTAGAATATCAACCCTCGTCATAGCCAGGGTCAACCCACAAACAGCCATTACAGAAACGTGCTCTGAGTTGTCCAGAGTCTGGTTTTAAGCATAAGCTGGACAACTCCCCGTACCTTAACATCTTTTAAGGTATGATCCATTCTATATCCAATATAGAAACTTTGGCACTTATTTAATTGGAACCAGATTCAAATCATGCAGCTGTCTCCAGTGCATATCAACTTAATGGAAAAAGGCTAATCAACATTTACTCAACTTAGGAATCCATCCAATTATGAGTAACCTGAAAGAGAAACATGTTTCTCAAAACCATTACTATCATCTGAATACCAATCACAAGAATCTACATCTTCGATCTCTTTGAAGAATCCCGATACTTGTGATACCTGGTTCTCTATTTTATTCTTATACCCACAACTTCTCAAAACTTAGACCTTGTATTTCTACGAAACACTTGACTAAAAACTAGAGAAGTCATAAGTAAACAGAACATAGTACGATGACCTACCCCTTTGTCCTGATGGACACTTGGACAACATACAATACTCTGTATAAGTCCGCTGAGTTGAGTAACACAAAACCTGTGCGTCGTAGGTTGAAAACTGTACCCTGGCGATTTCCTCAAATATCACCAATTACAACGAATTCCGATATAATGAGGATAATCACCTATTCCCAATAACTTACTCCCACTCATCATCTATAAAACCATACAGATACGAGAATGAAACCTGGTAAATACATATCCTTGGAGTAAGTATCTAATCGGGAAAACAGTTTTCTTTTAACAATGCACTGAAACATGAAAATGTTTCGTAGGGGTATCCTGGTATTCATAGCAATGCCTCTTCCATAATCCAATTCATGACTTCAACCATATATCTCTTTGCCATCTCTCCAAATCCCTTTATTTGTCTTTAGTCGTTACCTTCTGTACACCATCGTTAGGCTAAATGGTTTGCTTCCTTCCCTACCGTTCGGCACCAGCCTATGGTTTGGAAGAAGACTATCCAGTAAGCATAATAGATGTACCCTCCTAAACCAAGGAGTACTCGCAACTTGAGAGAAGGTGATGATAAAAGACAACTGAATAATACCTTATTCTTTTAAAGGTGAAATAGGAGTGGCGACGATGTACACGATTTGGTCGTGAATGATAGCAGTCGCAATTTACTTTGCCCTCTTTCTAATCCCTTTATTTTGTCTTTACATATTACCTTCTGCACACCCTACTTAGGCAATTGGTTTTCTTCATTCCCTACCTTTCGGCACCTGCCTATGGTTTGGAATAAGACTATCCAATAAGCGTAATAGGTGTACTCTCCTAAACCAAGGAGCCCTCGCAACCTGAGAGAAGGTGATTGTTCAGTTGAAAATATTGCACTTTGGTATAAGTATTTTCCTTACATTTCTTAAATAATAAAATGTGTTTATTATAAATATTAAACATATTTGGATTTATCTGCAAAATACTATTTACCATATGTTTATATATTATAATTAATATTATGAAGGAAAATATAGGCATTTTATATTTATATAATATTTTGATAATTGAAATTATGCATATCATATCAAATATTCTAATCACAATTCTTAAAAGATATAATATCATACAAATGGTTAGAATAATATTTCAAAATATATGCATAATATTTTAGTAATTAAAAGATGTATAGCATATCAAATATTCTTAATCATGTTTCTTAAAGATTTATTACCATATAAAGTGCATAGTATATTAAATATTCTTAATCAAGTTTCTTAAAAATTTATTACCATATATAATGATTAAGATACTCTCTCTAATTTAATAAATAAAGTAACATTATTCATAGAGATATTGTGCAAGATTTAGCTCAGGTCAAGAGATCAATGTGTTCAAGATGTTCGGATCAAAAATCTGCCAAAATCATAAAATCAATACTGACAGGGACTCAGAATTCAGGCATGGAAAGTCACCATATTAGGAAGTCACCAAATATGGTAACTAGTTTTTCTTCTTTGAGGGCTATATAAAAGACCAAGGTCTAAAGTTAGAAGGCATCAAGCCGAAGAGATCACGAAGTCCAAGACGGTTCATGCATCCAGGCTGATCATCAACTGTTCATCTACCTCCTTCGGAAGAGTTCGAGAAGTAAACCAAGTTTTTGTAATCATTTTCTAAGGAATAAAGTGTAGATTGTTCAAGTTGATTAATAAAGGTAGTTGTTTTATTTAATTCTTTTGCATTTTACATTATGTTTTCCCTCTCTGTCTTTTCATCTTCTTTTCCCAACATGCGCGAGTAATTCTCCGCTTGTTAGGGTTCGTAGGATTAGGGTAGGCTAATGGATGATGAACATCTCTAAACCCTTTTTAAGTCCTATAAAGTTTATGAACTTTATCAAAAGAATCATTAACATCCTAATTGGGCGCGCTAACAATTCTTTGTTAGTTCCGACCGCGATTAGAGATTAGATTAATGATTGTTTTGGTAAAGGCTAGATATGAACGGAGTTCCGTGTCGAGATAAGGGTTAAGAGTGGGATTCCTTTTCCTTCCAGAAACCCTAATCTACACGCATCACCGTCGTTCTAGTTTTAAATCTATTAAAGGATAAAAAGGGTAACTTTTAATTAATCGTCCATGACTACTAAATCCTAACGAACCCTACAAGCCCCCTTATTATATTAACTACATCCCTAAAATAATCTAGATCTATATATTTTGCATTCTTGCTTAACGTAGATCTAGAAACCATTCACAAAATTCTTTATTCCTCCTCTCTTTTTCAACACGTCTAAAGTAAGAGTAAAACATTCAACGTTTCCCTGAGGACGACCCGTGCTCATCTCGGTCTAGCTACATGCGACACCGTTGTTGATTACGGTTAACTACAAACACACTTTTTCACATCAATCAAATAGCGCCGTTGCCGGGGAATCGTGCGTAATTTTTTATTCTTACTATTTGTGTTGAATTCTTACTTGATCCATATCATAATTAAAACAAAACTGCAAATTGCATATTTAACGATTATTGTGTGAATTTTGCGAGGAAATCTGGAGTCACAGACTTGAGGAAACAGAAGACAGAGACATTCATCAAGATCCAGAAGAGTACAGGAGGCCACAGAGCAAACTTTCACCACCTAATCCCTCTACCCAGCGGCGGAACCGCGACAAAGGAGCTCTTTTAGCGGCGGAAGCGCGACGGGAGAGGGGAGTTAGGGGTTCTAACTTCTCTGGTATCTTTCTCAACTCCTTCTCTCTCTTCTCAAATCCAATAAAATCTATTTTCTGCAGGATTCTTTGCAAAATAGCGCCGCTCAAAAATCTTTTTGCAAAAGTTTTGTGATTGGTTTTGTTTTGCATATTTTTATACGGACTTTAAGGGGCAAAGACCAAATCAAGATTAGGTGGGGATTTCATCACCCTTCCTAAGCCCCACAAATCACAAACCGAGCATCTAGATCAACCCTTCATTAATTTAAAAAATATCTAGACCAGACTCTAAGGACTGTCGCGCTCAATAAGGACAGAGGAAGGTCGCGGGTAATCTATCGTTTATCCGCATTACTTTTGTAGTGCCTAGGCAAGTGTGTCAAAGGCTAGTGGTTTTTAATTAGGCCCACTACTGTGGTTCCTTCCCACTTATCTGGCACTTACCTGGCTACAAGGGTAGTACGGAGGCGGTAGAGGATTTATCCTGCGGCTTGTCCTTTGGAAGTCTAGGAGCGGTCTAGAGACTGGACCTAGGTGACCTTAGTTCTAGGGTTGCTTGTGCATCTTAGGGAGATTTGTCTTGAGTCCCACTTTTTCAAAACAAGCCAATTTTAAGTCACACACACGCTGCCACTTGCACTAAACCCGCTTAGTGCATGCTCGGCTGGACACGGGATCCTAGTGCCCGTCTTGTCCGCGTTCCTGCTATTGACTCCGAGGTCGGTGCTTCTTCATCTTCTTTTCCCCCACCACACACCACGACCGAGATGGTCCATCAGAATATAACACCACGCTGCCACCGCCCGTAGGTGTAGCGTCTTGAAAAGTCGTTTTGGTGTTTTCCTGAAATTCGGTGAAAATTCGGTATTTTTCCGAAAACCGTCTTTCTCGATATTTTGCAGTTTAGGGCTAATTATACCTTAAATGGATAGGTAATTACTTGTTTTTAGTAACTAATGAGTTAATTATGAAATTTTGGTCATTTAAATTTTTTTTCCTATTTTTCAATTTTTTAATATTATTTTAAGCCGGTAAGAAAATACATTAAATAAGCGATAAATACAAATTTTTCCGGGCTAATTTTAATCTCTAAAATTATGATAATTATAATCTAGTGATAACATGAATTTTTAGTAATTTATTTTGATTTTTAACAAATTTTTATGAATTGAAACGAATTTATTGAATTTTGGGCTAAAACTTGCAATTTTTGAGTTGTAGGGGGCCTTTTTGCATAAAATTTCTTTTGTAAAACCCCTCTATCTTTTTCCTCAGCCCTAGGACAGCCCCACCTTGTGTGAGACCAGAAATTTCTGGCCTCTCTCTTCTTGGTTTCTTTCTTGAGTTAATTTGATAGTTTATGGTATTATTTTAATTAAAATGGATAAAGTATGATACATTGACTTTGGAACTTGACCCTTGACCTTCCCACTCACCCCACACCCTCCCCCATACCTCATTCTGGCCGAAATTCCTGCACACCCTCTTCTTCCTCTCTTTTCTTTTCATTTTTCTTCAATTTCTTCAAGAAATACATCAAAATCCATGATTTAATTCAAAAATCCAAACAAAAATCCTTATGCTATCATTATCCTTAGCCATTCTTGCTTGGACCTTGGTGTTGAGGCCATCAATTGGAGCAAATTTTCTTGCTTGATCCATAGATCAAGAGGTATAATTCTCATCAAGTTGCTTTCTTTTGCTAAAAATTCCTTTAATTGTATGGTTAGTGTTAAAAGTTAGCTTATTTCTAATCTAGTTTAAAAGAGTAGTTTGTTTAAATTAGGGTTTTGAACCATGATAATTAATTAAGTTGTTTATTAGTTAATCTAGTTGTTAGTGAATTAATCTATATGGTTACCTTGTTATGTAGTCTTTAATTATGCTAATTTAGGTAATTTTAGAAGTTGATTTTAGTTGTAAATTGTTGTTTTAAGGTTTTTCAAGAGAGGGTTATGTATGGAAAATGATATTTGAAGCTTGATTAGTGAGTGGATTAAGTTTTAGAAAGCATTATTTAAGTGATTAAACCTAATTTGCTATCTAGTGTTTTGCTAACCTTAATCTAAGAGGTGAACTTGCTAATTGGGGTTGAAATTAGTGTTAATTAAGTTTTTCAAGTATGGTTTTTGATTTGCAATTGCTATTTATAAAAATCAAGAAAGGGTTTGGTTGTGGAATATAGGTTTTGGAGCATGGTTAATGTGTTGTAATTAGTGGGTGTGGATTGCTTGTAGTGTGCTTGGGTGAGTATGCTTTATTGTAGTCGTTTTGTCGCAAATCGGCGATTTTTGCACCGATTTTTGGAATGTATATGCTTACTAGATTTTTATATAAATTATGAGATGGACTATTTTTGATATCTTGATGATTGTAATGGCTTGTCCTATGACTTTTAGGATGCGTGAGTGCAGTTTTTGGGTAGTCGGGTTTTAGTTTTGCCGGGTGACCCAAATCGGCGTTTTTGGCAGTTTTTGCGATTTTCGCGTGTGTTCCGCGCACTTTGTGCACGTTGTACCTAGCTAGCGAACTTTAGTAGTTTCGTTGGGGTTTGCGTCGTTCTTGATATGTAACCTTATAATTGGTAATGATGTAAATTCCAGGTTCGGTCGCGGAAACGTCAGACGCGGCGCGAAAGGGAAAGGCGGTGATTGGACACAGCTAGCCAGGGATCCCGGTGAGTAGATTTAACATCTACGGGGGACGATCGTTTGGATGGCGCAAGTCGCCCGATAGATTTAGTAAACTGAAAATAAAATAGTAAACTGGATAACCACTTGTGACATTAGAATAATAATACTGGCATGATAATTACTGCAATTAGATCAATATGTTATACCCATATACGCAAACTCAATTGTAGGACACATGCACCATTACCAGGTTTTTATATGCAGCACGAGCACTATTCATGTTTACACACACACCCTGGTAATTGCCATGCCACCACACTAGATAACATTTAAATTTAAACCTTTTACTAATTGATACTTAAACTGGTGCTATTGCCTTTAATTCCTTAAAATGAAACCGTAGAATTGCTATTCATGTGCATGTACTTCATCATATTAATTGTTCATGCTTAATCCATTAATCACACATCGCAACTTGATTATTGATATCATATGCATTCATTATCACTGATATATGCACTTATGAGGATTTCTTGAGATTTTATGATATTGCTGGATTTCGGGGGAAAGCCGCAAAATTTCCAAACTTATGATATTTTTAAAACATGTAAATTGCGGTTTTCTAGTGATGTAAGTGTCGTCCACCATGAGTTTGCTGTGGCTTTGGAAATCCGTGTCGAGGAGTGGAGGAACCGGCACGGGTACATGGTGGGCCCGGTAAGGTACCCCGGGGCAAGAGGAATGTGGTGATGACGTTGAGCCTGGCAGGGGACGGATTACCTACCGGTGACTGTTTGGGACGGCGGATATCCAGAGGATACCGACCGTGGCCGCTAGATGATGAGATATTGATATTTGAGATGGGTCAGCCGGACGGCTGAGGCCAGCGATACATTTATGAGATTTGAGACAGCTTTTGGGGTGTCGTTGCTGGACACCGGTTTTCGTCGATTCATTGACATTTGCTGGCATTCTAAAAGAGTTTCAAAAACAACATCTGATAAAATATTTTTATATATAAACCTATTGAGACCTCAGATATTCATGTTGCATACATATTCGTACACTGATGTTGTATACACACCTGCTAGTATATCCATATTGCATACATACTCGCCATTATGTCCTGCCTTACCTGTATATAGATGCTAGGATGCTTGTGTGCATGCATTCGATAGCCTGTGTAAATGTTATTTATTACTCACGAGTTGGCAACTCACCCCCGTTGTGCCATAGCCTGTTGCAGGTCCGCTCCGTCAGTTCAGTAGCGGCGGGTGCGCTTGCTTCTTTTGCCTCTTTTGCCTGGACTCGAGATTTGCTCATAGGTGGGTTATGTTAATATTTTTGTACCACCTTGTATATTCTTTGCATCTAGTGTACTCCATCTACTGTTTCTACCAGATTATTGTATATTGACCTAGAGATGAGACTGTGAGGTTTGTGGATTTTATGCTGTATTTTGGGGGTCGAGCTCACTTGAGCCGACATGCTACTTTTTCATGCTTCCTTATGCTTTATTATGATTATTATGCTTGTTGTCATTTACATTGCGTGGGATTTGTGACCGCCTTGTGGCGAAGAGCTAGCTCCCGCTTGGGGATGCCCTATTGTGTTGGATTCATGCATATTTTTGTTGTACCCATTTTGGGGGCCAGTATTTACAAAGGAGACTCTGCCGAAATTTTCGGAAAAATTAGTATTGTTTTAAAAAGGGTTTTACATGACTTATTTGATAAACTTGCTTTCAAATGTTTGGGTTTTCTTCACTCTTTTGCTTAATTGGTTTTGTTTTCTGGGCTTTGGCTTACTTATTTTACGGACGCCTTTAGACGTTTCGTAAACTTAAGTGCCAGTCACGTTCCGTACCCTGCGGGTCGTGACAAAGTTGGTATCAGAGCGATAGGTTTTACCTTTGTGAGTGTAGGATGACCCTTGGTAGATGGAGTAAGTGACTTAAGCAGCGTAACGTAGCGTGCGTATGTCCGCGGCATACTTACGATACGGTACTCCGCCTAAGTGACTTTAGGATATACTTGCTTGAAAAATTCCTTCTTCAACTCCGTGTATCCTATGATCCTATTGCACTGTCCTTATTATCCTTTTCCTGTACCAGCCACTATGCCGCCGAAGGCTACGAGGGCACAGAGGGCTGCCGTCAGAGACGAGATTCGAGCTGGCTCGTCCGAGACTAGGACTGAGCAGGGTGGTATGCCTACGCCGCAGGGACAGACTGATCCGCATTCCCCAGGTCGCATGTATAGGCTTGAGTCCGGTATGGAGGAGCTGCGACAGATGATGGGAGGCATGCAGGAGTTACGACAGATGGTGGAATCGTTAGTAGAGGTCAATCGAGCACAGAGATCGGATATTACTCCCCCTGCAGTCGTTTCGAGACCGAGTCGGATTCGTACTGATATGTTAGCACCTAGGAGGGTTCGCAGAGGCTGTGGTGGATTCTTTAGGGGCCAGTTATATCGCCTTCACCCATATGGTCAGCAGCCATGGTTAGGATGTTTTTGGTGTGGTAGCCTGCATCATCGTATCAGAGACTGTCCGGTGAGACGACAGGGAGCAGCGACAGTTCCGCATGTGACCCTACCACCATCACCACCCCCTCCTCAGAGAGCCCTACTTTCTACCCCAGGCGATGCTCCACGCCAGTTAGGTGCACCGAGAGGCCGAGGACGTGGCGGTCCTGTTCAGAGAGGACGAGGAGGCAGAGGCCGAGGTCGAGGTCCGCCCGCTATCGGTGGAGGACAGGCCCGAGTTTTTGCTTTGACACCGCAGGATGCGCAGGCATCCAATGCCATCGTGACAGGTACTTTGCCAGTTTGTTCTTTCGACGCGCGGGTATTATTCGACCCAGGTTCCACACATTCGTACGTCTCTACACACTTTGCACCGATGTTGGGCCGTGAGTCGTCGTCGTTGGATCAGCCGCTTGTTGTTGTTACTCCGGTAGGCGAGTCGTTTGTCGCTCGGTTTGTATTTCGTTTGTGTTCCGTTCGTATCGGGGAGAGGGATTCATCAGTTGATTTGATACTCCTCGATATGTTGGACTTTGATGTGCTTCTGGGCATGGATTGGCTAGCCACTTGTTATGCTTCGGTGGACTGCCGTGAGAAGGCAGTCAGATTTAGCTTTCCGGGAGAGCCAGTCCTTGTTATTCAGGGAGACCGCAGTGTCGCCCTTCCCAGCTTAATTTCTTCTCTTCGTGCTGGTCAGCTCTTGCGGAAGGGATGTCAGGGATTTTTAGCGTTTGTTTGTGTTACTCGAGCTGCAGAGGTTCCGTTGGACCGGGTCCCGGTAGTTTGTGAGTTCCCTGATGAGCTACCTGGGCTACCGCCTGAGCGCAATGTTGAGTTCGGCATTGATTTGATTCCCGGTTCGGGGCCTATTTCTATACCGCCTTATCGGATGGCCCCGGCAGAGCTTCGAGAGCTGAAGGATCAGTTGCAGGATTTGTTGGACAAGGGGCTTATTCGACCGAGTGTTTCTCCGTGGGGTGCTCCGGTCCTGTTTGTCAAGAAGAAGGATGGAAGTTTGCGCTTATGTATCGACTACCGCCAGCTGAACAAAGTTACCGTTCGGAACAGATATCCGTTGCCGCGCATTGATGATTTGTTCGACCAGCTTCAGGGTGCGGGGTATATTTTTTGAGGATCGACTTGCGATCAGGATACCATCAGCTGCGAGTTCGACAGGAGGATATACCGAGGACAGCTTTCCGTACACGCTATGGCCACTACGAGTTTTTGGTGATGTCGTTCGGACTCACCAACGCCCCAACAGCATTTATGGATTTGATGAACCGTACATTCAGGCCGTATCTTGACTTGTTCATCATCGTGTTTATCGACGATATCTTGGTGTACTCCCGGAGCAGAGAGGAGCACGAGCAGCACTTGCGGATTACGTTACAGACTCTGAGGGAGCACCAGTTGTTCGCGAAGTTCTCCAAGTGTGCATTCTGGCTGGACAGCGTCGGATTCTTGGGTCACGTGGTTACGAGAGACGGCATTCGTGTGGACCCGAAGAAGATTGAGGTTGTTCAGCAGTGGCCCCGACCTACATCGGTTACTGAGATCCGTAGTTTTCTAGGCCTGGCGGGCTACTACAGGCGTTTTGTTCAGGACTTCTCCCGTATAGCTGCACCGTTGACCAGTTTGACCCGGAAGGGAGTTCCTTTCGTTTGGACAGAGGAGTGCGAGCGCAGTTTTCAGCAGCTACGGACTTGTTTGACTACGGCGCCGGTATTATCTTTACCTTCGGGATCAGGCGGATTTGTTGTCTACTGTGATGCTTCGCGAGTGGGATTAGGATGCGTATTGATGCAGCATGGCCGGGTGATCGCTTATGCTTCTCGGCAGTTGAAGAAGCATGAACAGAACTACCCCACTCCTGATTTGGAGATGGCTGCAGTGGTCTTTGCACTGAAGATTTGGCGACATTACCTATACGGCGAGTTGTGTCAGATATTCACCGATCACAAGAGCTTAAAGTACATATTTCAGCAGCGAGACCTGAACCTCAGACAGCGTCGTTGGATGGAGTTGGTGAAAGACTACGACTGCGAGATCTTATATCACCCCGGCAAGGCAAATGTGGTGGCAGATGTGTTGAGCAGGAGGCCCGGGGGTAGTCTATCCTTTTTGCGCGCAGTGCAGAGGCAGTCGTCAGCAGATTGGCAGATGTTATGCGACAGCCGAGTTGAGTTCGAGTTCACTCAGACAGGGGGACAGCTCGCGTATGTTCGTGCACGCCCACAGTTGCTTGACCGTATATATGAGGCACAGCGCAGTGACGACCGTTGCTCAGAGATCATGGCACAGATGGGACAGGGCAGGTTTTCCGAGTTCGTGATTGATGATCAGGGGATTTTACGATATGGATCTAGACTGTGCGTACCAGATGCTGATGGATTGCGGCGCGACATTCTTGAGGAGGCACACCGATCAGTGTATAGTGTCCACCCCGGTTCCACTAAGATGTATCATGATATGAGAGAGACCTACTGGTGGGACGGGATGAAGAGGGACATCGCGGAGCTCGTTTCGAGATGCCTGACTTGTCAGCAAGTCAAGGCCGAGCACCAGAGGCCCGCAGGAGAGCTACAGCCGTTACCCATTCCAGAGTGGAAATGGGAACAGATTTCGATGGATTTCGTTGTGGGTCTACCCAGGACCAGTCGAGGGTACGACTCCATCTGGGTGATCGTGGATAGATTGACGAAAGCGGGTCACTTCCTTTCAGTGAAGACGACTTTCAGCTTCGCTCAGTATGCTCAGCTCTATATTGACGAGATCGTGCGACTACATGGCGTACCGACTTGTATCGTGTCAGATCGAGGCACTCAGTTCACCAGCCGACTTTGGCAGAGACTTCAGGAGGCTTTGGGCACTCGATTGAGCTTCAGCACAGCGTTTCATCCGCAGACAGACGGACAGTCAGAGCGGACCTTTCAGACTCTCGAGGACATGCTCAGAGCGTGCGTTTTAGACTTTGGTGGTAGCTGGGATCGTCATTTACCTCTAGTGGAGTTCTCCTATAACAACAGCTTCCAGGATACGATTCAGATGGCACCTTTCGAGGCATTGTATGGGAGGAGATGCAGATCGCCCGTTTGTTGGACAGAGCTCAGCGAGAGCAGCATTTTGGGGCCGCAGCTTGTTGAGGAGACGACAGCGAAGATACAGTTGATCCGAGACCGGATGAGAGCGGCTCAGAGCAGGCGAAATCGTATGCAGACAGGCGCCGTCGCAGGTTAGAGTTCGCAGTTGGCGACCATGTTTTTCTGAGGGTCTCTCCGATGAAGGGCGTGATGCGTTTTGGGCGAAAGGGGAAGCTTAGCCCTAGATTCGTAGGTCCCTTCGAGATCCTCGAGCGTGTTGGCGCTGTTGCATATCGTTTGGCTCTTCCACCCAGCTTTCCCGATGTTCACCCCGTTTTTCATGTTTCGATGCTCCGCAAGTACCTTCACGACCCTTCGCATGCGATTCAGCACCCGACAGTCCAGCTAGAGCGCGACCTTTCTTTTGCAGAGCAGCAGGTGGCCATCCAGGATCGGCAGGTGAAGAAGTTGAGGTCGAAGACTATACCAACCGTCAAGGTCCTTTGGCGTAGCCCAAGCAGCGAGGAGGTTACCTGGGAGACCGAGGGCGAGATGAGGAAGAAATATCCCCATCTCTTTGAAGGTACGCGTAGTTACATTTTTTTTAAAATTCGGGGACCGAATTTCTTTTAGGGGGGAAGATTGTAGCGTCTTGAAAAGTCGTTTTGGTGTTTTCCTGAAATTCGGTGAAAATTCGGTATTTTTCCGAAAACCGTCTTTCTCGATATTTTGCAGTTTAGGGCTAATTATACCTTAAATGGATAGGTAATTACTTGTTTTTAGTAACTAATGAGTTAATTATGAAATTTTGGTCATTTAAATTTTTTTTCCTATTTTTCAATTTTTTAATATTATTTTAAGCCGGTAAGAAAATACATTAAATAAGCGATAAATACAAATTTTTCCGGGCTAATTTTAATCTCTAAAATTATGATAATTATAATCTAGTGATAACATGAATTTTTAGTAATTTATTTTGATTTTTAACAAATTTTTATGAATTGAAACGAATTTATTGAATTTTGGGCTAAAACTTGCAATTTTTGAGTTGTAGGGGGCCTTTTTGCATAAAATTTCTTTTGTAAAACCCCTCTATCTTTTTCCTCAGCCCTAGGACAGCCCCACCTTGTGTGAGACCAGAAATTTCTGGCCTCTCTCTTCTTGGTTTCTTTCTTGAGTTAATTTGATAGTTTATGGTATTATTTTAATTAAAATGGATAAAGTATGATACATTGACTTTGGAACTTGACCCTTGACCTTCCCACTCACCCCACACCCTCCCCCATACCTCATTCTGGCCGAAATTCCTGCACACCCTCTTCTTCCTCTCTTTTCTTTTCATTTTTCTTCAATTTCTTCAAGAAATACATCAAAATCCATGATTTAATTCAAAAATCCAAACAAAAATCCTTATGCTATCATTATCCTTAGCCATTCTTGCTTGGACCTTGGTGTTGAGGCCATCAATTGGAGCAAATTTTCTTGCTTGATCCATAGATCAAGAGGTATAATTCTCATCAAGTTGCTTTCTTTTGCTAAAAATTCCTTTAATTGTATGGTTAGTGTTAAAAGTTAGCTTATTTCTAATCTAGTTTAAAAGAGTAGTTTGTTTAAATTAGGGTTTTGAACCATGATAATTAATTAAGTTGTTTATTAGTTAATCTAGTTGTTAGTGAATTAATCTATATGGTTACCTTGTTATGTAGTCTTTAATTATGCTAATTTAGGTAATTTTAGAAGTTGATTTTAGTTGTAAATTGTTGTTTTAAGGTTTTTCAAGAGAGGGTTATGTATGGAAAATGATATTTGAAGCTTGATTAGTGAGTGGATTAAGTTTTAGAAAGCATTATTTAAGTGATTAAACCTAATTTGCTATCTAGTGTTTTGCTAACCTTAATCTAAGAGGTGAACTTGCTAATTGGGGTTGAAATTAGTGTTAATTAAGTTTTTCAAGTATGGTTTTTGATTTGCAATTGCTATTTATAAAAATCAAGAAAGGGTTTGGTTGTGGAATATAGGTTTTGGAGCATGGTTAATGTGTTGTAATTAGTGGGTGTGGATTGCTTGTAGTGTGCTTGGGTGAGTATGCTTTATTGTAGTCGTTTTGTCGCAAATCGGCGATTTTTGCACCGATTTTTGGAATGTATATGCTTACTAGATTTTTATATAAATTATGAGATGGACTATTTTTGATATCTTGATGATTGTAATGGCTTGTCCTATGACTTTTAGGATGCGTGAGTGCAGTTTTTGGGTAGTCGGGTTTTAGTTTTGCCGGGTGACCCAAATCGGCGTTTTTGGCAGTTTTTGCGATTTTCGCGTGTGTTCCGCGCACTTTGTGCACGTTGTACCTAGCTAGCGAACTTTAGTAGTTTCGTTGGGGTTTGCGTCGTTCTTGATATGTAACCTTATAATTGGTAATGATGTAAATTCCAGGTTCGGTCGCGGAAACGTCAGACGCGGCGCGAAAGGGAAAGGCGGTGATTGGACACAGCTAGCCAGGGATCCCGGTGAGTAGATTTAACATCTACGGGGGACGATCGTTTGGATGGCGCAAGTCGCCCGATAGATTTAGTAAACTGAAAATAAAATAGTAAACTGGATAACCACTTGTGACATTAGAATAATAATACTGGCATGATAATTACTGCAATTAGATCAATATGTTATACCCATATACGCAAACTCAATTGTAGGACACATGCACCATTACCAGGTTTTTATATGCAGCACGAGCACTATTCATGTTTACACACACACCCTGGTAATTGCCATGCCACCACACTAGATAACATTTAAATTTAAACCTTTTACTAATTGATACTTAAACTGGTGCTATTGCCTTTAATTCCTTAAAATGAAACCGTAGAATTGCTATTCATGTGCATGTACTTCATCATATTAATTGTTCATGCTTAATCCATTAATCACACATCGCAACTTGATTATTGATATCATATGCATTCATTATCACTGATATATGCACTTATGAGGATTTCTTGAGATTTTATGATATTGCTGGATTTCGGGGGAAAGCCGCAAAATTTCCAAACTTATGATATTTTTAAAACATGTAAATTGCGGTTTTCTAGTGATGTAAGTGTCGTCCACCATGAGTTTGCTGTGGCTTTGGAAATCCGTGTCGAGGAGTGGAGGAACCGGCACGGGTACATGGTGGGCCCGGTAAGGTACCCCGGGGCAAGAGGAATGTGGTGATGACGTTGAGCCTGGCAGGGGACGGATTACCTACCGGTGACTGTTTGGGACGGCGGATATCCAGAGGATACCGACCGTGGCCGCTAGATGATGAGATATTGATATTTGAGATGGGTCAGCCGGACGGCTGAGGCCAGCGATACATTTATGAGATTTGAGACAGCTTTTGGGGTGTCGTTGCTGGACACCGGTTTTCGTCGATTCATTGACATTTGCTGGCATTCTAAAAGAGTTTCAAAAACAACATCTGATAAAATATTTTTATATATAAACCTATTGAGACCTCAGATATTCATGTTGCATACATATTCGTACACTGATGTTGTATACACACCTGCTAGTATATCCATATTGCATACATACTCGCCATTATGTCCTGCCTTACCTGTATATAGATGCTAGGATGCTTGTGTGCATGCATTCGATAGCCTGTGTAAATGTTATTTATTACTCACGAGTTGGCAACTCACCCCCGTTGTGCCATAGCCTGTTGCAGGTCCGCTCCGTCAGTTCAGTAGCGGCGGGTGCGCTTGCTTCTTTTGCCTCTTTTGCCTGGACTCGAGATTTGCTCATAGGTGGGTTATGTTAATATTTTTGTACCACCTTGTATATTCTTTGCATCTAGTGTACTCCATCTACTGTTTCTACCAGATTATTGTATATTGACCTAGAGATGAGACTGTGAGGTTTGTGGATTTTATGCTGTATTTTGGGGGTCGAGCTCACTTGAGCCGACATGCTACTTTTTCATGCTTCCTTATGCTTTATTATGATTATTATGCTTGTTGTCATTTACATTGCGTGGGATTTGTGACCGCCTTGTGGCGAAGAGCTAGCTCCCGCTTGGGGATGCCCTATTGTGTTGGATTCATGCATATTTTTGTTGTACCCATTTTGGGGGCCAGTATTTACAAAGGAGACTCTGCCGAAATTTTCGGAAAAATTAGTATTGTTTTAAAAAGGGTTTTACATGACTTATTTGATAAACTTGCTTTCAAATGTTTGGGTTTTCTTCACTCTTTTGCTTAATTGGTTTTGTTTTCTGGGCTTTGGCTTACTTATTTTACGGACGCCTTTAGACGTTTCGTAAACTTAAGTGCCAGTCACGTTCCGTACCCTGCGGGTCGTGACAGTAGGTGCGTAGAATCCACCGCGCATCTCTCTCCTAGAGAGATGCTATCCTATCCGTGGTCCTCTTCCCACTTGTCTATCCCTTCCACCAGCTAACGGGGATAATTTCGAAATTAAACCCCACTACATCAATCTGCTGCCCAAATTTCATGGGCTTGAGTCGGAAGACGCGTACGTTTTCATCACCAAATTCGAAAACGTATGCGCAATGATGGGTACTTCACAGTTGACTGTCGATGCTATACGCTTGCGTCTTCTCCCATTCACACTGTGCGACTTGGCAGAAAAATGGCTTTATAATACCGCCGCACACTCTATCACTAATTGGGATGAATTCGTCATAGCATTTCTTAAGAAGTTTTACCCAAACCATAAGACTGCCCGTGTTAGAAGCGAGATCAACCAGTCACCCAGCTTCCCAATGAACCATTTTGGAAGTGCTTTGAACGTTTCAAAGATCTGCTTGTCCAATATCCTCATCATGGAATCAATAGATGGGATTTATGTCGGATTATATATGAGGGCATTAATCTAGCGACAAAGCAGATGCTTGAAACAATGTGTCAATGCAATTTCATGTCTAAAGATGACGGTGAAGCGTGGAAATATCTGGAAGACCTTGCTGAACACACGTTGCAGTGGGAAAGCGTAAGACCACCTTCAACTAAGGGAGGTATTCACCAGCTCGATGTTTCTATCGCAGTAAAAGCCGAAATGGCAGCAATACAGAAGAAAATCGACGCTATTGAAAACAAGTTCTCATCATTCTCCCTAAATCAGGTCACGCTTCCTGAGACCGTCTGCGGTTGCTGTTCGGATCCTTCACACTTAACGGAAGAATGGCCTATGAATGCATCGTTTCAAGCTAATGCTGCTTTTCAGCAGCGACCTAGAAACGACCCTTATTCTTCCACGTACAATCAAGGATGGAGGAATCATCCTAATTTTGCTTGGAATCAAAACCAACAAAGCAATTATCAAAGACCTCCTTCACAGCAACCACAACCACAGAATCAGCCTCCCTTTCAGTCACAGAATTTCCAAAATCCGGCCAACATTTCTACACCACAAGTGACCGGTACTGACAACTCACTTGCACAAACTTTGGATATGTTCATGAAACAATCCATGCAATTTTCGGCTGAGATGAGGTCTTCTATTGATACCCTAACGAAAAACTCCGCCTCCCATGGTGAGAGTATTAAATCAATAGAAAACCAAATCGCACAGTTAAACGCCGCAATGAGTGCGAGAGAGAAAGGGAAACTCCCATCTCAACCCATACCTAATCCTGGCCACTCACAAAGTTATAATGTGAGTGCTGTTACCACGTTGAGATCGGGAAAAGTGCTGAATAACCGAGTGGGTGAGCAGTGTGATGATAGTGACACCAATGATACCCAGCTTCTTCTTCTTCCCCTAATTCGTCTAGTCTCCCACCTTCACCCGAGCCTATTCTCTGTTTTCCCTAAGGCTCGAACCCTTCGCCCATTTCGCCAAATCTATCTAAGTCGATTCCCATTCCAGTTTTGGGATCGAATCCGTCCCCACAATCCTCTCCAATGTTGGACCAAACCCTTATTGATAAAGCACCTTATCCAAACAGGTTAAGGGGCAACAGACCAAGTCCACAAATGGAAAAGATTGTGGAAATTTTTAAGCAAGTTAACATAAACATTCCTCTCCTAGATGCTATTCAACAAGTTCCGTCATATGCGAAAATCTTAAAGGACTTGTGCACTAGGAAGAGAAAAGTTCAAGTACCTAAAAAAGTTTTCCTTGCGAGTAATGTGAGCACTGCTTTTACACAATAACTACCCAATAAACGAAAGGACCCCGGAAGTCCTACAATTTCTATTTCCATTGGGAGTAAAAATATCAATCATGCTCTACTCGATCTAGGTGCTAGTGTTAACTTGCTTCCGTATTCTGTTTATGAGCAATTAGCGATCGGAGAGTTAAAACCTGCGCATTGCACTCTTCAGATGGCCGATCGATCTATCACCCAACTTAGGGGAGAGCTAGAGGATGTGTTAATCAAAGTCGGGGAATTCATATTCCCTGTGGACTTTATCGTTATAGATACAGAACCTGTGGCAAACCCACGCAATCAAATTCCGGTGATACTCGGTCGACCCTTTTTGGCCACTTCCAACGCAGTAATCAATTGTAGAAACGGCTCTATGACCCTATCTTTTGGAAAGAAGTCAATTGAGCTTAACATTTACAAGTTGGGAAGTGAACCCTCCGAACCCTATGCTCATGTGTGTTCTGTCGAATTAATGGATGTCGACAGCAGCGAATTTGATCAACCTCATGATACTGACTCTTTTCATATTTTGTTGTTTGACCCAACCATGTATTCTTCCGGGTCAACATTGTTAGTTATATGTATGCCCTAGAGGCCATTACTGTACATTGGATGTATATTGTAGTGGATGTTGGGTCATATATAGGTAGGACTTTCTTGCTTGACATGATAGTACGCTATCTGGTTGCTCTTTATCTTAACATGTATACTTTCTGTCTCTCTGTTACATGTTGATAAAGCCCTTAGGATGTGTACTCGACTTCCAGGACTATGATGTGGATCATACTAGTGGGGCCTGGTTAGTCCATGAGTACATCCTTCAATGTTCCTAGTCGTGGGAATATCGAGACGGGGCATCGATATTTCAGAGTAGACTAGCGTATATCTTCTCGACCCATGTGATGGGCGATGGATGATCCCATATCCATTGGTGTTTGACATCAGAGATGGTATGCGGGTGCTCAGTGGAGACTGGGTACACTGAACGGACTCGTCGAGAACTCCCAGATGGTATTATACCTCACGTCAGATGGCATTTCTCTGGTGACACTGGTACAGCTTAGTCTGTTGACCCGAGATCGTCATAGTGTCTTGTGTGTCTCCCACTATGCTTTGATTTCCACCCCACCACGGCTCTACTGAGTCGTGCAAACAGGTGGTTTTTGGGTATAGTCCCGATTCACATGGAGGCAATGAGCGATAGGAGGGGATTTGTCTCTCCCGGTTTTGGGGGTTGATGTTGCGCTATGCTCGACTGACCATAATAGGAAATCCCTGGCCAGGGTTGCAGTGATCTACTGGTAAGTGTTATCAGTAGTTTCACACATGTTATGGACCTCACGTCATCATGACTTATCGAGCTATTAGGGTCTGACGTTTACCACCCCTAGGCGAAATATGCGACATATCAGATGAACAGACCGGACTATACGGTAAGTGTTACTGGTTGGATTCACAGGAGTGTGAGCGGGCTTGCTCGTCGATCTTCTGATCGCTCAATACCCGGGTGGCCGTTACGTTTAGCAGACCGCTTGCGGCTTGTGGGTGTTTGATATGATCATCACCTACTGCCGGCGTATTGACGAGTCTTTAGAGTCCTAGACAGAGGTTTCCTGGCTCAAGCGAAACGAAATAGGAGCGCATATGAGATATGTGCGGGACCGAGAATAATGCGTGTATGTGATACCGTATTCTATACTCGCGATGAATGTATCAATTGGTTGTATGCGATATAACCTAGTTATCGAATCGAAGATTCATTCGATAAGTCGATACATTGGATACTAGTCGGTTATATGCGACATGACCGGATCATTGAATCAAGTGTTGATTTAATGATTTAATGTATAATTATATATTTGATATATTACTTTGCATTAACTAATATTGGTTCACTTAAAAAGGATTTTCTCACTTGATGTGCACATTGTATATGTGATATATTTTTTGTGCACTTGATTGTATCATGTTTGATGATACATGAATGTTTGTGTGTATGATTGAACCATGGTTATGTAATGGTTAGGGTTTTCATTTTCTTAACTATTTCTTTTATTTATTTAATTTTAAGGCAAGAAACAAAAGGGTGGCTTACTTTGTTTTTCCTTGAAACTTTTTGAAGCTTTGAAGCTTTGACCATTTTGTTTGTTTGCCTTAACCTAACCATTTAACCTAACCCTAGTTTAGTCTCTACACATAACCATGGTTGCTATATGATAAGTATTCATTTTATTTTCTATTTTAAATAAGACTTATCATATTCTTTCTTCTTCTTCTTCTTTATCAACAAGAAGAAAAACTTGCCTCCATCAATGGCAACTTGAGAAAAAGAGTGAGAAATCCAATTCTAAAGTGAACCCACTTCCTATTTCTTCATCCTCTACCACTTGCCAAGTAGTATAGGGTGTTTTCTTCATAAGTTTCATGACTTGGTGAAGTTGGAGTTTGATCTTGAGTTGCCTCGACGTAGATCATCTTTGGAATCGAAGTCGACGACCTAGCCCGCCCATTTCTCCGATGAAGCCGACGCTAGAGCCCGGGATCCGATGATCGCAGCGAGGGGACTTCATCACGAAGCCTAGGAGGTGGAGGACCGGATCTACAAAGGTTGTAGTCACTTTCCTTTAGCAATAAATTCGTTTACTTGCTTGCATCGCTTATATATCTAGTTAACGATCCGTATTGGGGTTTGTAGGTACATGAAAAATTTGAATTGGGCATGTTTGATCACTTGTGAGACCTCATTAGTGTGCCTAAGAACCCTACAAACATCTAACGCTGATGAGGAACTTTTTATAGAGTCGGGCGATCCCCCCATTTTTTCTGATGACATTATTCTTCGGGGTATCGATGAAAGCTTTGAGGAAATTTTCGCTGATGAACTCGCATTTTTAGAAGATACGGGTGTTGAGATGAATCAACTCCAAGATAAAGAAATTGAATCTCAACCCCTTCTTCTGGACAATCATGATAATGCGAGTAATCCATCATCACTATCACTGTGTCATCTCTCCAAATTGAGACGCAATCCTTTTCCATTACACCTCTTATCACCTCCCCACTTCTTCACGTCGAAAGATGACATGTTCTTCCACCAATCTTGGTGCTTCATCGATAAATTTTTTGAATGGTTAGTATTGACCTTCGGTCTATGCAAAGCTTGGCATTGACCAATAACCTTGACCCCCTCGTGTGATTTTAAAAGATTAATATTGTTTAGCTCAAGTTTGGGGGTATATTTTGGCTCTTGAAAGAAAATGATTTTTACAAAATTGTGAGCCAAAAATAAGTTTGGGGGAGGATTTTCACTTTCATATATTCTTGCCCCCATTAATAATTTCCTCCCAAGTCTACAGGTTTTTGAGCTTAACTGATGATATCAGTGAGGACACTGCTGTAAACAGGTTTGGGGGAGGTTTGTGCTTATTTACGTATCAATTTACATTATACTTTGCATAAGCACAACTTTTTTTAAAAAAAATTTAAAAATTTTCTTTTATAACAAAAGAGTAGAAAGTGAAAAATTACATCCAAAAGATAGTAATAGTTTAAGAAAACCAAGAAAATTAGAAGTTTTCTTAAACGAACTGGTAATAAGTAGTTATGAGCTATTGTCCCAAGGATTAGTAAGATGAAGGAAGTCACTAATCTGAGGATAAAAATAAGTCTGAAAAATAGTTTCTATTCTGGAAGCCAAACATTTGAATGTTGATACCCTATTATATGCACTTACACACGTCTTGAAACTCGGGATAGTAGAGGATACCTTGAAATGCTCTTGTCTAAAAGCCAAAGTATGAAGGAAATGAGAAAAAAAATGAAGAAAACATAAAAATGGTAAAAAGAAAAAATGAACACTGGTTTTGTATCGCCAAGGCAGCAATAAAAAAAATATAGCGAGGGTGCCTTTTCACCTAGTGCCCTAAGGCCAACTGGTCTAGGAGTCACTGCTAAGCCTTAGGTGGTGCAAGACGAGGAAAATATTATCACCTAATCAGCAAGCACATGAGTAATCGGTCGGTTAGTACCTCAAGAAGTATTAACGGTCGCATGAAAATGTGTGAGCAAATCTAAATATTCATCAAATTAAAAAGTACTACGGCAGATGGACAAGATAGCTTGAATTGAATTCTCCGAGTGTAGGGATGTTCTATTCACACACGTAGGGGTATATGATCGATGTTTGGATGAAAGGTAGGAATGAAGAATAAAGACGATGTTTTATTGAAGGATGATGTGATTTTTAACATTTTTTCATGACTATTAAGATATGGCTCATGACAACTGAAAAGCTAGTGTAGTTGGAAACTCTAAATTTTCAAAGTATTTTTTTATGGTTCTTATCTTTATATGTAAATTTCACCAACTCTCTTTTATTATAGGATTTTGTGGGTGTAATCCGCTAAAAACCCTCAGGAGACAACACTCCTCCTACTAGGGACACCTAGAGGTTTAACGGCTTGTTGCACGTGCTCAGTGCAATCGTGTTTGACTACGAAAGTGTGCTATTTAGATTTTTCTTTTTCTTTTTCTTTTTCTCTTTCTCTTGAATAACTAGTTTGCTCGGGACGATCAAAGTTAAGTTTGGGAGTATTTGTTCAGTTGAAAATATTGCACTTTGGTATAAATATTTTCCTTACATTTCTTAAATAATAAAAGGTGTTTATTATAAATATTAAACATATTTGGATTTATCTGCAAAATACTATTTGCCATATGTTTATATATTATAATTAATATTATGAAGGAAAATATAGGCATTTTATATTTATATAATATTTTGGTAATTGAAAATATGCATATCATATTAGTTGTATGTATGCCCTAGAGGCCAGTATTGTACAGATGATGTATATTATATTGGATGCTTGGACATATATAGAGATGACTTTCTTGCTCGATATGATAGTATGCTATCTGGTTGCCCTTTATCTTAACATGTACACTAGTCTCTTTAAACAGTTTTTTAGTTACATGTTGGTAAAGCCCTTAGGATGTGTACTTGACTACCTGGACTATGATGTGGATCATACTAGTGGGGACATGGTAGTCTATAGGTACATCCTTCAAAGTCCCTGGTCGTGGGTGTATCGAGACGGGGCATCGATATACCAGTGTAGAATAGCGTATACGCTTCTCGACCCATGAGATGGGCGATGGATGATCCCATATCCATTGGTGTTTGACATCAGAGATGGTATACGGATGCTCAGTGGAGACTGGGTACACTGGACGGACTCGCCGAGAACTCCCAGATGGTATTATACCTCACGTCAGATGGCAGTTCTCAGGTGACACTTGTGCATGTTAGTCTGTAAACCCGAGATCGTCATAGAGTCTTGTGTGATTCCCACTGTGCTTTGATTTCCACCTTACCACGTCCATGAGGGCGTGCAAAACGGTGGTCTTTGGGTACAGTCCCGAGTCGCATGGAGGCAATGAGCGATAGGAGGGGTTTCATCTCTCCCGGTATTGGGGGTTGATGTTGCGCTGTGCTCGATTGGCCGTAACAGGGAAGTCCCTGGCCAGGGCTGATCAGAGATTTGCTGGTAAGTGTTACCAGTAGTTTCTCGACCCGTTATGAGCCTCACATCGGCACGACTTATCGGTTATTGGGGTCTGACGTTTACCACCCCTAGACTTAATATGCGACATATCAGACGAACAGACCGGACTGTACGGTAAGTGTTACTGGTTGGATTCACAGGAGTGTGAGCGGGCTAGCTCGTCGATCTTCTGATCGCTCAATACCCGGGTGGCCGTTACGTTTAGCAGACCGCTTGCGGCTTGTGGGTGCTTGATATGATCATCATCTGCTACCGGCGTGTTGACGAGTCTTTAGAGTCCTACACAGAGGTTTCCTGGCTCAAGCGAAACGAAATAGGAGCGCATATGAGATATGTGCGGGACCGAGAATAATGCGAGTATGTGATACCGTATTTCATTCTCGCGATGAATGTTTCGATTGGTTGTATGCGATATAACCTAGTTATCGAATCGTTGATTCGATAAATCGATACATAGGATACTAGTCAGTTATATACGATATGACCGGATCGTTAAATCAAGTGTTGATTTAATGATTTAATGTATAATTATATATTTGATATATTACTTTGCATTAACTAGTATTGGTACACTTTAAATGGATTTTCTCACTTGATGTGCAAGATGTATATGTGATATACTTTTGTGCATATGTTTGTATCATGTATAATGATACTTGCTCATTTGGTTAAGTGTAAAGAATTAAACCTTGGTTAAGTAAATGGTTAGGGTTTTTATTTATTCATTCATTTATCTTTTAATTTGGATTAAAAAGAAATTGCAAAAGAAAACAAAATGGTTGCTATCATTCTTGAAGCTTGTTGAAGCTTCATGAAGCTTTGACCAAAGTGACCATTTTGTCTTCATGCTTAACCCTAACCATTCATCTAACCTTAGTCAATTCTCTACACCTAACCACGGTTCATATTATGATAAGTATTCATTTCTTTTGCTTTTTAATTAACTTATCATAATCATCTTCATCTTCTTCTTCTTCTTGAGTTCAAGAAAAAGCTTGCCACCATCAATGGCAACTTGAGCAAAAGTGTGAGAAATCCACTTCTAAAATGAACCCACCTCCTATTTCTTCACCCTCTACCTCTTGCCAAGTAGTATAGCGTGTTTTCTTCACAAGTTTGACAACTTGGTGAAGTTGGAGCTTGATCTTGTGTAACCTCGACGTAGATCATCTTCGGCATCGTAGCCGACGACTTGTCCGCTCATTTCTCCGATGAAGCCGATGCTAGAGTCCGAGATCCGACTAGGACAGCGAGAGGACGTCTACGTAGAGCTAAGGAAGTGGAGAACCGGATCTACAAAGGTTGTAGCTTCTCACTTTTAGTTAAGATGTTAACTAGCTTAACTATTCGCCTAAAATTCTAGTTAACGATCCGTATTAGAGTTTCTCGGCACTTGTAAAATTTAAAATTGGCATGGTTGATGCCTTGTGAGACCTCTTGAGAGTGCCTAGGAACCCTACAGTGGTATCAGAGCCTAGCTAGAGCCTTAGACGATGCTTAGACGATGTTTGAAACCCGATCGAACCCGAAACCCTATATTTTTCACGCTCTGTGGACTTTTTCTAAAAACTGGGTTTTTTCCAGACTAAAAATGCTTAAAAAATTCAGCAGGGAATTCTAAGAATTACGGTGCAAATTTTTCCAAGAGATCAGTTCAAAGCGTGGCGGAACCGCGGCAGAAGCCTGGCTTCTGCGGCGGTTCCGTGGCCATATGATGACGTCATCATTCGCTTTTTGCACAGTAATTCCTACTTTATGATGCTGAGTTTTCTGGGAATTTTTAATTTGACTCAAGAGTTGAGTGTTCTGGGGTTGCATTGGGAATCGTTGATTCGATCGGATTATTAAATTTCGTCTATGTGTTTTTCCGGATAATTTTTGAATATGTTAAAAAGTTCGACCGGATATAAATACCCAACTTTTCCCCTGCCGGAAAAATTTCCATGTGTTGGATTTTTCTGTGGTTTAAGGACGTTCTGAGTAGTGCAAGTAACGCGATGGTCCCTCTAGAAGACAACAAACCTTAACTCGATTATGTGACCGTCTTGAACTGCCCTTTGAACCTTCGGGTTTGGGGCAGTACGGCGTGCCACATGTGAGGCGTTGGCTTGACCCTTCTACGGCTGGACCGTTGGTACTGAGGCATGAAGTGAATGTCTTTGAACCTATTTCATGTGTTGAACGGTTTCGGAAAAACTTGGGTGTTTGGATGTTCGACGGAAAGTTTAATATTTTCTATTTATCCGGAATGGGATACAATAATTGGAATTCACAAACAGTTATGAGATAGCTGAATGAATGTTATAAATCTAGCGGTTTAGTCTCACTTGATATTGAAAAGAGTTTTCGATAATGGGACTAAAATGCGGGGTTTATAATTGTTAGGCATGTGATGTCTAAGTATTTCATTTTATTAAGCATGCGAAGTCTAAAGAGGTTGCGGATTCCAACTGTTGTCGTTTTACACTTTCTTTTCTGTGACCGTAAGTGTAATATGTGATATCGCCGGTTTCGTTGCTATATGTCAACGACAATTGGGATGCGCATATTTACTTACGTTGATGACATATGATGTTATGTGTTGCTGGATATGTTATATTGGATTGTCGTGTTTGAATAGCCGGGTTTTTTTTTATGTGAGATGAGTGTTTTTCATTTTCATTCATGTAAAAACTTGTATGTAATATTCTTTTATTGGGGCACTTCCAGGTTGCGGAAGATGTCACCCGTTGTATATTATTTACATTTCTGCATTAGGATGGACCCAAGGAGGGGAGCACAAGTAACCGGGTTCTAGGGTCCAGTGGGAAACCATCTCGAGGAGTCGAGTCCGGGTCTCCTAACCCTAGAATTGGTAGGGTTGCTTGCCGCTCTCGTAGGGGTCTAGGGGTGTGGGATTGGCTATTCATCGCGACCGTGGAATCCGTGTTTTATACTGGCTCGTATTGAAAACACGGACGTCCTAGTATATCCAATATTTCATATGATTCTTCTGCTGCGATATCTGTGATGTGATCATGTGATGTTCTGTGATAGATACTGTATATTGTATATATGATATATTATATAGGCGTTACTTATGTTTTACACCCGCGCTAGCCCTGCCCCGCTCTGCCGTTAGTTACCTAACCTAACGGTGCACGAGGGGACATCGAGGCGAATACGGATGGCATAAGTGTACGTCGTATTTATCTGTGATGTTTAGGTATTTAAATGATGGGACTTCATTAATGGGATTAATAAAAGAAAAGAAACCTAAGATATTGTAGAATCAAATTTTAAACAAAAAGGGTAGCTACAGTTCTTTCTTTGCATAGCGGTATATATGATATACCCTGCACCTTATTCGATGAGGAAAGGACCGAGATCCCTTCACCGGGAGTGACTCCTTTAGCAATAACTGGCAAATGCTACACACTCGGTTTGACTTTTGATTGCTTCTATAGTTTCTGCTTTGCACAGTGATATATATGATATATCCCGCACCTCATTCGACGAGGAAAGGGCCGACGATCCCTTCACCGGGAGTGACCCCTTTAGCAAAACTAGAAAAGCCTCAAAATCACTCTATTTCAAAACTTCATTTGATTCTACAACGATATCAAGTTCATTACGCAATAGGTTTTCAGAAAAACCTGTCGTAGCCCTCCGTCATTTCAGATAAGTTGCATATAGTATTCGTGCTACATTTGTTGGCTTTCGTCAAGGTGTAGTGTGCGGTAGCTATATACTGCTTATCTGCTGCATATGATGCGACTGGATTAGGGTAGTCGTACGGCTTTGTTGGCTTTCGTCAAGGGTCGTGCGGGTGGGTTTAATTCAGTCAAGAAATGTACGGGTTGAACTTGACTAGCGGGCTGTGGTTTGTTGGCTTTCGTCAAGGTCATAGCACGCTAGGGGCAAAAATCATTATCGGGAATTTGAAGTGTTGAAATTTGCAATGAGATTGCATACCTTCTATGAGATAGTTGGATCCCGATACCCACTGCGAGTAAGAGTTACTCCTGGGAGAGTTTTACACATTACAATTAGCCGATCAAGTAGGTGTCTAGAAAGGTGTCAACGGGGTTACGCCTCTGAGAAAACGAGGTTTACTTTAATTAGGTCCGTGCGAAAGCACGGGGAACCTCCCTCAAAGTACCGACACTGGCCTGGCTGCAAGATTGGCGAAGTTGTAGGGTGTAATTAATCCCGGCTAGTCTTTCCTTTTAGGGTTTGAAGGAAGATTTGATAAAAACCAGTGAGAGCCATCCTGATTAGATAAGATAATAACCAATCTGATCTTGCAAGAGCATACGCTAAAGTGTTTTCTTCTCTCTCTCTCCAGGTAGCGACCATGTCATGCCCTGATAAAGATAATAATATGGATGTATTGACTGAACCCGCATGTTATACTGTGCTGGGGAACGTTGGTTCCGTTCTTTCTTATAAGAGTTATAGGAATGAAAAGGATATAGGGGAACACCAGGATTCCCATGCCACCCGATTGAAGAAAGTACATGGTGATGCATTTTCTTCGGGTGTGTTCGTTACAGAGAACTGTTTCTCCATTTGCCCTACGTCCTGGGTATTAGATACCGGGTCAGGATCCCATATATGTAATCAGTTACATGGGCTTAAGAAAGGCAGAGAACTTGGAGAAGGTGATAAAGACATTAGAGTTGGAAATGGTGCAATTGTTGCAGCCAAGACTGTCGGGGAATATCACCTTGTATTACCAACTGGTAATACATTGGTTCTGAACGAATGTTATTACATGCCGAACCTGATATGCAACATTATATCGGTTTCTTTGTTGAGTAAAGAGGGATATAATTTTGTATTACAGGACAATGTTATGAACATTTTCCGTAACCAAAAGTTGGTTGGATCGGGCACGTTGTGCAATGGTATTTATGTTCTAAATCAATCAACAGTTCTGAGCATAACAAACACACACAAGAGGAAGTGTTCAGAACTGAACGAATCCTTCTTGTGGCATTGTAGACTGGGTCACATCAATGTGACACGACTGGCTAAGTTGCATAAGGATGGATATGTGAAACCATTCGAATTTTCATCTTATGACACTTGCCAGTCATGTCTCAAAGGCAAGATGACCAAAACTCCGTTTACGGGACACGGAGAAAGAGTTACCGAACTCTTGGGACTGATACATAGTGATGTATGCGGTCCCATGTCTACACATGCCAGGGATGGTTCTTCGTACTTCATTACATTCACTGACGATCTCTCAAGATACGGACATGTGTACTTGATAAGACACAAGTCGGAAGCTTTTGAGAAATTTAGAGAATATAAATAAGAAGTCGAGAACCAAACCGGAAAAAGTATTAAAATCCTTCGATCTGATCGAGGAGGTGAATACTTAAGCAATGAATTCCTGGACTTCCTAAAAGAGAATGGGATTCTATCTCAGTTGACTCCTCCATATACACCACAGCATAACGGTGTATCAGAACGGAGGAACTGCACCCTATTAGATATGGTGCGCTCTATGATGAGCACAGCTGAGTTACCTATTTCCTTCTGGGGGTATGCGCTTGAGACAGCCATACATCTATTGAATATGGTTCCCACAAAATCAGTGCCTACCACTCCATATGAGATATGGAAAGGGAAGAGACCATGTCTTAACTATGTTAAGATATGGGGTTGTCCAGCCTATGTCAAACAACAAAATCCGGACAAACTCGAGGCACGGTCTGTTTTATGCAAATTTATAGGATATCCCAAAAATTCACAAGGGTATATCTTCTACCACTCTGAGGAACAAAGAGTGTTTGTTTCTCGGCATGCCACCTTTTTAGAAAAGGAATTTGTTGAAAAAGAGATTAGTGGTCATGAGGTAGAACTGGAAGAGGTTCCAGCTACAGAAGCTACAACAGAAGATCTGGTGGAACCAGAGGATTCAATAGTTCCCAATGAACCCCAGCCACTCCGCCGATCTAGTAGGGTTCCTCGCCAACCTGAGAGATACTACGGTTTTCTCATGGATGGTGGGAGCGAGGATTGCATCATGGAGGATGATGACCCAACTAGCTTCGAGCAGGCCATCACGTGTAGGGACTCAGTGAAATGGCTGGATGCTATGCGGTCCGAGATGGAATCCATGTACACCAACAAAGTATGGACTTTGGATGTTGCTCCTGAAGGGGTAAAACCCATCGGGAGCAGGTGGATCTTTAACAAAAAACTTGGTGTAGATGGGAAAGTAGAGACTTTCAAAGCTAGACTTGTAGCAAAGGGTTTTCGTCAAAGACCAGGTGTGGACTATGACGAAACCTTTTCTCCAGTGGCTATGCTTAAATCCATCCGGATCATGCTTGCCATCGCTGCATATCATGATTACGAAATCTGGCAAATGGATGTTAAGACCGCCTTTCTAAATGGCGATTTAGAAGAGTGCGTGTACATGACTCAGCCAGAGGGCTTCGTAGACAGTGGGAGCAGCGGGAAGGTATGCAAGCTGCTTAAATCCATTTATGGATTAAAGCAAGCATCGCGGAGTTGGAACATCTGCTTTGACGTCGTTATCAAAGAGTTTGATTTCGTCAAAAACCCAGATGAACCTTGTATCTACAAGAAGGTAGCAGAGAGCAAGGTTGTCTTCCTCGTATTGTACGTGGACGACATACTCTTGATAGGAAATGATATTCCTATGCTGCAATCGGTCAAGCTCTTCTTATCACAAAGATTCTCAATGAAAGATCTTGGTGATGCCTCCTGCATATTGGGAATAAGGATCTATAGAGATAGATCCAAACGGATATTGGGATTGTCCCAATCCAGGTACATTGACACCATACTAAAGAGGTTTAGTATGGAAGAATCCAAGCGTGGGAACTTGCCCACGATCTCTGGAGTCACTCTCTCCAAAGAGATGTCTCCCAAGACTGATTTGGAGAGAGCTCGCATGCAAGGGATACCCTATACTTCGGCTGTAGGCTCTATCATGTACACGATGCTATGTACCAGACCTGATGTAGCATACTCACTATGTGTAGTGAGCAGGTATCAAGCTGATCATGGAGAGAGTCACTGGACAGCTGTCAAGAGCATTCTCAAGTACTTGCGAAGGACTAAAGAGATGCTCTTGGTGTATGGTAACGGAGAACTCCAAGTGGAGTCCTTTACCGATTCGAGCTTCCAGAGTGATAAGGACGACTCTAAGTCGCAGTCGGGATTTGTCTTTACCCTTTACGGAGGGGTGGTTAACTGGAAGAGTTCCAAGCAGGAAACCGTGGCAGACTCGACGATGGAGGCTGAATACATCGCTGCCAACGATGCTGCCAAAGAGGCTGTCTGGATCAAGAAGTTCATTACTGAACTTGGAGTGGTTCCATCCATTGAGCATCCAATACCTTTATATTGCGATAACAATGGAGCAGTGGCTTTGGCCAAGGAACCTAGGTCCCATCAGCGATCCAAGCATATTCTGAGGCGGTATCACCTGATCCGGGAGATAGTTGATCGTCGGGAGATCGAGGTCAGGAGGGTTGACACGAAGAACAACACGGCGGATCCACTCTCGAAGGCGATTCCCCAGATACAGTTTGAGAGACTCTTCGGGATGCTCGGTATGCGATACTACAGCAGCTGGCCTAGTGCAAGTGGGAGATTGTTAGTTGTATGTATGCCCTAGAGGCCAGTATTGTACAGATGATGTATATTATATTGGATGCTTGGACATATATAGAGATGACTTTCTTGCTCGATATGATAGTATGCTATCTGGTTGCCCTTTATCTTAACATGTACACTAGTCTCTTTAAACTGTGTTTTAGTTACATGTTGGTAAAGCCCTTAGGATGTGTACTTGACTACCTGGACTATGATGTGGATCATACTAGTGGGGACATGGTAGTCTATAGGTACATCCTTCAAAGTCCCTGGTCGTGGGTGTATCGAGACGGGGCATCGATATACCAGTGTAGACTAGCGTATACGCTTCTCGACCCATGAGATGGGCGATGGATGATCCCATATCCATTGGTGTTTGACATCAGAGATGGTATACGGATGCTCAGTGGAGACTGGGTACACTGGACGGACTCGCCGAGAACTCCCAGATGGTATTATACCTCACGTCAGATGGCAGTTCTCAGGTGACACTTGTGCAGGTTAGTCTGTAGACCCGAGATCGTCATAGAGTCTTGTGTGATTCCCACTGTGCTTTGATCTCCACCTTACCACGTCCATGAGGGCGTGCAAAACGGTGGTCTTTGGGTACAGTCCCGAGTCGCATGGAGGCAATGAGCGATAGGAGGGGTTTCGTCTCTCCCGGTATTGGGGGTTGATGTTGCACTGTGCTCGATTGGCCATAACAGGGAAGTCCCTGGCCAGGGCTGATCAGAGATTTGCTGGTAAGTGTTACCAGTAGTTTCTCGACCCGTTATGAGCCTCACATCGGCACGACTTATCGGTTATTGGGGTCTGACGTTTACCACCCCTAGACTTGATATGCGACATATCAGACGAACAGATCGGACTGTACGGTAAGTGTTACTGGTTGGATTCACAGGAGTGTGAGCGGGCTAGCTCGTCGATCTTCTGATCGCTCAATACCCGGGTGGCCGTTACATTTAGCAGACCGCTTGCGGCTTATGGGTGCTTGATATGATCATCATCTGCTACCGGCGTGTTGACGAGTCTTTAGAGTCCTACACAGAGGTTTCCTGGCTCAAGCGAAACGAAATAGGAGCGCATATGAGATATGTGCGGGACCGAGAATAATGCGAGTATGTGATACCGTATTTCATTCTCACGATGAATGTTTCGATTGGTTGTATGCGATATAACCTAGTTATCGAATCGTTGATTCGATAAATCGATACATTGGATACTAGTCAGTTATATGCGATATGACCGGATCGTTAAATCAAGTGTTGATTTAATGATTTAATGTATAATTATATATTTGATATATTACTTTGCATTAACTAGTATTGGTACACTTTAAATGGATTTTCTCACTTGATGTGCAAGATGTATATGTGATATACTTTTGTGCACATGTTTGTATCATGTATAATGATACTTGCTCATTTGGTTATGTGTAAAGAATTAAACCTTGGTTAAGTAAATGGTTAGGGTTTTTATTTATTCATTCATTTATCTTTTAATTTGGATTAAAAAGAAATTGCAAAAGAAAACAAAATGGTTGCTATCATTCTTGAAGCTTGTTGAAGCTTCATGAAGCTTTGACCAAAGTGACCATTTTGTCTTCATGCTTAACCCTAACCATTCATCTAACCTTAGTCAATTCTCTACACCTAACCATGGTTCATATTATGATAAGTATTCATTTCTTTTGCTTTTTAATTAACTTATCATAATCATCTTCATCTTTTTCTTCTTCTTGAGTTCAAGAAAAAGCTTGCCACCATCAATGGCAACTTGAGCAAAAGTGTGAGAAATCCACTTCTAAAGTGAACCCACCTCCTATTTCTTCACCCTCTACCTCTTGCCAAGTAGTATAGCGTGTTTTCTTCACAAGTTTCACAACTTGGTGAAGTTGGAGCTTGATCTTGTGTAACCTCGACGTAGATCATCTTCGGCATCATAGCCGACGACTTGTCCGCTCATTTCTCCGATGAAGCTGATGCTAGAGTCCGAGATCCGACTAGGACAGCGAGAGGACGTCTACGTGGAGCTAAGGAAGTGGAGAACCGGATCTACAAAGGTTGTAGCTTCTCACTTTTAGTTAAGATGTTAACTAGCTTAACTATTCGCCTAAAATTCTAGTTAACGATCCGTATTAGAGTTTCTCGGCACTTGTAAAATTTAAAATTGGCATGGTTGATGCCTTGTGAGACCTCTTGAGAGTGCCTAGGAACCCTACATATCATATCAAATATTGTAATCACAATTCTTAAAAGATATAATATCATACAAATGGTTAGAATAATATTTCAAAATATATGCATAATATTTTAGTAATTAAAAGATGTATAGCATATCAAATATTCTTAATCATGTTTCTTAAAGATTTATTACCATATAAAGTGCATAGTATATTAAATATTCTTAATCAAGTTTCTTAAAGGTTTATTACCATATATAGTGATTAAGATACTCTCTCTAATTTAATAAATAAAGTAACATTATTCATAGAAATATTGTGCAAGATTTAGCTCAGGTCAAGAGATCAAGATGTTCAAGATGTCCGGATCAAAAATCTGCCAAAATCATAAAATCAATACTGACAGGGACTCAGAATCCATGCATGGAAAGTCACCATATTAGGAAGTCACCATATATGGTAACTAGTTTTTCTTCTTTGAGGGCTATATAAAGGACCAAGGGCTAAAGTTAGAAGGCATCAAGCTGAAGAGATCACGAAGTCCAAGACGGCTCACGCATCCAGGCTGATCATCAACTGTTCATCTACCTCCTTCGGAAGAGTTCGAGAAGCAAACCAAGTTTTTGTAATCATTTTCTAAGGAATAATGTGTAGATTGTTCAAGTTGATTAATAAAGGTAGTTGTTTTATTTAATTCTTTTGCATTTTACATTATGTTTTCCCTCTCTGTCTTTTCATCTTCTTTTCCCAACATGCGCGAGTAATTCTCCGCTTGTTAGGGTTCGTAGGATTAGAGTAGGCTAATGCATGATGAACATCTCTAAACCCTTTTTAAGTCCTATAAAGTTTATGAACTTTATCAAAAGAATCATTAACATCCTAATTGGGCGCGCTAACAATTCTTTGTTAGTTCCGACCGCGATTAGAGATTAGATTAATGATTGTTTTGGTAAAGGCTAGATATGAACGGAGTTCCGTGTCGAGATAAGGGTTAAGAGTGGGATTCCTTTTCCCTCCAGAAACCCTAATCTACACGCATCACCGTCGTTCTAGTTTTAAATCTATTAAAGGATAAAAAGGGTAACTTTTAATTAATCGTTCATGACTACTAAATCCTAACGAACCCTACAAGCCCATTTATTATATTAACTACATCCCTAAAATAATCTAGATCTATATATTTTGCATTCTTGCTTAACGTAGATTTAGAAACCATTCACAAAATTCTTTATTCCTCCTCTCTTTTTCAACACGTCTAAAGAGTAAAAGATTCAACGTTTCCCTGAGGACGACCCGTACTCATCTCGGTCTAGTTACATGCGACACCGTTGTTGATTACGGTTAACTACAAACACACTTTTTCACATCAATCAGTGATAATAAAAGACAACTGAATAAACCAATTCTATTTCTCCTGAACCTTGATCCATCCTCGAAGAAGTCCTTTCGAGTTCGTATATAACCATACGATGGATCTATCCAATGGAAGTGGATGTCCGTAGCAATACGGGTGTTCTGAGAAATGCAAAGGGTAGAAGAAGGGGTGGCAATGACTTATGCAACTCGGACAATCCAAAAGCCAGTATTTTAAGAAGGTTCGGTCAACTTGGTCACTGAGTCATAGTCTAGGGTCGGTCAAAGGTCGCTGCCAAAGAGAGAGAGAAAAGAAACACTCTGCGTGCACTCTAACCTAGATCAGAATGGTTATCATTTTATCTAATCCGGAAACCTCCCACTGTCCTGTCAAATTCTCCTCCAAATCTAAAAAAAGAATCAATCGGGATCACCCGAAAGAGTAAACCAATTCATCAGTGGGAATCGGGATCCAACTCTCATCGCATGATAACGTGATGGAATGCATCCACGTTACTCATACCCCAGAAGGTATGCGCATACTTGGCAAGTTTCAGTTTCTTTAGAAACTCCCGATATGATTTTTGCCCCATGCTCTTATAACCTTGGCTTTGGTCAAAATGTCATAAGTCACATGCCATGTTCTTCCCGTCACTATCTTGTCAATTTGAACCCACCCGCACTTGCCCCTGGCTTTGGCCAAATGGCAGAACGACTGTCCCAAACCAACTCATCTATCTATGCAACAAATGAATACCCAGCAGCTACCAAACACTATGCCTTAACTTTGGCTAAAATGCATAGCTTGAATACTACTGAATACCCAAAAGAAGTGACGGAGGGCTACAGCTGGTTTTTGGCGAAAAACCTTTAACGTAACGAACTTGGTATCGTTGAAGGAACCTGATAGCTTTTTAAAATATAGTGGCGAAAACCTTTTGCTAAAGAGGTCATTCCCGGTGAAGGGATCTCGGCTCTTTCCTCGTGGAATGAGGTGCAGGATATTCCACTGAATACCGCGATGCAAAACAACTTGTAATCGACTATAGTGAAGTTATTACCCTGACGCAAACTTCTGCCTAAGAGGTCAGTCCCGGTGAAGGGATATCGGCCCTTGCCCCGTCGAATGAGGTGCAGGATATTCCACTGAATACCGCTATGCAAAACAAAAGAAAACATCTTTTTAATAACACCTTTTAAATTTGTTCCAACAACTGCAAACAGGTTTGTTTTACTTTGCATTGATCAGAATCATCGCAGTCCCATCAATCAATCACACCAGAAAAGAACGAAAATAAAATGTACGTATATGCCATCCGCATTCGTCATTGGGTCCTGTCATCACCCGTTAGGTTACTTAACTAATGACAGAGCGGGGACTGGACTAGCGCGGGTGTAAAACATATACAACATCTAATAGTATATAAACCAATATACAATAATCGCTCCAGGCGTGATAATATGCAACATTACAGAAAAGTAATAAGCATCACAGAACAATACAGATAATCTGGGATCCTCGAGTTTCATAGAGCCGCTGCTGAAACCCGACGTTCCCCTGGTCGTGTGGATAGCCTGTGCAATGAAACCTAGACCCTTACGGGTGCGGCAAGTTACCCGCCAAAACATGAAGCGAGGCAGCCCCCTACAGCATAGTGAATGGACCACCCTGCACTTCACGGAATCCGGTAGCTTGAGCACCCCTCCTTGGGTCAACCTGTACCCCCTACGAGTGCGGCGAATAGTCTGCCAATTCTAGAGTGAGGCCCCTCTTCCTCTCAAAGCCATGGGATGCGGACCCGTTGCCCTCCAGAACCCGGCTATCCGTGCACTCCGTCGCGGGGAAAAACCTAGTACAGTAATGTAAAATAGTACAACAGGTACATCGACGCAACCTGGTCGTGCCCCAAAAGAATATTATACAACAGGCAGTGACGGCAGTCCACATGTTGGACGCTCGCCCCGCAATATCAAATGTACAAATAAATCCAAACTGCACTATCATTGCACACTGCTATCCACCATGACAAATCCGCAACATCACAGCACAACACAGAACATCATCGTGAATGTCACGTTCGCAAACCCGTCTAAAAGAACTATAGCAATCAGACGCGGTTTACAGATCAAAAGACATTCCCGGTCGGATATATAATGCAAGTACTGTAAACTAACATGTTTAAATTTTTATCGACTAAATATCACGAAGTGGGCCCCACGAACATTTGTTGAACAGTAACAAAATCTGGGCCCAAAAGATATATACCAAAAACCCCAAATTCCAACAGAGAAGTCACTGTGCAAATTTGGTGCAGTGATTCAATAGAATGGCCGCGGATGCGCGGCCAAACCATGGGTTTGGCCGCGATTCCGCGGCAGTCTTGTCGAATCACTTGCTCAAATTTGGTCGGTATGCTTAGAAAACCCTGCACAGATTTCTGTGATATGTAGAATAATTTTAGGACTTCATTTAAAATCGACAGAAACTGTGAACTTGAATTTTGCAGTTTTTGATTTCCGGTTCGATCGATGTTTTAAACGCGTTAGCACAAGTTAGTATAGCATAATGGTGAGGCTCTGATACCACTGTAAGTCTACGGTAGCGCCCCGGCCGTCTACAAACGCCAAATGCGGAACAAAAACTTTTTAACTGGCGCTATCGTATACTATAACCCGGATCTGCCATTATTGCTAAACTAACAAACTGTAAAGAGTGTAGAAAGGTTATACCGAATGATCAGAGTCCTTCGTTCTTTAACCATCATCCCACGCTCCGTTGCGGCTGCTCCGATCTCGTCGATCTCCGATCTGCTCGTCCAGGTGGCACCACGTCAACGATTCTTTAAACGGGCTCCCGCCTCTGACTCGAGGCAACTCGGTCGTCAAGTTTGCTAAAAGAGACGACCAAGATTAATGTAGAGAATGAGTAGAAGTCTTTGTCTCGTTACGTCCAAAGCTATGGACGAACGGTTAATGAAGTTGCCAATTAAGTCGGGTGATGGAATGAAATGAGCAATGAAATTTCCATACACCCCAAAACTATCATAATCTTTTTACAACCATCAAGTGAGAGTGAGAGAGAGGGGGAAGGGGGCCGGCCATCATATATTGGAGGGGGGTGAGTGTAGGAGAGGGGAGGTAACCATAAGGATAAATATCTAGTGTGAACACAAATAAATATCTAGTGTGAACACAAATAAATATCTAGTGTGAACACAATAAATGCACCATGAGTCACAAAACACCTCACCGCTTCTAGAACCTTCTAGAAGCATCCACACTCTTCCAAAGAAAAGATAAATCTGTCTTTAACCGAATGTTAAAAGACGGCTGATAGAAAACTGGAAACTGGCAACTTCCAAAAGTAATCCCGAAACGAATTTCAGGATAACCCCGTAACTGTATAAATATACCCGCATTTGTATTACAACCGAATACAAATGCAACTGAGACAAAGACATTATATCTACTCAATATAATACTCGGATCCGGCTTAAACCAAAGCCGACCATTATCATCTGCCCGAAATATGACACGTGTGTAAACGCACATGCATTTTCCGAACCCTGCCATAAAACCATACGGCCTCTACAACGTTTCGCCCGAACTTGGGAAACTGTCTGTGGGGGACTCTAATGACTCGTCAGTACCCTGACAGTGGGTTTAACTACAAACCGTCAGCGGCACTAGCAATGCGTAACGGCTGCCCATGGACTGACCTCAAGGGAGGCCGATGAGCGAACTCATCCGGAAACCCTACTGAGCCTAACAGTGACAATGTATATACATTCCGGTCCGTTCGTCTATGAGTATCGCATATCTGCCTAAGGGGCTAGTAACGTCAGACCCCCAATAGCAGTATAAGTCGTGTTGGAGTGTAGCCCAATAACTGTTGGAGGTAGTGCCCTCAGAGTCAATTATTGGATCACAGGTACGTGATTGCGATGATTGAGGGAGGACCTATCCCGGTAGGACAGTCTTACTCGAGATGATAGTATGCTATCTGGTTTACCTTTATCATCGTGTACTGTTTTAGGTGACCTGACACGTCGCTATTACACGTTGATAGAGCCCCTAGGATTCTTGCTTGACCACCAGCAGTATGAGGGCGATCATATAAGTGGGAGCTGGGGGTCTATAAGCTTATCCTTAAAAGGTCCCTAGTCGTGGGAGTTTCGAGACTGGGCATCGATACTCCATTAGTAGACTAGTGTATACAGTCGAGACCCCGACGAGGGGCGGTGGCCGGTCTCACAAGCCACTGGTGTCAGTTGGATCACCTAAGATGTATACAGGTGCTCATTGGGTTATGAGTACACCGGACAGGACTGCCGGGAACATGCTAGTTGGTCATATACCAGACGTCAGATGGCAGTTCCCTGGTGACATGTGTGCAGGTTAGTTCATCGACCTGGGGATCGTCATTTGTCTCGTGTGAGTTCCCACTGTATTTTGATTACTACCCTACCACGGCTCAAAGGAGTCGTGCAAACAGGTTTTAGTTGGGTACAGTCCCGAGCCACATGGAGGCAGTGAGCGTATCTTCAGGGGTTCGTCTCTCCCGGTATTGGGGGTGAGGTCGTGCTGTGTCTAGGAGAGCCATTACACAAAGTCCTTGGCCAAGGCAAGGAGATTTACTGGTAGGTATTCCAGTAGTATCTCAGGGTGTTCTGGGCTACACTCCGACACGACTTGTACCGCTTTTGGGGGTCTGACTTTTACCAAACCCCTAGGCCCGCCATGCGATACTCATAGACGAACGGACCGGACTGCACGGATATTGTCACTGACAGGCTCAGTAGGGTGTCAGGATGAGTTCGCTCATCGACGTCCCTTTTGGTCAATAGCTGGTGGCCCGTCACGTATTGGCTTATACCTCTGACGTGCTAGTGGTTAAATCCACAGCCATAGTATTGACGAGTCTTTAGAGTCCACCACACTTTCAGTTACTCAAGCTTTCGGGCGAAACGCTGTAGAGGCCGTATGGAGATATGGCAGGGTCCGATCAGATACGTGCGGTATTGCACGGATCAGGATCGGACAGTTTGTACTAGTTGCCGTATGGATATATGGCAGGGTTCGATCAGATACGTGCGGTATTGCACGGATCAGGATCGAACGGATATTACTAGCCGGCTTTGGTTTAAGCCGGTCCTAGTTTAGTACAGTGTAGATTTTGTCTTTTTGCATTTGTATCCGGACTGAATACAGATGCGGGTGTGTATGCACAGTATCGGGGTTTTCCTGTAATTTATTACGGGACCAGTTTTCTGGAGTTGCCAGTTTGCATTCTGTTCCGGCCGGTTTTCCTTTGTTCTTTCCCGGCCGGACTTTTCCGATGGAGGGGGTAATTTACAGTTTTGCAAATTACTTTTGTGGAGGGGTTTTCTTGCATAATGATTGATTATGACACCTTTCATATCTTGCACCTTGACTTGATTTAAATTGTGATTAGATGAATGGGTATGGGTTGAATAGTAACAAGCATGGTTGATGTTTTCTTGTCCTTGGATGTGGTCACCATTCTTGTGCTCCTACACTTACCTCCCTCTTGCTTTCATATAGTTCTTTCCCCCACCTTATTCTTCACTTGATGAATATGATAAGTTCTTAAAAAGAAAGGAGAGAAGAAGAAAAAGAAAAGAGAGAAAGAAAAAGAATGAGAGAGTTCATCTATGTTATGGGAGGAATTCTTCATCTCCTTCTTCTTCTTGTTTCGGAAAAATGAAAGCACCATTTTTCCTAACCCCAATCCTCCATCATGGCAACTACAAACCCCAAAGTGAGACAAGCACTCTACACTACACTTCCTACAGCAAATCTTGGACGCGTCGATTCGCCAGCTTCGCGTCCGAGTTGCCTCGGTATTGAGGTGGGAGCCCGTAAAAGCTACAGGCGATGTGGTGCCCTTTCCGACGAGGAGGAGACGGACGGAGATCCCGCGAGAAGATCGGAGTGGAGATGAAGACCGGAGGACTCGGATCAGTCGGTACATCTCTTCCCTTTCTTGTTTGTAGCTTAGACTTGTTAATGGTTACGATCCGGAGTTTAGTGCGCGGTGGTGCCGGTTTGCAAAGTCCGCAAAAATTAAAGTTTATCACCGCTTCCGCATTCCGGCGTCGGATTGACGGCCGTGGCGCCGCCGTGCACTTACATTGGTATCAGAGCCTCGCCATTAACTTAGTCTAGCTTTGTGTAATGTGTTTGCATTTCCGATCGATCAAAAAGTTCCAAAACTGCATTTTAGTTCGCATCAGTTTCTGTTGAAAATTTTTGGTCTCGAAAAATTTTTCAGGTTGTAAAATATTGATGTACTGGATAATCTAAGAGTTCTGTAAAAATTTGATGAAGTAACTCCACAGTTGGAGCGCGGAACCGCCGCGAAAACCCCATTTGTGCGGCCCTTCCGCCGCGCACTATTCACATCACTTCACCAATTTTTTACAGAGGCCTTCTGGGCTTAAAATATGGGTTTTGGAATATTAAAATTGGGCCCAGGATTTCTGTGAGTGCTACAGTTTTGATTGGGGGCCCACTTGTTAATTGTTTGATCAATCGGAAAATTTTAAACACATTTTTCACAGTATTTACATTATATCTGCGACCGTGAATGTCACTCGATCGGTAAATCCTGTCTAACTGCTATAGCCCGGTTAGACGGATTTGCGAACGTGACTTTCACGTTGATGTTCTATGTTTATGCTGTGATGTTGCGGATCGGTCGTGGGGGATAGCCTGGATGCAATGCTAGTTCAGTGTTTGTTGTATTATGTACATTTGATATTGCGGGGCGAGCGTCCGACATGTGGACTGCCGTCACTGCCTGATTGTATTATTCTTTTGGGCCACGACCTGGTTGCGGTCGATGTACCCGGTGTATGTATATTTTACTTTCTGTACTAGGGTTACCCCGCGGAGGGGTGCACGGATAGCCGGGTTCTAGAGGGCAACGGGCCCGCATCTCAGGGCATTGAGACGGAGGGGCTTCAGTCTGGAATTGCAGGGCTATTCGCCGCACTCGTAGGGGGTACAGGTTGACCCAGGAGGGGTGCCCAAGTTGCCGGATTCCGTGAAGTGCATGGTGGTCCATTCACGGGGCTGAAGGGGGCTGCCTCGCTTCAGGTTTTGGCGGGTGACTTGCCGCGCCCGTAGGGGTCTAGGATTTCATTGCACAGGCTATCCACACGACCAGGGGAACGTCGGGTTTCAGTAGTGGCTCTGTGAAACCCGGGGATCCCAGAAATCTGTATTGTTCTGTGATGCTGTACATTTCTGTGATGTTGCATTTCTTTCACGCCTTGAGCGAAATATAATATATTGGTATATATATTAGTAGATGTTGTATATGTTTTGCATCCGCGCTAGTCCAGTCCCCGCTCTGTCGTTAGTAAGCTAACCTAACGGGTAATGACGGGACCCAGTGGCGAATGCGGATGGCATATACGTACATCAGTATATTTTCGTTCTTTTTTGGTGTGATCAATTGATGGGACTGCGTTGATTCGGATCAATGCAAGTTAAAAACAAACCTTATCTGATGTTGTTGGAACACTTTTCAAAAAGCTGTTATTGCAAGGACGTTCATTTCTGTTTTGCATCGTGGTATTCATTTGGAATATCCTGCTCCTCAGTCGACGAGGCAAGGGCCGAGATCCCTTCACCGGGAGTGACCCCTTGGACAGAAGTTTGCGTCAGGGCATTAACTTCATTATAGCCGATTACTTTTGCTTTGCATCGTGGTATTCAGTTGGAATATCCTGCACCCCATTCTACGGGGAAAGAGCCGAGATCCCTTCACCGGGAGTGACCTCTTTAGCAACGGTTTTCGTCACTATATTTTTCAAAAAGCTATCCGTTCCTTCAACGATATCAAGTTCATTACGTTAAAGGTTTTCGCCAGAAACCATTCGTAGCCCTCCGTCGTTTCAGACGGGTAGCACGTAGTATTCATGCTATGTTTGTTGACCTTCGTCAAGGCATAGTGTATGGTAGCTGCTTGTTACCTTTCTGCTGCATAGATAGATGCGTTGGTTTGGGACAGTCGTACAGCCTTGTTGACCTTCGTCAAGGGCTTGTACGGGTGGATTCAAATTAACCTGGATAATGACGGGTAGAACTTGACATGTGACTTATGATTTGTTGACCTTCGCCAAGGTCATAAGAGCATGGGGCAGAAATCACATCGGGAGTTTCAAAAGAACTGAAACTTGCCAGATATGTGCATACCTTCTGGAGTGTGATAGCGTGAGCGGATTCCGTCACGTTATCATGCAATGATAGTTGGATCCCGATTCCCACTGATGAGTTAGTTTACTCCTCGGGTAACCCCGACTAATTCTTCTTTCAGGTTTGGAGGAGAATTTGAGGTACAGTGGGAGGATTCCAGATTAGATAAATTGGTAACCATTCTGATCTAGGTTAGAGTGCACGCTGAGTGTTTCTTTTCTCTCTCTCTCTGGCAGCGACCATTTGACCCGACCCTAAGACTTTGACTCAGTGACCAAGTTGACCGAACCTTCTTAAACACCGGCTTTTGGATTGTCAGAGTTGCAAACCTCATTGCCACTCCTACTTTTACCCTTTTCTCCAGGACACCCCGTTTTACTACGAACGTCCACTTCCATTGGACAAAACCATCGTATGGTTAGATACGAACTCGAAAGAATTTATTCGAGGATGGTTTCCGGTTCTGGAGAAAACGGATAGGATTATTCAGTTGTCTTTTCCTTTTACCCTCTCTCAGGTTACGAGTACTCCTTGGTTTAGGGGTAGTACACCTATTACGCAAATTGGATTGTCTTCTTCCAAACCTTAGGCTGGTGCCGACCGGTAGGGAATGAAGAAAACCAATTAGCATAACGATGGTGTGCAGAAGGTATTAAGTTCAGACAAAGCAAGGGATTAGTAGGAGGGCAAAGTAAATTGCAACAGATATTCACGACCAAACCAAATATTTCGTTACCACTCCCACATCACCTTTGTATTTCTCCAGGACACTCCGTATCACTACGAAGATCCACAGTTTATTTGGATATTCCATCGTATGGTTATATACGAACTCGAAAGGAACTTGTTCCAGTTCGGGGATGGATCCTGGTTCAGGAGAAATAGGAATAAAGTACATTCAGGTGTCTTTTATCTTCACCTTCTCTCGTGTTGCGAGTGTTCCTAGGATTGGGACAGTACACCCATTATGCTTATTGGATAGTCTTCTTCCAAACCATAGGCTGGTGCCGAACGGTAGGGAAGGAAGAAAACCATTTGGCCTAAAGGGGTGTGCAGAAGGTAAAGACTAAAGACATATGAAGGGATTTGGAGAGGTGGCAAAGAACTATACGGTTACAGTCGTGAATCTGGAAGAGGCATTACTAGGAATACCAGGATACCCCATCGAAACATTTCAATGTTTCAGTTTCACTGTGTACTGTTAATAGAAAACTGATTTCCCGATTAGATACTTACTCCAGGGTATGTATTTACCAGATACGATTCTCACATCTGTATGGTTTTACAGATGATGAGTGGGAGTAAGTTATTGGGAATTGGGTGATTATCCTCATTATATCGGGATTCGTTGTAATCGGTGATATTTGAGGAAATCACCTGGGTTGTTTGCCGGTCGGCAAATATTTGGTTTTGAATATCCGCTGTTATGCACCAATTTCAAATTGATATATCTGTACGTCTATTTTCATAGAGTGAGATATACCTTTCTGAAATTATGTCTACGACATTTACCTATATCAGTGGATGGTTAGGTAAGGAGCATTAAACAGCGGTGTAATTCTTCTTAACCATAAGTACAGTTTTCAACCTACGACACACAGTGAATGAGTAATCAGACTCAAGGGACTTTTACAGAGTATTGTATGTTGTCCAGAGTCCATCAGGACAGAGGGGTTGGTCCTCGTACTACATTCAGTTTACTTATGACTTCTCTAGTTTTTAGACAGGTGTTTCGTGGAAACGCAGGGTCCGAATTTGGAGAAGTTACAGGTATTTGAATAGAGTAGAGAACCAGGAGTAGCAAGTATCGGGATTCTTCAAAGAGATCGAAGATGTAGATACTTGTGGTATTCAGTTGAAAGTGATGATTAAGAGAAATTGCTTCTCTTTCAGGTTACTCATAATTGGAAGTATTCCTAAGTTGAGTAACGCTGATCTGGCCTCCTTCCATTTAGTTGACATGCACTGGAGACAGCTGCATGATTTGAATCTAGTTCAATTAAATCAGTGCCTCTGGTTCTATATTGGATATAGAACAGTTCATATCTTAACGATGTTAAGGTACGGGGAGTTGTCCGGTTTATGATTAAAACCAGACACTGGACAACTCAAGGCACGTTTCTGTAATGGCTGTTTGTGGGTTGACCCAGGCTATGACGAGGGTTGACTTTCTACCATCTGGATGAACAATAGCGATATTGTTCTAGACTCGCCACAGTTTTATTAAAAATGGATTTTTTCAGAAAATAGTAGTGGGAGTATGGTAGAACTGGAAGTGATTCCAGAACCACAAACGATTACTGAAGATTTGATAAGGAACCTAAAGATTCAATCTGGTTTGACATTCCATTGGCCACTCCGCAGATAAGGTGGGTAACTTCAGGCACCCGAGAGGTACTCAGGTAGCCTCAAGGACGGTGACAGGGAAGTTCTTGTTTACCCACACTTGCCATTGTTGTTGTTCCAGGCTGCGAGACCCGGCAGGAGGATGAGTATAGCGTCGTTCTAAACTAGTTTTAGAAGTGCATGTCTATATGACTCTGGCAGAGGGTTGTCGTAGTCAGTGGGAGCAGCGGAAGCATTGGTGGACATCAGGCTTATATCTATTTATAGACTAAAGCAGATGTAGCGGAGATAGATCATCTATTTCTGATGTGACAGTCATGGGTTTGACGTCATCAGAATAGGGGATGGATCTGTTGAGAAGGTAGTAGGGTGTGATATCCTGGTATTTGGATGACATACATAGAATAGGAAAAGAAATTCCTATACTACGATCGGTTATACTTTGGTCGTCGCACAGTGGTTTCTCCACAAAGGACTTGGACATTATATCAAACATACTGGTTACTAGATCTATGGTTTTAGATCCAGATTTGGGTGGTTTCCCAATCAGAGTACTTAACAGCATTCTAAGAGTATTTAGGATGGACGACTCCTGGCACGGTAGTGTACCTGCAGGTAATGGAGTCACCCTCTCTAAAGGTGTCTTACAGACTAAAGGGGAGAGGGACGTGCATGATTGGCAGATCACTTGCTTAGGCAATTGAGTCAATCATGAGATGTCAAGTACCACACCAGATGTTGTTCTTGCACTAGATGCAATAAGTTGACATTAATCCAATCCTGGAGAAACAGTCGGAAGCAGTTTTAGAACATAAGTGGATGTTCTAGGGATATGATAACGACAGCCTCATTCAGGAGACGGTTATCATTCCAGGCTTCCAAGGTGACATGGACGACAAGGAGGTTGTCAGAGTTATAGTTTTCCCTCTGACGAGGGGCAGTATTTTGGACAGGTGATCCAAGGCAATACTGAGGGAGGCATGGCGCGCAGGATACTGATTAAGTTCAGTTGACGATACAGTCTAAGAAGTTTGGATTTGGAGTTCATTTATGAGTTATGTCCCATCAGACATCCAGACACATTCTAAGACAGGTATTGCTCATTTCGGGAGATGGGTTTCTCCGCGAACATGAGATATAGAGAGACATAGAAAGAAACATCAAGGCGGATCCACTCACTAAGGCTATTCCTCGAACGCAATAGTTTCGCAAACGAGCTTTGTGAGACTGACTAGTAGAGGAGTTGGGTGTTCGGTATCACACGGACTGTGAGTATGCGACATCGCAATAATTAGCCTTGAGTGCAAGTGGGAGATTGTTGGAGGTAGTGCCCTCAGAGTCAATTATTGGATCACAGGTACGTGATTGCGATGATTGAGGGAGGACCTATCCCGGTAGGACAGTCTTACTCGAGATGATAGTATGCTATCTGGTTTACCTTTATCATCGTGTACTGTTTTAGGTGACCTGACACGTCGCTATTACACGTTGATAGTGCCCCTAGGATTCTTGCTTGACCACCAGCAGTATGAGGGCGATCATATAAGTGGGAGCTGGGGGTCTATAAGCTTATCCTTAAAAGGTCCCTAGTCGTGGGAGTTTCGAGACTGGGCATCGATACTCCATTAGTAGACTAGTGTATACAGTCGAGACCCCGACGAGGGGCGGTGGCCGGTCTCACAAGCCACTGGTGTCAGTTGGATCACCTAAGATGTATACAGGTGCTCATTGGGTTATGAGTACACCGGACAGGACTCGCCGGGAACATGCTAGTTGGTCATATACCAGACGTCAGATGGCAGTTCCCTGGTGACATGTGTGCAGGTTAGTTCATCGACCTGGGGATCGTCATTTGTCTCGTGTGAGTTCCCACTGTATTTTGATTACTACCCTACCACGGCTCAAAGGAGTCGTGCAAACAGGTTTTAGTTGGGTACAGTCCCGAGCCACATGGAGGCAGTGAGCGTATCTTCAGGGGTTCGTCTCTCCCGGTATTGGGGGTGAGGTCGTGCTGTGTCTAGGAGAGCCATTACACAAAGTCCTTGGCCAAGGCAAGGAGATTTACTGGTAGGTATTCCAGTAGTATCTCAGGGTGTTCTGGGCTACACTCCGACACGACTTGTACCGCTTTTGGGGGTCTGACTTTTACCAAACCCCTAGGCCCGCCATGTGATACTCATAGACGAACGGACCGGACTGCACGGATATTGTCACTGACAGGCTCAGTAGGGTGTCAGGATGAGTTCGCTCATCGACGTCCCTTTTGGTCAATAGCTGGTGGCCCGTCACGTATTGGCTTATACCTCTGACGTGCTAGTGGTTAAATCCACAGCCATAGTATTGACGAGTCTTTAGAGTCCACCACACTTTCAGTTACTCAAGCTTTCGGGCGAAACGCTGTAGAGGCCGTATGGAGATATGGCAGGGTCCGATCAGATACGTGCGGTATTGCACGGATCAGGATCGGACAGTTTGTACTAGTTGCCGTATGGATATATGGCAGGGTTCGATCAGATACGTGCGGTATTGCACGGATCAGGATCGAACGGATATTACTAGCCGGCTTTGGTTTAAGCCGGTCCTAGTTTAGTACAGTGTAGATTTTGTCTTTTTGCATTTGTATCCGGACTGAATACAGATGCGGGTGTGTATGCACAGTATCGGGGTTTTCCTGTAATTTATTACGGGACCAGTTTTCTGGAGTTGCCAGTTTGCATTCTGTTCCGGCCGGTTTTCCTTTGTTCTTTCCCGGCCGGACTTTTCCGATGGAGGGGGTAATTTGCAGTTTTGCAAATTACTTTTGTGGAGGGGTTTTCTTGCATAATGATTGATTATGACACCTTTCATATCTTGCACCTTGACTTGATTTAAATTGTGATTAGATGAATGGGTATGGGTTGAATAGTAACAAGCATGGTTGATGTTTTCTTGTCCTTGGATGTGGTCACCATTCTTGTGCTCCTACACTCACCTCCCTCTTGCTTTCATATAGTTCTTTCCCCCACCTTATTCTTCACTTGATGAATATGATAAGTTCTTAAAAAGAAAGGAGAGAAGAAGAAAAAGAAAAGAGAGAAAGAAAAAGAATGAGAGAGTTCATCTATGTTATGGGAGGAATTCTTCATCTCCTTCTTCTTCTTGTTTCGGAAAAATGAAAGCACCATTTTTCCTAACCCCAATCCTCCATCATGGCAACTACAAACCCCAAAGTGAGACAAGCACTCTACACTACACTTCCTACAGCAAATCTTGGACGCGTCGATTCGCCAGCTTCGCGTCCGAGTTGCCTCGGTATTGAGGTGGGAGCCCGTAAAAGCTACAGGCGATGTGGTGCCCTTTCCGACGAGGAGGAGACGGACGGAGATCCCGCGAGAAGATCGGAGTGGAGATGAAGACCGGAGGACTCGGATCAGTCGGTACATCTCTTCCCTTTCTTGTTTGTAGCTTAGACTTGTTAATGGTTACGATCCGGAGTTTAGTGCGCGGTGGTGCCGGTTTGCAAAGTCCGCAAAAATTAAAGTTTATCACCGCTTCCGCATTCCGGCGTCGGATTGACGGCCGTGGCGCCGCCGTGCACTTACAGTAACACCCTGAGATACTACTGGAGTACCGACCAGTAAATCTCCTGCCACGGCCATGGGCTTTGTGTAATGGCTCTCCTAGACACAACACGATCTCACCCCCAATACCGGGAGAGACGAATCCCCTGCCGATCCGCTCACGTGCTTCCATGTGGCTCGGGACTGTACCCAAAAAATACCTGTTTGCACGACTCCTTTGAGCCGTGGTAGGGTAGAAATCAAAGCACAGTGGGAACTCACACGAGACAAATGACGACCTCAGGTCGATGAACTAACCTGTACACATGTCACCAGGGAACTGCTATCTGACGATATGTATAATACCAACTAGCAGATTCCCGGCGAGTCCTGTCCGGTGTACTCATAACCCAATGAGCACCTGTATACATCTTAGGTGATCCAACTGACACCAGTGGCTTGTGAAACCGGCCACCGCTCCTCGTCGGGGTCTCGACTGTATACACTAGTCTACTCTGGAGTATCGATGCCCTGTCTCGAAACTCCCACGACTAGGGACAACAATTAAGGATATGCGTATAAACTACCCAACTCTCACGTATATGATCGCCATCATACTGTTGGTAGTAAAGCAAGATCCTAAGGGCTCTATCAAAGTGTAACATGTAATCAGTCACCTGAACATGTACACGACTGATAAAGGCAAACCAGATAGCATACTATCATCTCGAGTAAGACTGTCCTACAGGTATAGGTGTTGGGGTAAAAATTTACACCCCGGTTGACCAAGTCAAAATCAAAGTCAACCCCAAGCCAGGTGGGCCCAAGCCCAGGTCAAGCGGGCCCATGCCCAAGTCAAGCCCGCAGCCAGCCTTCCCATGCCAACAACAAAATCATGTAATAAATAATTTTTACGTAATTGTTTATGCATGAATGTAAACAAAATGGGCATAAAGCCAATATTTTGTAAGCCCATGGCTTATGTGCAAAAATGAAATGGCAAATGAGCCATGGGATGGCTAAAATGCCATTTTTGTAAAGCCCATGGGGCTATATATAAATATGTAAGCCTATATAAGGCAACATGATGATGAATAAAAAGATAGACTTTTTCATTCCCCCAAAAACTAGGGTTCTTTGTGCCTCCTGCTCCTTCTCCAAGGTTCTAAACCTTCTCAATTCTTTTGAATTAAATCAAGAGTTTTACTCTTTCTTTTCCAAAACTAAGTAGTTTTCCACCACAGAACCCACAAAGGGGAACTCAGATCTCCCATCAGATCTCAAAAAGGAGTGATTTTTAAAATCTCCTACTTCTTGATCTTCAAGATCCGGCCAAACAACAGGAGGAAGAAGAAGAACCCCCTTTATCAGCTTCAAAATATCCCAGGAGTTTAACTCTATACATTTATACATAACAAATATTTCCTTTCTGAAGCATAGCTTCTGTTTCTTAGGCTAAAAGCCACTTTTTCTCGCCGGCGCTCAAGCGCAAAGCGCCCACGTGCCGACACGTGGCGCACTTGCGCTCAAGCGCAAGCGCCCGAGCGCAAGTCGCCCCCGGTGCCGACACGTGGCGTGCTTGCGTTCAAGCGCAAGCGCTCGAGCGCAAGTCGCCCACGTACCGACACGTGGCGCGCTTGCGCTCAAGCGCAAGTCGCCCCGGTGCCGACACGTGGCGCGCTTGCGTTCAAGCGCTTGAGCTCGAGCGCAAGTCGTCCACGTGCCGACACGTGGCGCGCTTGCGCTCCAGCGCAAGCGCTCGAGCGCAAGTCGTCCCGGTGCCGACACGTGGCGTGCTTGCGCCCAAGCGCAAGCGCTCGAGCGCAAGTCTCCCCCGTGCCGACACGTGGCGCGCTTGCGCTCAAGCGCAGGCGCTCAAGCGCAAAGCGCCTAAGTGCCAACACGTGGCGCGCTTGCGCTCAAGCGCCCAGCGCTCAAGCGCAGAGCGCCCACGTGCCGACACGTGGCACTCTAGCGCTTGAGCGCACAGCACCTAGGCGCACAGTGCCCAAGGTGCTGCCCCCACACATCCTTTGGATGCCTTTTCCCCCTTTCTTTCTTTTATATATATACATATATACATATATATACACATATGTATACATATTTGCACACACACGTGCTCCACGACACTGTCCTTGTTAGAAAAAAATTTCTAACGGGACGCTGCCCCGCACCCCGCAAGGGGGCTGCTAGCCCCCTTGACCCCCAGCCCGCTATCCGGGTAGCGGGACCCCCGTAAAAACTCTGCGTGGCTCCCGATATATCCAAACCCCCCCTTTCAAAACACAACACACGTACACTGCACATTGAGTTCGCATGACCAGTTTAACCCGTTAATCGGAGGTTCCCTCGTCCCAAAGGCGAGGGGTAATTAACGGCAGCTTAGTCCGCGGCTGCCGGAGATTCGGATCCCCACAATCAATAAACCCCGGCCTACCCTAGGTAGGGGGAATCTGTAGTACGCCTGACAAGCGCGCGCGTATTCCCATCTCAATGGGGTGACGAAAAACACCCTACAGATTCTGGCACGCCCGGTGGGACCAATCTCTCCTCCCATATTTCTGGTTAAGCGTTCATGCGAACTCAATCTATATACATGTCTATACTTATACTAAAATAATGCTTTTTCATGCAGGTTTTCAAGCAATCACTTTCCAACAATGTCTCCGATGATGAACTTAGCTCTCAGCACGGCTCCCGTCTCCTACACGATAAGGATAGACTCTAGGACGGTCCTCCCGGCCAGTCTCGGGCGACAATGGGAGGAGGAGCCGCTACCATTTGGCACTATTATGTTTGTGTCAGCTAACGCCGTCCCATCTCCTCAAGCTCCGGTAACAGACAAACCGGTCTCAAAGGGGAAAAGGCCGAATGTCGTGGTCGTGAGGGCGCCCCAACACAAATGCAAGTCGGTGTTTGAACGACTTTCCTTGGCCCCAGCTGGGGGCAAGGCCATCAACACCAGCAAAGAAACAAGGCATCTCGGGCAAACTCCAGCGACGCCTCTGACAACTGCTCGATTGGGTGTCTTCTCAAGCCTCCCCATCACTCAGCCTATGGCGGCTTCCCGAAGAGCAGAAGCCTGCCAGACGCTCAAGGCAGAGAAACTGAGGAAGAAGCGGCTCGGACACAGAGCCAGCAAACGGGCCATGGCTCCGGCCATGTTAGAATTTATGAATTTCCAAAGCCCGGACTGCTCTGCGAAATCAGCCGCCAAAGATAAAGAGATGGCTGGGTACATGGTCCACACTGTCTACATGGCCGGACAAGAAGAAACGAACCCTCCTCTTCTTCACAGCCATGGTGATGATATGGTTGACGCTACCCAGCATCGACTCGATCTAAATGTTGAAGAGCCCGATCACGTCGATAAGCTAGAGGAGCCCATGGTTCCTACGGAATTGAGCTCAGGCAATAAAGATTACCCGGTTGTCATAGCCGGAACTACAGAACAAGCATTATTCCAATGGCTTCAAAGGCAATTTCAGGACAGGGATGAGAAGATGGCCGAGGTCTATTCCAAAGTCGACGAGCTGGCAAACGTCGTGGCAGATCTCGCGACCCAAGTCGTCCGATTGCAATTACAACAGAGTCAAATTTTGGCTCATGAGCCAGGGATTGATACCCGGGGGCAGCCAACTGATCTCCCTTCCAACCTAAAAGCGGAGCGCCTTCGCGAAAAACGGCCGCAATCAGCCTCCAGTCCTTCCGATACATACGCCGGGGGGGAATCGCCTCTAAAAGAGAAGCTGGAGAAGGTCTATTCCTTCAAGAGGGAAAAGGTCCACAAGATATTCAGGGACGCCCTAAGAAATGGTCTACAACTGCCAGAATCAAAGAGACCGCAAGAAGAGAATATGACCGACGACCCAAAATATTGCCCCTATCACAGGGTGATAGGTCATGCCATTGAGGACTGCTTCGTCTTCAAAGATTGGGTCGAAAGGCAATACAGGATGGGAGAGATAGAACTGTCTAAAGGCGTGTTAGCAAACAGTCAAGCTACGATCGCCGATTTCATTCAAATACAGACCGAAGCCTTTCGGGAACCTAATCCTCCCAGACATGTGCCTCGAGGACCAGCATCAGCAAAGGCACCTACTTCAATGGAGAGAAAGAAGAAAGTATACTCCTTCAGGAGGGATGATGTCCGCAAAATATTCGTGGACGCCTTGAACAATGGCCTGCAACTGCCTGTTCCAAAGAGGCCACAGGAAATGAACATGACCGGCAATCCCATATACTGCCCATATCATAGAGTGGTGGGTCATACCATCGAAGACTGCTATATTTTCAAAGATTGGGCAGAGGACCAATATAAGCTTGGAAAAATCTCACAATCCTCAGATGTATCGGCAAGCCACAGAGCTAGGTCATCAACACAGCTCCGCCAAGATCAAAGTTCAAGGAGCTGGGATAAGCAAAAAAGACCACCACGTCATTAAACTGGGAACAATCGACCACCATGTCATTAAACTGGGAACAGTCGACCTCTAAGTCGTTAAACTGGGAATGTACAAAAAATATATATATATGTGTAAATAAACAAAAAAAACGTGTAAATAAAAGAAAAATAAAGAAAAGCCGAAATGATAGGGCAACTCGCAATAAAAATCAGCGAGTAAAAATAAAAATGAAAATAAAGCCGAAATGATGGGGCAACCGCGAATAAATAGCCGAAATGATAGGGCAATCGCGACCTTCGCGATAAGAAAAGCTGAAATGATAGAGCAATCGCGGTACAACAAAAACAAAAAAATAAAAAAAAAACGGCGAATGATGAGTCGCTCCTGGTACTATATTCCAGTGCAGCGATGCAGACGCCGACCAAAGTCCAGTTTTCCAAAATTCTTCCGGCCCTACGGTTAGTCCCCAAATTGACTACCGTATACAATCCACGGGCTCAAATAATTCTCATCATACCCATGCCCCACCGTAATCACCAGTTACGCGGCTGGTCTCCGCCTTTAGAGTTATGCACCATTGAGAAGACCCACTCATGTGTCCTCACGATACATGAGGAGAACAAACCTTTGTGGGATCCTTACGACTCACAAAGGAAAAACACACTTAGGAGTCCTCACGACTCCTAAGGAGAAAATACACCTGCGGGATCCTCACGACTCGCAGGGAGAAAATGCTTTTATGGGACCCTCATGGCCCATAAAAATTGAAAAACCTTAGGCGATAGGGACCTAAACCCGTCTCCTAAGCCATCGCTCCGCCAACAAGAGTAGGCAAATGATGAATTGCTCCTGGCACCTCTGCTTCAGTGTTAGCAACGCTGATGCCGGCCCCCACCCCAAAATTCCAAGCTCGCCATCAATAGACCCCTAAGTCTTTAAACTGGAAACAGATGACCTCCAAGTCGTTAAACTGGAAACAACTGACCTCTAAGTCGTTAAACTGGAAACAGATGACCACCAAGTTGTTAAACTGGAAACAGATGACCACCAAGTCGTTAAACTGGAAACAGATGACCTCCAAGTCGTTAAACTGGACACAGATGACCTCTACGTCGTTAAACTGGAAACATATGACATCCAAGTCGTTAAACTGGAAACAGATGACCTCCATGTCGTTAAACTGGAAACAGATGACCACCAAGTCGTTAAACTGGAAACAGATGACCTCTACGTCTTTAAACTGGAAACAGATGACCACCAAGTCGTTAAACTGGAAACAGCAGACCCCTAAGTCTTTAAACTGGAAACAGATGACCGCTAAGTCGTTAAACTGGAACAGATGACCACTACGTCGTTAAACTGGAAACAGACGACCTCTAAGTCGTTAAACTGGAGACAGATGACCTCTACGTCTTTAAACTGGAAACAGATGACCTCTAAGTCGTTAAACTGGAAACAGTCGACCTCTAAGTCATTAAACTGGGAACGAGGGAAATCCACTCATGTGTCCTCACGATACATGAGGAGAACAAACCTTTGTGGGATCCTTACGACTCACAAAGGAAAAGCACACTTAGGAGCCCTCACGACTCCTAAGGAGAACATACACCTGCGAGATCCTTACGACTCGCAGGGAGAAAATGCTTTTATGGGACCCTCACGGCCCATAAAATTGAAAAGCCTTAGGTGATAGGGATCTAAACCTGTCTCCTAAGCCATCGCTCTCCAATCCCCAAGTGGCGAATGATGAGTCGCTGCTGGTACTACATTCCAGTACAGCGATGCAGACGCCAACCAAATTCCAACTCCCATACCCCAACGGCGAATGATGAGTCACTGCTGGTACTACATTCCAGTACAGCGATGTAGACGCCAACCAAATTCCAACTCCCATACCCCAACGGCGAATGATGAGTCGCTGCTGGTACTACATTCCAGTGCAGCGATGCAGACGCCAACCAAATTCCAACTCCCATACCCCAACGGCGAATGATGAGTCGCTGCTGGTACTACAATCCGGTGCAGCGATGCAGACGCCAACCAAATTCCAAATCTCATACCAACGGCGAATGATGAGTCGCTCCTGGTACCATATTCCAGTACAGCGATGCAGACGCCAACCAAATTCCAAATCCCATACCCCAACGGCGAATGATGAGTCGCTGCTGGTACTACATTCCAGTGCAGCGATGTAGACGCCAACCAAATTTCAACTCCCATACCCCAACGGCGAATGATGAGTCACTGCTGGTACTACATTCCAGTGCAGCGATGCAGACGCCAACCAAATTCCAAATCTCATACCAACGGCGAATGATGAGTCGCTCCTGGTACCATATTCCAGTGCAGCGATGCAGACGCCAACCAAATGCCAAATCCCATACCACAACGGCGAATGATGAGTCGCTCCTGGTACCATATTCCAGTGCAGCGATGCAGACGCCAACAAAGTCCTGAAATGTTTCTGGCCCTACGGTCTGGATCATACATCCTGCAAAACCGTATACAATCCACGGGCGTAAAACGATCCCAATCTCTCCCAAGTCCTACCGGCAAGACCACATTCAAAGTCCACCGGCAGGGAAGATTCAAAAAAAAAAAGAGAGAAGAAAAAAAAGAGGAGAAGAAAAAAAAAAGAAGGTATGTCCACAAGCAAAATGGGCACGGATGAAAACCCGAAAGGGCTCCGTGAGTAAAAACAGCAGGACTGCCGGCGAGTTTGTGAAAACCCGAAAGGGCGCAAACTCGTAAAAGAAAAAAAGAAATGAAATGCACTCGCAAAGTCCTCTCGACTTTGTGAGGAAAAAAGTCCCGCATGAGATCCCTACGACTCACAAAGGAGCAACACACTTAGGAGTCCCCACGACTCCTAAGGAGAAAATACACCTGCGGGATCCTTACGACCCGTAGGGAGAAAATGCTTTTATGGGACCCTCACGGCCCATAAAATTGAAAAGCCTTAGGTGATAGGGATCTAAACCTGTCTTCTAAGCCACCAATTCCCAAATCCTTTCGGTGCAAATGATGATTCGCTCCTGGTACCATATTCCAGTGTAGCGATACTGATGCCAAACAAACCCAATCCAAATCCTCCCGGGGCACATGATGAGTTGCTCCTGGCATTATTCCAGTGCAGTGATGCAGATGCCGACAGAAAACCAACTCCCACATCCTCTCAAGACAGATGATGATTCGCTCCTGGTACCATATTCTAGTGTAGCAATGCTGAAATCAACCCAAATCAAATCAAACCAACAACCTCTATGGCGGAATCATGCTCCGTCCCAGAATTTACCCCGTGTCGAAATCATGCTTCGCTTCGGGATATCTACCTTCCCTGCTGGAATTATGCTCCGCCTCAGACTCAAATCAACCCGACACTCCGCGCCGGGGAAAAGTCGATCAGCGACACTCCGTGCCGGGGAAAAGTCAACCCGACACTCCGCGCCGGGGAAAAGTCCATCAGCGACACTCCGTGCCGGGGAAAAGTCAACCCGACACTCCGCGCCGGGGAAAAGTCGATCAGCGACACTCCGTGCCGGGAAAAAGTCAACCCGACACTCCGCGCCGGGGAAGAGTCCATCAGCGACACTCCGTGCCGGGGAAAAGTCAACCCGACACTCCACGCCGGGGAAAAGTCCATCAGCGACACTCCGTGCCGGGGAAAAGTCAACCCGACACTCCGCGCCGGGGAAGAGTCCATCAGCGACACTCCGTGCCGGGGAAAAGTCAACCCGACACTCCGCGCCGGGGAAAAGTCCATCAGCGACACTCCGTGCCGGGGAAAAGTCAACCCGACACTCCGCACCGGGGAAAGGTCCATCAGCGACACTCCGTGCCGGGGAAAAGTCAACCCGACACTCCGCGCCGGGGAAAAGTCAACCCGACACTCCGCGCCGGGGAAGAGTCCATCAGCGACACTCCGTGCCGGGGAAAAGTCAACCCGACACTCCGCGCCGGGGAAAAGTCCATCAGCGACACTCCGTGCCGGGGAAAAGTCAACCCGACACTCCGCACCGGGGAAAGGTCCATCAGCGACACTCCGTGCCGGGGAAAAGTCAACCCGACACTCCGCGCCGGGGAAAAGTCAATCCGACCCTCCGCGCCGGGGAAAGGTCCATCAGCGGCACTCCGTGCCGGGGAAAAGTCAACCCGACACTCCGCGCCGGGGGAAAAGTCGATCAGCGACACTCCGTACCGGGGAAAAGTCAAACAACGACACTCCGTGCCGGGGAGACGTCAAGCAGACACTCCGTGCCGGGGACACGTCAGCAAGCGACACTCTGCATCGGGGAAACGTCCAACATAGACACTCCGCATCAGGGATACGTCCAACAACGACACTCCGCCTCGAGGAAACGTCTACCACGGACACTCCGTCTCAGAGACGCGTCAAGCGTCGACCGTCCACGTCGCAAAACGGGCAGTGCAGGCTCCCCACAAATCGGGAACCAAATCACTCCGGGTCAGGGAAACGTCTACCACGGACACTCCGTCTCGGAGACGCGTCAAGCGTCGACCGTCCATGTCGCAAAAAGGGCAGTGCAGGCTTCCTACAAAGCAGGAACCGGATCGCTCCGGGCAAGGGAAACGTCTACCACGGACACTCTGTCTCGGAGACGCGTCAAGCGTCGACCGTCCATGTCATAAAAAGGGCAGTGCATCCCAAAAAGTGGGACCAAAAGCAAGTCGCCTCCACGTGAAAGAAGATCCATCAATTTCATGCACACGACCTACATATGCTGTGTGCATTTATTGATGGGGGGCAATTTGTTGGGGTAAAAATTTACACCCCGGTTGACCAAGTCAAAATCAAAGTCAACCCCAAGCCAGGTGGGCCCAAGCCCAGGTCAAGCGGGCCCATGCCCAAGTCAAGCCCGCAGCCAGCCTTCCCATGCCAACAACAAAATCATGTAATAAATAATTTTTACGTAATTGTTTATGCATGAATGTAAACAAAATGGGCATAAAGCCAATATTTTGTAAGCCCATGGCTTATGTGCAAAAATGAAATGGCAAATGAGCCATGGGATGGCTAAAATGCCATTTTTGTAAAGCCCATGGGGCTATATATAAATATGTAAGCCTATATAAGGCAACATGATGATGAATAAAAAGATAGACTTTTTCATTCCCCCAAAAACTAGGGTTCTTTGTGCCTCCTGCTCCTTCTCCAAGGTTCTAAACCTTCTCAATTCTTTTGAATTAAATCAAGAGTTTTACTTTTTCTTTTCCAAAACTAAGTAGTTTTCCACCACAGAACCCACAAAGGGGAACTCAGATCTCCCATCAGATCTCAAAAAGGAGTGATTTTTAAAATCTCCTACTTCTTGATCTTCAAGATCCGGCCAAACAACAGGAGGAAGAAGAAGAACCCCCTTTATCAGCTTCAAAATATCCCAGGAGTTTAACTCTATACATTTATACATAACAAATATTTCCTTTCTGAAGCATAGCTTCTGTTTCTTAGGCTAAAAGCCACTTTTTCTCGCCGGCGCTCAAGCGCAAAGCGCCCACGTGCCGACACGTGGCGCACTTGCGCTCAAGCGCAAGCGCCCGAGCGCAAGTCGCCCCCGGTGCCGACACGTGGCGTGCTTGCGTTCAAGCGCAAGCGCTCGAGCACAAGTCGCCCACGTACCGACACGTGGCGCGCTTGCGCTCAAGCGCAAGTGCCCGAGCGCAAGTCGCCCCGGTGCCGACACGTGGCGCGCTTGCGTTCAAGCGCTTGATCTCGAGCGCAAGTCGTCCACGTGCCGACACGTGGCGCGCTTGCGCTCCAGCGCAAGCGCTCGAGCGCAAGTCGTCCCGGTGCCGACACGTGGCGTGCTTGCGCCCAAGCGCAAGCGCTCGAGCGCAAGTCTCCCCCGTGCCGACACGTGGCGCGCTTGCGCTCAAGCGCAGGCGCTCAAGCGCAAAGCGCCTAAGTGCCAACACGTGGCGCGCTTGCGCTCCAGCGCCCAGCGCTCAAGCGCAGAGCGCCCACGTGCCGACACGTGGCACTCTAGCGCTTGAGCGCACAGCACCTAGGCGCACAGTGCCCAAGGTGCTGCCCCCACACATCCTTTGGATGCCTTTTCCCCCTTTCTTTCTTTTATATATATACATATATACATATATATACACATATGTATACATATTTGCACACACACGTGCTCCACGACACTGTCCCTGTTAGAAAAAAATTTCTAACGGGACGCTACCCCGCACCCCGCAAGGGGGCTGCTAGCCCCCTTGACCCCCAGCCCGCTATCCGGGTAGCGGGACCCCCGTAAAAACTCTGCGTGGCTCCCGATATATCCAAACCCCCCCTTTCAAAACACAACACACGTACACTGCACATTGAGTTCGCATGACCAGTTTAACCCGTTAATCGGAGGTTCCCTCGTCCCAAAGGCGAGGGGTAATTAACGGCAGCTTAGTCCGCGGCTGCCGGAGATTCGGATCCCCACAATCAATAAACCCCGGCCTACCCTAGGTAGGGGGAATCTGTAGTACGCCTGACAAGCGCGCGCGTATTCCCATCTCAATGGGGTGACGAAAAACACCCTACAATAGGTCCTCCTCAATCATTACAATCACGTGCCTGCGATCCAATAATTGACTCTAAGAGCACTATCTCCAACACTCACAAGTCACAAACACAAACACAGCGTGCACATGACATGGTGTACTAGCCATGGAAAAATGTAAAAATACGGATTTGGCTTAATCGTGATTAGTATTGCACTAATCGATTTTAATCGAAATTTGCATATCATTAATTATAAAAATGCCAAAATTCGATATATATCATTAAAATAAAAAAATCATTTTAATTTCCGATTATTTTCCAAATATTGATATATATTTATACCATTTTACGAAAAACCCTATTCGCCAATCGAATAGTTTTCGCGAAACATATTATTTTAATATTCAATTTCCAAAAATAATATTTTATATTTCTGAAATGTTACAACATATTACACTTACGGTTGCAGAAAAGAAAATGAATAACTAAAATAATTGGAATCCGTATATCCTTGGATATCATAAACCCGGAATATCTCATATTCCGGATTTCATGCCTAACCTATAAACCTTGTATTTTAGTCTCAACTTAAAAACACTTTTCAATCACATTAGTCGGGTAATTCAACAAGATCCCCGACTACATTTTCGAATACTCGTCGGAAACTTTTGCAGATGGACGCACCCTCGATACCGTCGACGAAGTGAACTAAGGCGGAACATTATGGCCGCAAGCATCCGAATGGGTGCTTTTGGCTATGTGGTCTACTACAGTCACTTGGTCGCGGCTATGGGGCATGGCTGTCTACTAGAGTTACCCAGCGAGTGTCGCGTACAATACGCAATTGCGACGGAGTTTTGATCCGAATCAAAACACTGTGGCATACACTAGGTTTATAATATACCAACTAGTTTTCACAAAACTAATTAACCCGGATTCTAACAATCGTATCACATATCATCAAAGATCTGTACGCCGCTAAACATTTCAATCGGTTTTCTAAACATCCACAAAAACCAGAGAGCTCAACAACTTGAGCAACCATTAAAGATACCCAGAGAGTGCTAAACTTAACCATGGAGCAGCACATGAAAATAGAGACCACAAACCTACAAACCTGCCTTGGAACCGCGGCTAAACATGGGGTTTGGCTGCGCTTCCGCTGCCGTTTGATGGAATTGGGTGCTCAAATTTCAGGAGGCTCCATAGAAAAGCCTGCACGATTTTCTGAATATTTTTAATCACGAAAATTCCAACATTTGAAAATTTCGATAGAAACAAGGAAAAATTAGCGTTTCGAAGATTAAGTATTTTAACGCCGTAAATGTCACGTCCCGAAAGTACGGAATATGACCGGCACTTAAACTACGAACGTCTCGAGGCGTACGTAATCTAAGTAAGCCGAAAACCCAGAAAAGTAGTAGAGTGAAGGAAAATCAATTTAAAACAAATAGTTTTAATAGCATAAGCCGAATTATGCGTTTTAAAAACATCAAGAATTTCCTGAAAATTTCGGCAGAGTCTCCTTTGTAAAAACTGGCCCCCAAACGAGATACAACATGAATAGTATACGAATCAATAAAAAGGCATCCCCAAGCGGGAGTTAGCTCTTCGTCAATCGACGGTCACAACTACACGAGCAATATAATATGCAACGCCAACGGTGAGGATCAAAATTCAAAAGGAAACTTAAAACCACAAGAAAACCACAGAAATATAACGTGCGACTCTAAGGTTGAAGGAATAACATCACTGGTCTCTATCTCAAAATAAATACATGTTTGGTTGATGGAACTTCTAGATACAATAGAGTAATAATATACAAGTTATATAATGGGGGTTACGATACAAGTAAACCTACCTACTAGCAAATCACCCGAAAGAAACTATGCCCGCAAGCCGTAATGAAACCTGTACGGCAAACCTGCAAGAAACTGGGGCACAACGGGGGTGAGTTGCCAACTCGTGAATAGAAAAACATCTACGCACAGAAATCGCATAAATAACGCAACCTAGGTCAATGATCATAATATATCCTCAAATATATGAATAACATGCAGCCTAAAACGATGGTTAGGGTAATATCTAACCCGAGTGTGATCTTATGTGCCCGTGTCAGTGCCTCAGGTAGCAGTATATCATATGAATGAGGTATGAATGCATGAAAACAGAATACATGTAAATGAAGAAACTGTTTTCATAATTTAGTGAGATTTCCTTTGTATTTTTAAAATGAGGTATCATAATGAAATCAGCATAAAACAGTGCCTAGCATCGGCACAAAACGTAATCCCAATATCTCGATATCTCTGTATCACAGTCTCTGTACCTCAATATCTCGAAATCTCAATATCTAGGGCGCCGTCAATCCAGACCGGCCCCTACCATCCATCTTAAGACCACGACGGTATCCTCCGGATATCCGACGCGTCGGGTAATAACACCGGTCGGTAGTGCTCCCCTGCCGGGCTCAACGTCAACAACACATTCCTCTTGCCCCGGGGTACCGCACCGGGCCCACCATGTACCCGAAACGGTTCCTCCACTCCTCGAATCGGGTCTCGAAATCCATCAGCAAACTCATGGTGGACGACTCATACATCATGGGATAACCGCACTTTTTATTTTAAAAGAGAGAAAAGGTTTATTTATGTTTTTGCGGTTTTCCTCCAAATCCAGAAAATCTCATGGAAATCCGAATCCAAGCCTCAATAACACGTAAAATAGTGAATATATGCATGAGAATCCATGAATGCGACATAACAATGAATAACAGTATGCATGAAGTAGCAGGTAATAACTACAATATCTAAACTAACATATAAGGCAAGTACACTAATATCATGTCTAAACTATTAGCTAACAGGCTATGTCAAGCAATAATATTTTCTAAGGTGTACGTGACATGGCAATTACCGATGAAGATGTGTATGAGCCGGCAAGTAAGTGTACGTGGTACATACGCATCATCAGTAATGGTGCTGGTGTCCTAACAGCATGATATCAATAATGGAGTATGAAACATAATATAAGCATGCGATGCGAAGTGAACCACAATAATGAGTGGGAGCTGAATACTAGACGCAACTATAACTAATCTGCATTGATCTAATATAAGTCCTACAAATGGTGCCTTTTGAAATAACACGAATCATGGGGTTTTGAAAATAGGGGCTACGGTGTTTTTATGAAAAGATACGTCTTTGAAATATCCGTAGGATCCCTTGGGCTGTCTTTTAAAATACCCACGATTCGTTAGTTTTTGAAATAGGTAAGAATCGAATCTAATCTAACAACTAAACTAAACTAAAGGGCTAAGCTAACAAGCTGGACTACAGGTAAGGAAACCGCCTGACATCTGAGTCGATACATATACATACCTGTATATATATTAGTCGGTGATCCCGCCTCAATAATATCATATCCGATACCGTATCTATAATCAGACATCCCAAGTCAAGAGTGCGGATCAATCATCAAATATAGCTCGTACGTAAATCCGTCGTACGGCATCCCAAATCTGGGTACGGGTTAATATCACATTCATCATACTATTCACCTGGTATCCTCTTTATCAAATATCATGATCGGGGTACTGATCTACGTCTAGTACAATACTGATACAGCCTAAGTATGCATGGACGTGTGTGAAACACTACGTCAAGGACCCGCTACAACGTCATGTCGTATCTCAAATACGAATCTTTCCATATCACCGATATCACAACCACAAAACAAATCTCATCGACTCAGCTCAAACTCAAGTATCATCCTCAAATCCGTATGTGAACACATAGTCCCATACCCATGTGAACACATAACTATAAAGAATCCTATGAGCACATATAAATAGGAATGTATACAAGTATGTATGTGTGTATGTGTAGTGCAACACTACCTTAGGGTTCGCAACACTAAAATAATCCAACACACCAATATCCATCCTAAACATCGTTATTAATCCTAAATAACATATAATAATTGTTGGTGTGTATACGCATCCGTATACACCACCACGGACTGCGGGGGTGCTATACGCCATCCACCCGACTTCTCTCCGTAGATATAAATCTACTCACCTGGTCCTCGCTTGCCGGTGCCGACGTCGCCACGTGCTTGCTTGTCGTCTCCAAGTCCACATGGGTTACCTACATATCATAATGCACCGTATCGCATTAAAATCCGACTCAAGACCAAAACGACTCACGAATCCCACATAGGTCAAAACCTATGGTTGCTTTCACAAATCAACCCAAAAACTCTTGACGTCGGTGCACAAAAGCCAGACCATCGAGAAAAACCCAAATACACTCATTTGCACATTCACGAACACTAATTTTAATATAAAATAGGTTAAAACTCACAAAAACCCCAATTTCACTTAAAAAGTCATTTTTCCGAAAATCTACCAAGCACAAATCACCGTTTTAGTACAAAACATGATGTTTTAACAAAACTAATGGCCATAAGGCTCACTAACCTTCTTAATTAAGTCATACCAATGTTAATTAGATTTTAAACTTAATTCTTAATATCAATCTCAAAAAATCTAGTTTGCAAACATAACCAATTTTAACAATTTCATAGCAAAAATGCACAAACTACAATCTAGCTTAGATTTGCATGATCTAAAACATTAAACTACACTTAATAATGTTAATGAAGTCATGAAAAACCTAATTAGATTTTTAGTCTAACATTTGCAATTATTTTACAAAACCAAGTTTGCACTAGAAATCGAAAAATTGCGCAAACATCGCGGATTTGCGACAAAATGGTCACAACATTGCACAATCACCCAATCCACACAACTAGCTAGCTACAACACTCAAATTAACCCACATGAAAGGATTCAATTTTAAATTTCTAACTTTAACCCTTCTCTTGAATTTCATTACACAACCAACAACAACCAAATTAACACTTTAAAAGCCTATTTTAGCATAATCAAACTACAAATTAAACATTAGATTAGAATTATACCTCTCAAGTTTGAAACCCTAGGTTCTCTAGCCTCCAAAGACACCTCCTTTCACCATGCTTTAAACCAATTTGAATGTTAGAAGAGGTAGAATAGGGATTAGCTTTGAATTAGTGAAGGAATTGTGGATTTTTTTGATGTGTTTTGAGATGAAATTGAAGCAAAAGAGATGGAAATTTGGGGGGGGAAATGGGGCTGCTGCTGGTCATTTTCGGCCATGGGAGGAAGTGGGGAGTTGTGAGGGAATGGTGTGAAGAAAAAACTAAGTCAAAGCCCCTCCCAATTACCATAATACCCCCACCTACATAAATATATAAAAAAAACCTTTATTTTAACCATTCTTTTCACATAAAAGAAGTAAAAAGGAGAGGGAAAGTGAGTGGGCTGCTGTTGGTGGTGGTGGGGCTGGCCATGAGTGGGTGAGGATGGGTGAGAGAGAGTACAAGAAAATTCCATGCAAAAAGAACCTCTCAAGTTACCAAATTGCAAGTTTTCGCTAATTTCACCAAAAAAGCCTTTTTTTTCTTCAATAATTTCTAACACCGTTTGGCAGATTCATTTTGTTTCAAAAACAACATGTTAAAATTATGTTTAATATGTTATGATGCACAAAATTTATTTCAACTCATTCCAATTTGTAATTTTCCCTAATTAAATGTATTAGTGACGGCTTAAAATAATAATAAAATAATTTTTTTTCAGAAAATTTAAAATTTCACCAGTGGCTCAATAAACACCAAATACTAGCAATTACATAGCTAGAATATGTATATTTAATTTTTATAATAAAATATTTGCATTTTGACTTTTTACAGAAAACCCCCTTATTTTACCGATTTTCCGAAATTTCACCGAAACGATTTTCAAAACGCTACAGTAAAGATCTACCCAAATGTTATAGCTTGGGTCTGATACCATAAAAGTCTACCCTAGCACCGCCATGTGGTCCTAGCGGCATCAACCATGCCGGATTTTAAAATTTTTAGGCGCTAGGTTAGACTTGACAAGATCGTTACTAGAATATTGGGGTTAATCTATGATGATATGTAAACTAATAGAAGTGAAAGATGGCTATACCCTCGTAGATCAAGTCCTTCACTTCATATGCTCCATGTAGTAGTCCCGCGACTCCACTAAGCTCCACTTGAGGGTTTGGACGAGCTTCCTCCGATGACCTTCGTGCCGAAGATGATCCACGCGAAGTCTCTCCAACTCAAGCTATCTCTACACTAAACTCTTTAGTGTAGGAAACACCCTATACTTGATCGCTAGTCAAGAGTAGGATGGTGAAGTAGGGAATTTGGTTTTCTCACTAGTTTGTTCAAAGTTCCATGGTTCACATCTCATGTGAGGGGTTGGAACTTTGATGCATGTAGAGGAGGAAGAAGAAGATGAAGAGGAGAGTGTGAGCTCAAGCCAAGAAAAAAATGAGCCAAGACTTAGTGAAGAATGGCTTGACCCCTTCACTTATTGAAGCATCCATTTTTTTCAAATAAACAAATGGAACCATGTTTCAATAGTGAAGTGAGACCAATATAAAATAATATTAAGCCATGCCTCACCCATGCTCTTCATTTTCCACCTCTTATTTTCATTTTTCACAAAAATAAAAATCATGCCATGCTTCATAAAGTGTTGTGTGTGTGTGTGTGTGTGTGTGTGTGTGTATTATGAAGAATAATTAGCTAATGATATTAGTTAAGATATAATTATATCAAATATAATATACATCACATTATTAAATCAACACTTGATTTAATAATCCGGTTATATCACATATGAGCGACTAATATCATTTATCTGTGTATCACATTATCAAATCAACATTTGATTCGATAATCTGGTTATATCACATATAACCTAACTTGATAACAGATAACTGCCAGATTACAATACGATATCACATGCACGTATTTAATCAGGCCCACACACATATCACATATGTGTCCTACTTCGTTTTGCTTGAACCAGGGAACTTCTGTATGGGACCCTAAAGACTCGTCAATACGCCAGCAGTAGGTGATGATCACATCAGTCACCTACGAGCCGTCAGCGGTACTAGCTGGACGTAACGGCTACCCGGGTATTGAGCGATATGAAGATCAACAAGAAAGCTTGTCTATATCCATGAAGCCTATCAGTAACACTACCGTACAGTCCGGTCTCTCCGTCTGATATGTTGCATATCATGTCTAGGGGAGGTAAACATCAGGCCCCAGTAACGTGATAAGTCATGCCGATGTCTGGCCTATAACGGTTCGAGAAACTGCTGATAACTCTTATCAGTAAATCTCAGCAGCAGCCCTGGCTTGGGACTTCCAGTTATATTCAATCGAGCATAGCGCAATATCAACCCCCAATACCGGGATAGACGAAATCCGTTCTATCGCTCATTGCTTCCATGTGACTCGAGACTGTACCCACAATCCACCTGTTTTCACAACTCCTTTTGAGCGTGGTAGGGAGAAAATCAAAGCACCGTGGGAGCCACACAAGACTCTATAACGATCTCGGGTCTACATGTAAGTCCACGTTGCGACCCCCGGTTCTTACGGGGAGGCGGAAATGGTATAAAATCAAAATTTTAACGCAAGAGGCAACATGGACTAAGCTAGGTCGGGATCTTTACCTAAACTAAAACTAGCATACTAGGCTAAAGATATTTAGCTACTCGGATGAAGATGGTTATACCTAAACTTGAACTCCTTCTCTTCAAGCTCCGATGGTGGTTCGATGGCTCCTTCTCGTTGTCTCCGTACGCCGAAGATAGATCCACTTGAAAGCTCCAACCTTTAGCTCCTTCTTCGTTCTTTGAAGAAACTAGTTCACTTGGTTTGCTAAACCTAGTGAACTAGAATGAGTAGAGATGATTTAGAATGGGATTTTATCTATGGTTCTTGATTCTCAACTCATGAGACAAGAGAACCATAGATCAAGAGAGGGAGCAAGAGGTTGAGGGTGAGAGCAAGAGGAGAGCTCAAGAACAAGAGAGAGAATGAGCAAGAAAGAATGAGCAACTCTTTTGTCTTTCACCCTCTCATAATCCAAAGTGATCATAACTCATCATATCAAAAAAGTCTTATGTGATGGTTTGAAGCAACCATAAGCTTATCATGTCATGCACTCATTTTACTCAAATGAGCAAGCAAGAAAAAGTCTTTGGCATGAAATGATAACCATGGTTATCATGATGGTCAACTAGTCAAGCCTAGTCAACCGGTCAACAAGTCAACAAAAGTCAACAAGTCACCAAAGTCAACAAGTCAACAAAAGTCAACAAGTCAACAACCATATCACCATAACACTTAATTAATATAATAGTTAATCACATATCATATTCTCATTAGGGTTGAGCATAAAGTCAAAAAGTCAACGGTCAACTGTCAACAACCCTAATGAGAATCCGCTGCCTCTGCCTCCCTGTCAACTGTGCATACACACCCGCATCCGCGTTCCGAGGAACACGAATGCAAACTGGATAAATCCAATCCCATAAGGTACACTAGGATCTGGCTTAAACCAAAGCCCGCTAGTGTAAACTGTCCGGACACTGTACGTGCACAAGTGCACGGATGTGACCGAACCCTGTCGCAAAACCATGCGACCTGTCGCAATACCATGCGACCTCTACTCTTTTACCTAAAGGCGAAAAGCTTTCTGTGTGGGACTCTAAAGACTCGACACTACGCTGGCAGTGGGTTTAACCACAGACCGCAAGCGGCACTAGCTGTGCGTAACGGTCCCCAGGTAATGCCGACAAGAAGACCGACGAGGCGAAACCCATCTGAACTCCTACTGAGCCTGAGCGTGACATTCTCCGTACAGTCCGGTCTGTTCGTCTGATACATCGCATGGCGGGCCTAGGGGGCGGTAAACGTCAGTCCCCCAATAGCGGTACAAGTCGTGCCGGAGTGAAGCCCAATACACCCTGAGATAACACTGGAAACCTACCAGTATATCTCGTTTGCCCTGGCCAGGGACTACTCGTGTAATGGCTCTCCTAGACACAGCGCGATGTCAACCCCCAATACCGGGAGAGACGAATCCTGTCTAACCGTCACTGCCTCCAAGTGCTTCGGGACTGCACCCAACCACCACCTGTTTGCACGACTCCTTTGAGCCGTGGTAGGGTAGTGATCAAAGTACAGTGGGAACACACCCGAGGCGAAGTGACAGTGTCAAGTCAGCGGACTAAGCTGTACTCATGTCACCTGGGAACTGATAACTGACGATAGGTATAATACCAACTAGTCAGTTCCCGACGAGTCCTGTCCAGTGTACCCGTAACCTAACGAGCACCCGCATACTATCTCAAGTATGACGTACTGACGGCTGTGGGACAGACCGTCTCCCACACTGGGATGAGAAGCGCATGCGCTGGTCTACTCCGGAGTATCGATGCCCTGTCTCGATAGTCCTGCGACCAGGGACCTGAATAAGGATGTGCTTATAGATTACCCAGCCCCCACTAGTGTGACTGCCATCACAACGCTGGTAATCAAGCAAAGATCCTAAGGGCTCCACTAATGCGTATAAGTGATATACTGAAATAAACACAAGTACACATTGAAGTAGAAACAAACCAAGTAGCATACTACTATTTTGAGCAAGATTGTATATACAAGGTGAATATCCCAAGCATCCATTAAGTAATATACAAACTAGTATGATACAGTAATGGCCTCTAGGGCATATACACTAACAATCTCCCACTTGCACTAAGGCCATGTACTGGCGTATCGAAGACCTATCATCTCGATCAGCCGCTCGAACTGAGTCTGGGGTAGGGCCTTGGTGAATGGATCAGCAGTGTTATCTTCTGAAGCGACTCTCCGAACCTCGATCTCCTGGCGATCTACGATCTCCCTGATCAGGTGATACCGCCTCAAGATGTGCCTGGATCTCTGATGGGACCTGGGTTCCTTCGCTAAAGCTATAGCCCCATTGTTGTCGCAATACAGAGGTATTGGATCAACAATGGACGGAACCACCTGAAGTTCTTTCAAGAACTTCCTCATCCAGACAGCTTCTTTTGCGGCATCAGATGCAGCGATGTATTCCGCTTCCATCGTCGAGTCTGCAACGGTTTCTTGTTTGGAACTCTTCCAACACACCGCCCCTCCATTGAGGGTAAAGACAAAACCCGACATGGACTTGGAATCATCCTTGTCACTCTGGAAGCTGGAGTCAGCAAAGGCCTCGATCTGGAGGTCTTTTCCGCCATACACCAAGAACATCTCCTTAGTCCTTCTCAGGTACTTGAGAATGTTCTTTACCGCTATCCAGTGTTTCTCCCCAGGGTTTGACTGATACCGGCTTACCACACTCAGTGCATAAGCTACATCCGGTCTGGTACACAACATCGCATACATTATAGAGCCTACCGCAGAAGCGTAGGGTATAATAGACATGCGATCCCTCTCCAAATCAGTCTTGGGAGACATCTCTTTAGAGAGGGTGATCCCGTGACAAGCCGGTAGGTTACCGCGCTTGGAATCTTCCATACTGAATCTCTTCAGTATGGTGTCGATGTACCTGGACTGTGAAAGTCCTAATATCCTCTTGGATCTGTCACGGTAGATCCGGATACCCAGAATGTACGAGGCATCACCCAGGTCTTTCATGGAGAACCTGTGTGACAAGAACCCCTTGACAGATTGTAGCATAGGAATGTCATTTCCTATTAAGAGAATGTCATCCACGTATAAAACGAGGAATACTACAGTTCTCGCTACAAATCTACTATAGATGCATGGTTCATCTGGATTTTTGATAAAGCCAAATTCTTTTACCGTCTCATCAAAGCAGATGTTCCAACTCCGCGATGCCTGCTTTAGTCCATAGATGGACTTAAGCAACTTGCACACCTTTCCGCTGCTCCCACTCTGATTGAAACCCTCTGGCTGGTCCATATAGACACACTCCTCTAAATTTCCATTTAGAAAAGCTGTCTTTACGTCCATTTGCCAGATCTCATAATCGTGGAAGGCAGCAATGGCAAGAAGGATCCGAATGGATTTCAGCATGGCTACTGGAGAAAAGGTTTCGTCGTAGTCCAAGCCAGGTCTTTGACGAAAACCCTTTGCTACCAGCCTAGCTTTATAGGTCTCAACCTGTCCATCTACATCAATCTTCCTTTTGAAGATCCACTTGCATCCTACGGGTTTTACCCCGTCTGGAGCAATGTCCAACGTCCATACCTTGTTGGTGTACATGGACTCCATTTCGGTCCGCATTGCATCCAGCCATTTCACTGAGTCAACGCTCTGAACGGCCTGCTGGAAGCTAGTAGGCTCATCATAATCTATGATGCAATCCTCTCTATCCCCGTCTATGAGAAAACCGCAGTATCTCTCGGGCGGATGAGTCTGCCTACTACTCCTGCGGAGTGGCGCAGGAATGTCCTGTTCTGTTGAACCCTCTGGTTCCACTAAGCTTTCAGTAACAGTCTGTGGTTCTGGAACTTCTTCCAGTTCTATTGTGTTCCCACTTATCTGGGTTTCCAAAAACTCAGTTTCCAAGAAGCGGGCATGCTGAGAAACAAAGACCTTTTGTTCCTCAGCTGAATAGAAAAGATACCCCCTAGAGTTCCTTGGGTATCCCACAAACTTACACTGTACTGAACGTGCCTCAAGCTTGTCCGCATGCTGCTTTTTTACAAAAGCTGGACATCCCCATACCTTAAGATACTTAAGACAGGGTTTCTTCCCAGTCCACATCTCATATGGGGTGGTAGGCACAGTCTTGGTGGGAGCCTTGTTCAAGAGATACGCAGCTGCTTCTAGTGCATATCCCCAGAATGATCGCGGTAACTCAGCGTTACTCATCATGGACCGAACCATATCCAATAGGGTTCGGTTCCGTCTCTCCGATACACCATTATGTTGCGGAGTGTATGGAGGAGTAAGCTGAGAGAGAATACCATTCTCTTTTAAGTAATTCAGGAATTCGGCACTTAAGTATTCTCCACCTCGATCCGATCTTAGAATCTTAATACTTTTGCCGGTCTGTTTCTCTACTTCATTCTTATACTCCTGGAATTTTCCAAAGGCCTCGGACTTATGTTTCATCAAGAAGACATAACCGTACCTTGAGAAGTCATCCGTAAAAGTAATGAAGTAAGAATGTCCGCTTCGGGCATGTGTAGACATTGGACCGCACACGTCACTGTGTACGAGTCCTAAGAGCTCGCTCGCTCTTACTCCTTGTCCAGTAAACGGAGTCTTTGTCATCTTTCCTTTGAGACAAGATTGACAAGTGGCATACAATTGATATTCGAACGCATTCAAATATCCTTCTGTATGTAACTTAGTCAACCTTCTCTCATTGATGTGACCCAATCTACAATGCCATAAGAAAGTCTGATTCATTTCCGGAGACTTTCTTTTGTGTGTATTCTGGACGTTGAAAATCTGTGGTTGGTTTAACACGTATATACCATTACTCAATGTACCTGACCCAATCAAAACTTGATTAAGGTGAATGTTTACAACATTACTTACAAAAGCAAATTCATAACCTTCTTTAGAAACTAAAGATACAGAAATGATATTACAAGTTGCGTTGGGTACAAAAAAGCAATTACGCAAAACCAAAACATGTCCATCTGACATTCCCAGGTGATAGTCCCCCACGGCTTTAGCATCCATGCTAGCTCCGTTCGCAACTTTGAGGGTCATGTCACCTGCCTTCAAAACACTACGGTTTCTCAACGCCTGCAAAGAATTACAGATATGAGATCCTGATCCGGTATCCAATACCCAGGAAGTAGAGTTTATTGAAAGACAGTTTTCAATAACATACACACCTGAAGCTGAAGCTGCAACCTGCTTCAATTCCTGTGTTCTGGCCTTCCAGGCCCTGCAATCATTCTTCCAGTGTCCTTTCTTATGACAATAGAAGCATTCTTCCTTATCCACAAGCTTCCCCGCTATCTTTGTTGCTTTGCCTTTTCCCTTCGTATCCACTTTACCAACACCGCCCCTTGGTTTGGCGGGGGCCTTCTTCTTCTTTCCCTTGGCTTTCGCCTTGGACCTAGAAGAAAATGATCCTCCTACAAACAAAGTGGATGTTTCCCTACCTTTCTGTAGGGTGCCCTCTGCGCTCCTCAGCATGTTGAGGAGCTCTGATAGTTCAACCTCTTTTTCTTGTAGGTTGAAGTTCAGTATAAACTGGGCGTAAGTGGAAGGAAGGGACTGGAGAACTATATCTGTATATAGCTCACTCTCCAATGTGATCCCTAGGTCAGCGAGCTCCTCAATGAAGCCGATCATCTTTAGCACATGCTCGGCTACTGATGATCCGACGGCCATTCTTGTCGAAAATAACTTTTTCGACGCTTCGTATCTTGCGATACGTGATTGCTCTATATACAGTTCTTTTGTATGGAGCAATATGGACTCCATGTCCATATTCTCATGCCTCCTCTGATGTTCGTTGTCCATCGAGGCAAGCAGGAGGCACTTGGCCTTCGCGCTATCAATCTCCCAAGTCTTGCGGATTTCCTTATCCGCGACACTGGAAGTTGGACCAGGGACAGGGGGAGCTTTGGTGGTAAGAAGATACCCCAGCTTGTCATAAGTGATTGCTATCGTGACATTCCTGAGCCAATCTTTGTAGTTTGGCCCTGTCAGTTTGTTTTTATCTAGGAGTAACTTAAGTCCAGTCATGTTGATTGGTCGCTGCAATTAGGAGAGAGAAGAAGAAACACTCAGCATGATGCTCTTGCAAGTTTAGAGTGGTTTTTAGTTTGTCTAAACAGGATGGCTCCCACTATTTCTCGAATCCCTCCTCAAACCATAAAGGAAGAATTAGTCAGGATCAATCCCACCGTACAATACTTGCTTAACTGTTCAGCCAGGCCGGTGTCGGTACTTCGAGGGAGGTTTTCCAACGCTTTCGCGAAGTTCCTTAATTAGAGAACCTCTTTTCCCTGGGGGCGTAGCCCCGCTAACACCTTTCTAGGCACCTACTAGGTTTATAGCATTGATCGTTAAGTGAGAAATTTCCCGAGGAGTAGCATATACTCACAGTAGGATCGGGATCCAAATATCATCGCGTGACGAAACTGAAGGAATCCTACCAGAATCATCACACTCCAAATGGTATGCAAATCTAGCAAGTTTCAGTACTTATGAAACTCCCGATGTGGATTTTTGCCCCATGCTCTTATGACCTTGACGAAGGTCAACAAATCATAAGTCACATGTCAAGTTCTGCCCGTCATTATCCAGGTTAATTTGAATCCACCCGTATATACCCTTGACGAAGGTCAACAAGGTAATGCGAATGTCCCAAACCAACGCATCTATCTATGCTACATATGAATACCCAATAGCTACCAATCACTATGCCTTGACGAAGGTCAACAAACACAGCTTGAATACTATTGAATATTCATACGAAACGACGGAGGGCTACGAATGGTTTTGGCAAAACCGTGAACGTAGTGAACTTGATTTGGTCGATGGAACGAGATAGCTTTTAAAAGGAGTGGCTCAAGCTCCGCATTTTAAAAGTTGTTTTTGAAAAGAACCGAGTGGTTTTTCGAAAGTGTTCCAACGACTTTAGCTTGGTTTATTATCTTGCATTAGTTCTTTTAATGCGTGATATTCTTGCATTAGTTCTTTTAATGCGTCCCATCATTTAATCCTACCATTGCAGAAAACAACCAAAATATGACGTACGCTTATGCCATTCGCATTCGCCACGGGGCCCCGTCATTACCCGTTAGGTTACTTAACTAACGACAGAGCGGGGGCTGGGCTAGCGCGTCTGTAAAACATAAGCAACGCCTAAATAATATCATATATAGATATACTGCAATGATAAACATTTCAGATCACAGATAAATACATTGGATATACTAGGAATCTGTAATTTGTACGAGCCTGTAACAAAAACAGATTACACGGTCGCGGTGAATAGCCAAAACCCCACCCAAGACCCCTACGGGTGCGGCAAACTACCCGCCAAGTACCCGAAGCATAGCAACCTCCCTCATCTCCATGAGTAGGCCACTCGACACTTCGGCATACCCGGTAGTTTGTGCACCCCTCCATGGGTCTATCCTAGGAGCAAAAACAGTAAAAAGAAATTATACAATGACGGCTACAACCCCGACCCGGTTGTGCGGCCATACAAATAATTATTACATCAATTTACAAATTTACATGAATTGCAAGAAAAGAAAACTCTCGTCTCACAACCCCCGGCTATTCACCCGCGACAATCCAACATATTTATATACACATTCCAGCACATTACAGATCATGTATAACCCCGACCGATCGGCTTATAGCGATTAGCCGACGTTCAATACATGCAAACATCACAGATATAACCATCAAAGTCAAAGTGCAGTGAAGTTCGGAAAAAAAAAATACGGAATTATAGGACCCCAAAAGGAAATTTCTTTTTTGGAAAATCTGGGCACATATAATATATTCCAAAAATCCTAAAACCAACACAGACACACACTGCACGAAAAACGATGCAGAGAAGATGACAAACCGCGGCGCTTCCGCGGCACATTCCTACCTCGTGCGGCGGAAGCGCGGCGGTTTGAACGAATTAGGGCAACGTTTTTCTTGGGTGTTCACACAAAACCCTGAGCCGAATTTACAAGTGTAACGTTTTGCATTTTGAGCCAAAAAAAATTCAACAGAAACTCAGTTTTTGTAAAAGTTTGGTTTTTGGATTTTTCCGGTTCCGAACTTCGTTACACTTCACTACCAAGCTAGTTTAAGTTTAGTTAGGCTCTGATACCACTGTAAGTCTACGTTGCGACCCCCGGTTCTTACGGGAAGGCGGAAACGGTATAAAATCAAAATTTTAACGCAAGAGGCAACATGGACTAAGCTAGGTCGGGATCTTTACCTAAACTAAAACTAGCATACTAAGCTAAAGATATTTAGCTACTCGGATGAAGATGGTTATACCTAAACTTGAACTCCTTCTCTTCAAGCTCCGATGGTGGTTCGATGGCTCCTTCTCGTTGTCTCCGTACGCCGAAGATAGATCCACTTGAAAGCTCCAACCTTTAGCTCCTTCTTCGTTCTTTGAAGAAACTAGTTCACTTGGTTTGCTAAACCTAGTGAACTAGAATGAGTAGAGATGATTTAGAATGGGATTTTATCTATGGTTCTTGATTCTCAACTCATGAGACAAGAGAACCATAGATCAAGAGAGGGAGCAAGAGGTTGAGGGTGGGAGCAAGAGGTTGAGGGTGAGAGCAAGAGGAGAGCTCAAGAACAAGAGAGAGAATGAGCAAGAAAGAATGAGCAACTCTTTTGTCTTTCACCCTCTCATAATCCAAAGTGATCATAACTCATCATATCAAAAAAGTCTTATGTGATGGTTTGAAGCAACCATAAGCTTATCATGTCATGCACTCATTTTACTCAAATGAGCAAGCAAGAAAAAGTCTTTGGCATGAAATGATAACCATGGTTATCATGATGGTCAACTAGTCAAGCCTAGTCAACCGGTCAACAAGTCAACAAAAGTCAACAAGTCACCAAAGTCAACAAGTCAACAAAAGTCAACAAGTCAACAACCATATCACCATAACACTTAATTAATATAATAGTTAATCACATATCATATTCTCATTAGGGTTGAGCATAAAGTCAAAAAGTCAACGGTCAACTGTCAACAACCCTAATGAGAATCCGCTGCCTCTGCCTCCCTGTCAACTGTGCATACACACCCGCATCCGCGTTCCGAGGAACACGAATGCAAACTGGATAAATCCAATCCCATAAGGTACACTAGGATCTGGCTTAAACCAAAGCCCGCTAGTGTAAACTGTCCGGACACTGTACGTGCACAAGTGCACGGATGTGACCGAACCCTGTCGTAAAACCATGCGACCTGTCGCAATACCATGCGACCTCTACTCTTTTGCCTAAAGGCGAAAAGCTTTCTGTGTGGGACTCTAAAGACTCGACACTACGCTGGCAGTGGGTTTAACCACAGACCGCAAGCGGCACTAGCTGTGCGTAACGGTCCCCAGGTAATGCCGACAAGAAGACCGACGAGGCGAAACCCATCTGAACTCCTACTGAGCCTGAGCGTGACATTCTCCGTACAGTCCGGTCTGTTCGTCTGATACATCGCATGGCGGGCCTAGGGGGCGGTAAACGTCAGTCCCCCAATAGCGGTACAAGTCGTGCCGGAGTGAAGCCCAATACACCCTGAGATAACACTGGAAACCTACCAGTATATCTCGTTTGCCCTGGCCAGGGACTACTCGTGTAATGGCTCTCCTAGACACAGCGCGATGTCAACCCCCAATACCGGGAGAGACGAATCCTGTCTAACCGTCACTGCCTCCAAGTGCTTCGGGACTGCACCCAACCACCACCTGTTTGCACGACTCCTTTGAGCCGTGGTAGGGTAGTGATCAAAGTACAGTGGGAACACACCCGAGGCGAAGTGACAGTGTCAAGTCAGCGGACTAAGCTGTACTCATGTCACCTGGGAACTGATAACTGACGATAGGTATAATACCAACTAGTCAGTTCCCGACGAGTCCTGTCCAGTGTACCCGTAACCTAACGAGCACCCGCATACTATCTCAAGTACGACGTACTGACGGCTGTGGGACAGACCGTCTCCCACACTGGGATGAGAAGCGCATGCGCTGGTCTACTCCGGAGTATCGATGCCCTGTCTCGATAGTCCTGCGACCAGGGACCTGAATAAGGATGTGCTTATAGATTACCCAGCCCCCACTAGTGTGACTGCCATCACAACGCTGGTAATCAAGCAAAGATCCTAAGGGCTCCACTAATGCGTATAAGTGATATACTGAAATAAACACAAGTACACATTGAAGTAGAAACAAACCAAGTAGCATACTACTATTTTGAGCAAGATTGTATATACAAGGTGAATATCCCAAGCATCCATTAAGTAATATACAAACTAGTATGATACAGTAATGGCCTCTAGGGCATATACACTAACACTACAGACTAACCTGTACCGGTGTTACCAGAGGACTGCTATCTGACGATAGGTATAATACCAACTAGGAGTCCTCGGCGAGTCCATTCGGTGTACCCATTCTCTAATGAGCACATGTGTACAATCTTTGATGTCATACACCAATGGCTGTGGGATCCGTCATTGCCCTATAAGGGAAAAGAAACATACACACTAGTCTACTCTGGAATATCGATGCCCTAGTCTCGATATTCCCTCGACTAGGAACAGTTAAAGGATGTACTTTTGGACCACCCTGGCCCCATTAGTATGATCTCATCATAATCCTGGTAGTCAAGTATATATCCTAAGGGCTTTATCAACATGTAAGAGACAGACAATATAAAAATACCAGTCTACATGTTAAGATAAAGGTAACCAGATAGCATACTATCATGTCGAGCTAGAAAGTCCTCTATATATATGTCCAAGCATCCACTATATCAACAATAATGGCTTTCAGGGTATACATATTTCTAACAAAATAGTCCTTATCTCAAATGACGAAGGGCTATATTTGGTTTTGAAGAAAATCTTCTAACGTAATGAACTTGATATCGTAGTAGAATCTAGTGATTTGAAAAGGAGTGGTTTAAGCTCCGCTTTTGAAATCGAATAGTTTTCAAAACAAACTGAGTGGGTTGTAGCATTTGCTAATTTTTCTAAAGAGGTCACTCCTGGTGAAGGGATCTAGGCTCTTTCCTCATTGAATGAGGTGTTGTATATTCATAAAGGAATACCGCTATGCAAAGCAATAACTAGAGTTAACTTTTTGAAAAAAAATGATTCTACAATATCTTTAGGTTTCTTTTCTTTTCATTAATCTCATTAATGATGTACCATCATTTATGTTTCCTAAATATCACAGAAGAAACGAAAATAAAACAAACATATATGCGTATTCGCCACAGGGACCTGGGTCTTCACCGTAAGATTACTTAACTTACGGCAGGACGGGGTCAGGACTAGTGCGGATGCAAAACATATATAGTGTCTACTAATATATCATATATATAAGTAGCATTCGTCTCACGCAGTTATATGATCACATCATAGAACTCAGGCAGCAGAAGCAAACATATGAAATATTGGATATTTTAGAAGGTCCGTGTTTTAAATTAAGCCAGTAATGAAAAACACGGATTCCGCGGTCGTGATGAATAGCCAAACCCACATCCCTAGACCCCTACGAGAGCGGCAAGTGACCCAGACAATTCTAGAGTTAGACGACCCGGTCTCGACTCTTCGAGATGGTCTCCAACTGGACTCTAGAACCCGGTTACTTGTGCTCCCCGCCTTGGGTCTATCCTAATGCTGAAAAGTAAATAATATACATCATTGGTGACAACAACCTCAACCCGGAAGTGTCCTAATAAAAGAATATTACATACATCTTTTACATAAATGAAAATTGAAAAACTCTCATCTCACGTAAAACCCCCCGGTTATTCAAACACGACGATCTAATGTAACATATCAGAAGCAACGTATAACATCACATGTCATCAACGTAATTAAATATGCGTGTCCTGAATGTTGTTGACGTATAGCAACGAGATCGGGGATACACTACATATTACCCTTATGGTCGCAGAAAAGAAATGAAAACTATAATAATTAGAATCCGCATATGCCTTAGACATCATATACCCGGAATATCACATATTCCGAATTTTAAGCCTAACCCTATAAATCTTGTATTTATGTCTCGAATTGAAAACACTTTTCAATAATCGGTTGGGTAATTCAACAAGATTCCCGATAAAATGATCGAATGCTCATCGGGAACTTTAGTAGATTGCCGCACCCCCGATGTCGTCAACGAAGTGCACTTAGGAGGAACACTGCGGCCGCGAGCACTCGAGTGGATGCTTTTCGCTACGGTGTTTTCCTATAGTCACTTGGTCGGGGCTATGGGGCGAGGCTATTTAGTAGTGTTTTCCGGCGAGTATTCGCGTACGATATGTGATTGCGATGGAGTTTTAATCCGAATCGAAACTCTGTAGCAATCGATCAAATTAGATTAAAATGCTAGATTTACAAAATACAAACTAGTTTTCATAAAACTAATTAATGTGGATTCCAAAAATTGTATCATATATCAAAATAATCTGTTAAACATTTCGATCGATATATCAAACACCCTCAAATCACAGAGACCTCAACAACTTGAGCCTCATTAAAAATACCCAGAACGTGCCGAAAATCACTACGGAGCAGCACAAGAAAAAGGAGTCCCAAACTCACCAAACTTGCGGCGGAACCGCGGCTAAACCCTACGTTATGTCGCGGTTCCGTGGCCATTTAGTTGAGTTAGGTCCTCATATTTGTTGGGGCTCCATACAATAACCTGTATGAATTACTGAATATTTTTAATCTGTAAAATATCAACTTTTGAAAATCTGGACAGAAACTATGAAATTTACGGGTTTCGAACTTCGATCGAACACTTAACGTCGTTTAGACCTTACCTAATGCTCTAGCTTGGCTCTGATACCATGAAAGTGTGTCTTAACACCACTACTATGTTTGTACAAGTATCAAGTATGCAATTTTAAAAATCTAGAGTGCTAAGCTATACTAACCTAGAATCGAACTAGAGAATTACGGTTTTAGTATAAGCAAACAAGTTCTACACTAAGTGAAAAGAGAATACAACCTTTATAGACCGGTCCTTCACTTTTTAAGCTCCAAGTAGTAGTCCCTAAAATTCTTCTTACACTCCACTTGGTGAAAGGAACGAGTTTTCTTAGCGATCTTCGAGGCCGAAGATAATCCACCTTCTCTCTAACTCAAGCTACCTCTTCACTAATCAAGAAATTAGTGAAGTAAACAGCCTAAACTAAAGGGCTAGTAAAGTGTAGGTTGAAGTAGGAATTTTGCTCACTTTAGAAATGTATTTCTCTTTCTATTTTCCAACTCAAGAAAAACTAGAGAGGAAGAAGAAGAGCTTGGGTGAAAAAATATCTCAAGTGATAATGAGAGAATTAATCATGGGCTAAAAATAAGGGTTGGGTGAGAAAATATTTAGAGTAAAACAAATTTAGTGAGATGAGTCATGGCTTCTACATGCTTCTACAAGCATCTAAGCCATGCTCATTTCCACCTAATTTTTAATTTTCCTCTTAATAAATAATCATCCTAATTATCTTTAGACTTGGTGTGAGTCTCATACACCCATGTTCTATGTATCATCCACCATGACACAATAGTGCTTTATATATAAATAAATATGAGAATAATGGAGGAAAGAGGCCATAGGAAGGGATTTCCTCCTATGACGTCGAAAAAATACAACTTCCACCATTTTTTCCGACGATTGGCATCCATCATCATCATCATTATCATCTAAGATGTGCATATACCAAATTTCATGTGATTCCACCACTTTTTCACCATTGAATTAGCAATGTAAAAAGTTCTATTGTTGGCAAACCTTTAATTTTGCACCAATTAAATCAACGGTGAAAAAATGGTATAATTACAAGAAATTTGGTCTATCTACATCTTAGATGATAAAGATGAAGGTGATGTATGCCGATCGTCGAAAAAAATCATGGAGGGTGCATTTTTTCGACGCCGTAGGTGGAAATTCTCTCCTTTGGCACCTTTCCTCCATTAACCTCAATATATATATATATATATATATATATATATATATATATATAACAAGAGAAGAAAAATTATTAGTGAGCTAATATTAGTTAATATACAAATATAAATATATATCAAATTATTGAATCAACACTAGATTCAATAATCCGGTTATATCATATATAACCGACTAATATCATTTATATGTACATCACATTATCAAATCAACACTTGGTTCAATAAGCCGGTTATATCACATATAACCGACAATATTCAATATTCAATATCAAATCAACACTTGATTCAATAATCCGGTCATATCATATATAACCGGCCAATATCAAATATATATACATATAACAAATCATTGAATCAACACTTGATTCAGTAATCCGGTTATATCACATATAATCTAACCGATATCAAATATCGCCCGATTAGAATACGGTATCACATACTCGTATTTAATCAAGCTCCCGCACATATCACCATATGTGCCCCAGTTCATTTCGCTTGAGCTAGGAAAGCTCTATGTGGGACTCTAAAGACTCGTCAATACTCCAGCAGTAGGTAATGATCATATCAGATACCCACAAGCAGTTAGCGGTACTAGCTGGACGTAACGGCTATCCAGGTATTGAGCGAATAGAAGATCAACAAGCAAGCTTGTCCAAACTCCCACAAAGCATATAAGCAACACTTACCGTATAGTCCCGTCTCTTCATCTGATATGTCGCATATCGAGTCTAGGGGTGGAATCGTCAGACCCCAGTAACTTGATAAGTCATGCCGATGTGTGGCCTATAACGGTTTGAGAAACTACTGATAACAATTACCAATAAATCTCATCAGCCCTGGCCAGGGACTTGCTATTATAGCCAATCGAGTATAACGTAATATCAACTCCCTATACCGGGAGAGACGAAACCCCTTCTATCGCTCACTGTCACCATGTGACTCGGGACTGTACCCAAAATCCACTTGTTTGCACGACTCCTTTAAGCCATGGTAGGGAGGAAATCAAAGCACAGTGGGAACCATACAAGACACTATGACGATCTCGAGTCTACAGACTAACCTGTACCAGTGTCACCAGAGAACTGCTATTTGATGATATGTATTGTACCATTTAGGAGTTCTCGGTGAGTCATGTTCGGTGTACCCATTCTATAATGAGCACCTGCGCACAATCTTTGATGTCAAACACCAATGGTTGTCGGATCAACCATCGCCCCATACAGGGTCAAGAAATGTACACACTAGTCTACTATGGAATATCGATGCCCCGTCTCGATACTCCCTCGACTAGGAACTATTAAAAGATGTGCTTGCGGACTACTCAAGCCCTACTACTACATCATAGTCCCGGTAGTCAGGCTAACATCCTAAGGGCTTTATCATCATGTATCAGAGAGACAGTATAATAATACAAGTGTACATGTTAAGATAAAGAGCAACTAGTAGCATACTATCATGTCATGCAAGAAAGTTCGCTATATATATGTCCAAGCATCCATTATATCATACAATAATGGCCTCTAGGGCATACATATTCCTAACAGTAAAGACCTCGGTATCTTTTGAGTTTTCCTTCTAAAGCGCAGTCTTCAATCCGGAATTTTTATCATCTTTATGGAAATCATAAGACTTATTCTTTATTCCTACCTCTCCTTCAAACATTGATCGTATACCCTGTGTAAATTTCACTTCCACACTCAAGAATTCAATTCAAGGTATAGTACCCTTGCCCTAATACCTAGTACTATTTCTTTTTATTAATGGTGGACAGATTTGCTCACACACTTTTCATGCGACTACTACTGCTTCTCGAGGCACTAATCAGCCGATTACCATGTAACATTTTGAAATATTTTAGATAATTAATTATTTTATTTATTTAATTAAAAATGTTATTTTAATTTTATTGTAATAAAAAGGACTTTTAATATGTGATAGAATAATTAGTAAAGAAAACAGCTTGTTTTGACAATAAGGAGTGTCATGAGGGGGTTTTAGTGAAATTTTTAGTTTCATTATGAAATTGGATATTGTGTGAGGTTTTTTTTGTAAAGGTGTTAGGTCATGGTTAGGGTTAGTTAAACCTCACACACACCACAACTCAAACTGAACCTCAAGCTCACACCTCCTCCTTCTCTTTACACCTCATCCTTGCATGAAAATACCATCTCCTTTCATGCTTACGCCCCCTACTCCTCTCATGCCACCTCCACCTCTCAACCTCCACATCATGCTTTCTCTACACATATTATTTCTTCTTATCTCAACTGAACACAATAGTTTTTCAAACTCCAAACACAAATAACTCTAATTGTTTCTCATATCCAAAGAGTGAAACCTTATCCTCTCCTCAAAGTTGTGCACACTCTCATCTTAGAAGCCACTACAACCATAGATGCTTCCACAAACACTTCTTGAGCAGGATCTTCTTGTACACAATATCCATAGGTATAATTCCTTTCCTCCTTGTAAGTTCTGTATAAGTTCATATTTGTTTTTAGTGTGCAGTGTAGAAAACAGTGTATTTTGTGATATCTGGCTCACTGAAAATGAATCTGGAACTAATAGGTGTAATCACTAGAAAAACTAGCAAGACCAAAACCATACATAGATCATTAGAGAACTTTACACAAAGCCTTAGCCCCTAACTCCCGACAAAGACTGGCGACATCCCACCATTTTCCGGCGGCGCCGGCCTTCCCTAGGAGTTTGGTGTTCATTTTTCTTAGGTAACTTTGTTTTGGTATTTTATAAGTCTCTGTATTGTTTGTTTTGTCTAAATATTTACACAGTAAAATCTGGGAATGTTTTAGTAACGGTTTTACCAAATTTCCGATATTCCGATACGGTTTTTTTACGTATTTTGTACTGAGACTGAAATATCAACGTTCATACGTAGATTTCAGTGGCATATTATTGTTTTTGGGTTAAGTGAGCTGTATGTTCTAACCTACGGGTGTTTAGCTCGTTGTTTTGGGTTTTAATATGATATTTACATCGATATGGTTTTAAATACGATTATAGGTGCTATCGCGAGAATTTCTGAGATGGAGTTGGCGGATATAGCAGTATGGATTTCAGCAAGCTTATCAAGTTGGTGAGTAGATTTATATCTACGGGGAAAGTCGGGTGGATGGCGTATAGCCCCCCGCAACCTTATAAATAGTATTATGATATATAACAGTTTTAGAAATTGATTAAGATATGTAAATTTGAATTAAATTGCATCAAGTATGATACTCATGTGCATATAGTTTACGGATGGTTTGGTAAGTTGGTACTAAGGATTATGCCGTACTAGAGAGGATTTGAGATATAGTGATAATGTGAGACAATATACGGGGAATTATATGTATTGGAAATGATGAGATTTATATGCCGAATAACGGCCAAGTGTTTCTTTAGACTCGTAGAGTTAGATTATTTTCCGTTTTAGGATGTAATACTTGGGTGAACTATATTCTTTTAAAAACTACGATTCGTTTCCCTTTTAATGATAAAATACAAGGATGTGGTGCCAATTTCCAAAACGAATATCTATTTTAATCTGAGGCAGCTTCCTTATCTCAAAACCAATGTTTCGTTTCCTTTTCAAAGATAATGATATAGCTCATAGCAGGTAAGTACAACTATTAGTTATGCATAGATTTACTTTACATGTTCGCATTTTATTTATCGATAGTACACGTTTCTGTAATACCAACACTCTGATAGAACACTGCATAAATACCAATGAGTACTATGCTGCACAAGCACGTACATGTACGTTACACCACATCTCATTGGTACTGCCATGTCACTGTAGAACTGTTATACTCCGTAATACGTATATAGATGTTGATATCAGTAGGCTATTACACCTTTAGAACACTTGCACAAATACTAATGATTACCATGCGGCACGAGCACAGACGCGTATGTTACACTACACATCATTAGTATTGCCATGACACAGTAGGATTGATAAGTGTATCTGTTTGTATGATTTATTTACGCACTTTACCTTATTATCTGTTAAGCATTGTGAATACCAGTATTATGAATGTTATATTTGATTTTATGAGTTTTCTGGACGTTTTACTTTTGATGATATATATCAGTGGTATGGGACGCTGTTATATATGTATATATATAATATATCATCAGGATAATTTAGACAAATATTTTCTTTCTTTACTTGATATTTTCTGAAGTTGATGATTTAACATCCACCATGAGTTTTATGTCTTCTGATTATTTTATTTCGAACCGAGGTGGGGGGTTATACGGTTTCAGACTTGTTACTTATCCGGACTGAGGTGGGGGTTATACAGTCGGATACATGGTGGACCCGGTTTGAGGCCGAGGGGCAGGATAGCCGCATTATAGGCGGGGAGCCTAACGAGAATACTCGATACCGGAGATAGAGTTGAGCACGGTAGATATCCCGGGGATGCTGATCGGGGTTCGATTGGACACGGCTGATATCCAGGGAATACTGACCGGGGCCAAGGATATCGGGTGGCGATCATCTGTTGAGATGGTGTTGACGGTATCTGCATTTACGTGTCGATGCTGGACATGAGAGATTTCTGATTTCGATGTCGATGCTGGACATCTATATATATATTGATATTATTGTTATCATGAGGTACACAGTTAGATATCATTTATTGGATTCGACTAGGACTGATCCGGGGGACAGTACCTATATATGTATTCTACTTGGGATTGTATTACAGTTAGTGTTGCATTATGATCTATACGTATATCATATTATAGTGTAGGGTTCCTAAGCACACTAATGAGGTCTCACAAGTGATCAAACATGGCTAATTCAAAATTTTCCATATGCCTACAAACCCTAATACGGATCGTTAATTAGATGTATAGACGATGCAATGCAAGTTAACGACTTTAACTAAAAGGGAAGGGCTACAACCTTTGTAGATCCGGTCCTCTACCTCCATAGCTCCGTGATGAAGTCCCTCCGCTGTACCCATCGGATCTCGGACTCTCGCGGTGGTTTCATCGAAAAATTGATCGGGCTAGGTCGTCGACTTCGATGCCGAAGATGATCTACGTCGAGGCAACTCAAGATCAAACTCCAACTTCACCAAGTCATGAAACTTGTGAAGAAAACACCCTATACTACTTGGCAAGTGGTAGAGGATGAAGAAATAGGAAGTGGGTTCACTTTAGAATTGGATTTCTCACTCTTTTTCTCAAGTTGCCATTGATGGAGGCAAGTTTTTCTTCTTGTTGATGATGAAGAATAAGAAGAAAGAATATGATAAGATTTATTCAAAATAGAAAATAAAATGAATACTTATCATATAGCAACCATGGTTAGGTATAGAGAATAAACTATGGTTAGGTTGAATGGTTAGGGTTAAGCATGAGACAAAAATGGTGGACTTGTTCAAAGCTTCATGAAACTTCAACAAGCAAACAAAGAAAGCCACCATGACTAATTTTGCAAAAATGAATAAATAAATAAACTAAATAATCAAGAGAAGATGATAAAACCCTAACCATTTACTTAACCAAGGTTTAAGTCTTACACAAACCCAAGTTTGCATGTATCATCAAACATGATACAAACAAGTGCACAAAAGTATATCACATATACAACTTGTGTATTTAAAGTGAGAAAATCCATTTAAAGTGAACTAATATTAGTTAATGTAAAGTAATATGTCAAATATATAATTATACATTAAATCATTAAATCAACACTTGATTTAACGATCCGGTCATATCGGATATAACCGACTAATATCCAATGTATCGGCTTATCGAATCAATCTTTGATTCGATAACTAGGTTATATCGCATACAACAAATCGATACATTCATCGCGAGAATAGAATACGGTATCACATACACGCATTATTCTCGGTCCCGCACATATCTCATATGCGCTCTTATTTCGTTTCGCTTGAGCCAGGAAACCTCTGTGTAGGACTCTAAAGACTCGTCAATACGCCTGCAGCAGATGATGATCATATCAAACACCCCCAAGCCGTAAGCGGTCTGCTAAACGTAACGGCCACCCGGGTATTGAGCGATCAGAAGATCGACGAGCAAGCCCGCTCACACTCCTGTGAATCCAACCAGTAACACTTACCGAACAGTCTGGTCTGTTCGTCTGATATGTCGCATATCTCGCCTAGGGGTGGTAAACGTCAGACCCCAATAGCTTGATAAGTCATGCTGACGTAAGGTCCATAACAATCATGAAACTACTAATAACTCTTACCAGTATATCACTGCAACCCTGGCCAGGGATTTCCTGTTATGGCCAGTCGAGCATAGCGCAACATCAACCCCCAATACCGGGAGAGACGAATCCCCTCCTATCGCTCATTGCCTCCATGTGAATCGGGACTGTACCTAAAAACCACCTGTTTGCATGATTCAGTAGAGCCGTGGTAGGGTGGAAATCAAAGCACAGTAGGAGACACACAAGACTCTATGACGATCTCGGGTCAACAGACTAAGCTGTACCAGTGTCACCAGAGAACTGCCATCTGACGTGAGGTATAATACCATCTGGGAGTTCTCGGCGAGTCCGTTCAGTGTACCCAGTCTCCACTGAGCACCCGCATACCATCTCTGATGTCAAACACCAATGGATATGGGATCATCCATCGCCCATCACATGGGTCGAGAAGATATACGCTAGTCTACTCTGGAATATCGATGCCCCGTCTCGATATTCTCACGACTAGGAACATTGAAGGATGTACTCATGGACTACCCAGGCCCCACTAGTATGATCTGCATCATAGTCCTGGAAGTCGAGCACACATCCTAAGGGCTTTATCAACAAGTAACAGAGAGACAAAAAGTATACCTGTTAAGATAAAGAGCAACCAGATAGCGTACTATCATGTCGAGCAAGAAAGTCCTACCTATATATGACCCAGCATCCACTACAATATACATCTAATGTACAGTAATGGCCTCTAGGGCATACATATAACTAACATATAGTTGTACAGATTATAGTAGTAATATACTTATGACCTAGGTATCGTTGTGCATTTCGATTTCTACCTTTAGATGTACTTTTATTCACTGAGTTGGCAACTCATCCCCATTGTGCCACAGTTTCTTGCAGGTTTTACCGCTTGGATTATCAGCGGCTTAGGCACACATTCCTTTCGGTGATTGATTGGTAAGTGGGTTACTATTGTATCGTACTCACACTTGATTATTCATATATTCTTGTATCTAGTGAAAACTCCATCAACTTAGAAATGGTATATTGCGGACTTAGAAGCGTGACTTAGAAATTGTGAGGTCGCACTCTTTAGAGTTGATTTCTGATATAGATTGTTTGGCTGCTCCGTTGTTTGGACGTGATAGCTAGCTCTCGTTGGGATGCTATTTTATTGTTGTAGTTGTATCGGGTTTTTATGTAAAATTTTCAAGGGAGGTGCTGTCTAATTTCAAAACGTCATAGATGCTTTTCAAAAATACTTAGTTAAATTTCAATGTTATTTAAACTGATTCTATCTGATGACTATTTTAAACCCACCTCCAATAATTTCAAAAGGGTTTAGATTCCGGGTTTCGGCTTACTTGAACCGCGTTGACGTCTTTAGATGTCACGCGATTTAAGTACCGGTCACGTGCCACATTTGGGTCGTGACAAAGTTGGTCTCAGAGCGTTTGGTTTTGTTAGTGTATATGCCCTAGAGGCCATTACTGTATCATACTAGTTTGTATATTACTTAATGGAAGCTTGGGATATTCACCTTGTATATACAATCTTGCTCAAAATAGTAGTATGCTACTTGGTTTGTTTCTACTTCAATGTGTGTACATGTGTTTATTTTAGTATATCGCCTATACACATTAGTGGAGCCCTTAGGATCTTTGCTTGATTACCAGCGTTGTGATGGCAGTCACACTAGTAGGGCTGGGTAATCTATAAGCACATCCTTATGCAGGTCCCTGGTCGCAGGACTATTGAGACAGGGCATCGATACTCCGGAGTAGACTAGCGCATGCGCGTCTCATCCCAGTGTGGGAGACGGTCTGTCCCACAGCCGTCGGTACGTCGTACTTGAGATAGTATGCGGGTGCTCGTTGGGTTACGAGTACACTGGACAGGACTCGTCGGGAACCGACTAGTTGGTATTATGCCTATCGTCAGTTATCAGTTCCTAGGTGACATGAGTACAGCTTAGTCCGCTGAATTGACACTGTCACTTCGCCTCGAGTGTGTTCCCACTGTACTTTGATTACTACCCTACCACGGCTCAAAGGAGTCGTGCAAACAGGTGGTAGTTGGGTGCAGTCCCGAAGCACTTGGAGGCATTGACGGTTAGACAGGATTCGTCTCTCCCGGTATTGGGGGTTGACATCGCGCTGTGTCTAAGAGAGCCATTACACGAGTAGTCCCTGGCCAGGGCAAACGGGATATGCTGGTAGGCTTCCAGTGTTATCTCAGGGTGTTTTGGGCTTCACTCCGACACGACTTGTACCGCTATTGGGGGACTCACGTTTACCGCCCCTAGGCCCGCCATGCGATGTATCAGACGAACAGACCGGACTGTACGGAGAATGTCACATTCAAGCTCAGTAGAAGTTCAGATGGGTTTCACCTCGTCAGTCTTCTTGTCGGCATCTACCTGGGGACCGTTACGCACAGCTAGTGCCGCTTGCGGTCTGTGGTTAAACCCACTGCCAGCGTAGTGTCGAGTCTTTAAAGTCCCACACAGAAAGCTATTCGCCTTTAGGCAAAAGAGTAGAGGTCGCATGGTTTTGCGACAGAGTCCGGTCACATCCGTGCACTTGTGCACGTACAGTGTCTGGACAGTTAGCACTAGCGGGCTTTGGTTTAAGCCAGATCCTAGTGTACGTTTTGGGATTGGTTTTATCCAGTATGTATTCGTGTTCCTCGGAACGCGGATGCGGGTGTGTATGCACAGTTGACGGAGAGACAGAGGCAGAGGATTCTCATTAGGGTTGTTGACCGTTGACAGTTGACTATTGACTTTTTGCTCAACCCTAATGAGAATATGATATATATATATATATATATTTAGCAATAATATTAATTAAGTATTATAGTGACATGGTTGTTGGAGGGTTGACTTTGTTGACTTGTTGACTTTGTTGACCGGTTGACTAGGTTGGACTAGTTGACCATCATCATCACAATGGTTGTCATTTTCATGCAAAGACTTTTGCTTGCTTGTTGCAGTTTGCAAAATGAGTGCATGGAAATGATATTGCCTTTGTCATGATATGAACCATCATATAATACTTGGTTGACATTATGGCTAATGATGCTTTTGGATTATGAGAGGGTGAAAGACAAAAGAGAGGCTCATTCTTGCTTGACCTTTCTCTCTCTTGGTTTTGAGTGTAGGGTTCCTAGGCACTCTTGTGAAGGTTCATAAGGCATCAAACATGCCCGGATTAAATTTTAGACGTGCCGAACAACCCAAAGCCGGGATCTTTGCTAGATTATTAGGGTTTAACATGCATTAAGATAACTTTTATCTAAGTGTGAGGGATTACAACCTTTGTAGTCCGCTCCTTCACTTCACAAGCTCCGAGTAGAAGTCCCTTTGCCGCGATCCACGATCTCCCGGACTCATGAGAGGCTCCACGACTCGAACGATCCATGCTAGCTCGAAGTATTCCAAATCTCCGATGATCTACCTTGAAGTTGCTACGACTCAAGCTTTCTCACTCTTATGAGATGAACACACTAATCTCAAGGGCTAGATGAGATGAGGATGAGAGAGTAGTAATTTTGCTTTCTTTTTATATCATTTTCTCATATTTTATCATCACTTTAGGATTTTCAAGAGAGCTTCTTCAAGAGAGAAGAAGAAGAAGATAATGAAAATGAATTAATCCTTTTGTGATGAATAGAAAATAAAGTATATGATTGATATGTAAACCATGGTCAAGGATGAATGGATAAGAATGTGTAGAGAAACAACTAGGGTTAGGGTTTGGTTAGGTTAAAAGAATGTGTCATTCTAAATATCTTAAGAATGACAAAAGAAGAAAGCTTCTAGAAGGAACTTGAAGCATCCAACCCTAATCAAACCTTAACCTCAATTAATCATCCTTAAACATGTTTAACAATTAATCATATCATGTCACAATAATATATATCACATATATATTATATATTTGCAACAAAAGAAAATAATACAATTAACATATATCGCATATATATCAATGTATCATCCACTGAGAAAATGAAATAATAAAGCGAGCCAATATTAGATAATGTAATACAATATATCATATATATTATTATACATTAAATCATCCAATCAACACTTGATTCGACGATCCGGCTATATCGAATATTACCGACTAATATATCATGTACCAATTCATCGAATCAACACTTGATCCGATGACCCGGTTCATATCCATATATCGCGAGAATATAATACGGTATCCCATATCGCATTATTCACGCTCCTGCGCATATCACATATGCGCCACTACTCCGTTTCGCCTGAGCCAAGAAACCTCTGTGTAGGACTCTAAAGAATCGTCAATACGCCGGTAGCAGGTGATGATCATATCAAACACCCACAAGCTGCAAGCGGTCAGCTAAACGTAACAGCCACCCAGGTATTGAGCGATCAGAAGATCAACAAGCTAGCCTGTGCGTTCTCCTGTGAATCCAACCAGTAACACTCCCGTACAGTCTGGTCTGTTCGTCTGATATGTCGCATATCAAGTCTAGGGGTGGTATACGTCAGACCCCAGTAACCGATAAGTCGTGTCGATGTGTGGCTCATAACGGGTCGAGAAACTACTAGTAACACTTACCAGTAAATCTCTATATCAGCCCTGGCCAGGGACTTCCAGTTATAGCCAATCGAACACAGCACAACATCAACTCCCTATACCGGGAGAGACGAATCCCCTCCTATCGCTCATTGCCTCCATGTGATTCGGGACTGTACCCAAAAGCCACCGTTTTGCACGCCCTCTTGGACGTGGTAAGGTGGAAATCAAAGCACAGTGGGAATCACACAAGACTCCATGACGATCTCGGGTCTACAGACTACCCTGTACCAGTGTCACCGGAGAACTGCCATCTGACGTGTAGTACAACACCATCTGGGAGTTCTCGGCGAGTCCGTTCAGTGTACCCAGTCTCCACTGAGCACCCGTACACCATCTTTGATGTCTAACACCGATGGATATGGGATCATCCATCGCCCATCATATGGGTCAAGATGCGTATACGCTAGTCTACTTTGGTGTATCGATGCCCTGTCTCGATATACCCTCGACTAGGAACAGTTATAGGATGTACTCATCGACTACCGTGGCCCCACTAGTATGATCTCATCATAGTCCCAGTAGTCGAGTACAGATCCTAAGGGCTTTATCAACATGTGAGAGTAAAACAGTAAACCAATACAAGTCAACATGTTAAGATAAAGTGAAAACAAATAGCATACTATCATGACGAGCAAGAAAGTCATCTCTATATATAACCAAGTATCCATTATAATATACATCATATGTACAACAATGGCCTCTAGGGCATATACATAACTAACATTGAGCTCTGATGCTCTTGCTCTCACCCTCTTCCTCTTGCTCTCTCTTTTTTTTTAGTCTATGGTTCATGTCACGACCCGAAAGTACGGAACGTGACCGGCACTTAGATTACGAAGCGTCTAGAGGCGCCACGTGACCTAAGTAAGCCGAAGCCCAGAGATCTAAACCATAAAAAAAGAAAAAGAAGAAAAGAAAAGAAAACAAGTAAAAAAACAAAAAAAAAACATCAGCAAATTTTACCAAAAATTTCGGCAGAGTCTCCTCTGTAAAAACTGGCCCCCAAACGGGTACAACAAGTATAATATGAATAAACAATAAAAAGCATCCCCAAACGGGTGCTAGCATCAACGCCAACAGGCGGAAACAACCACAACAAGCACAATAATATACAACACCAGTAGGCGAGGCTCAAACTCAAAAGAAAACAAAACCACCAGATCAGAATAATACAGGCGCGACTCTAAGGTCGAAATAAAAGACCGGTCCAATAAACTTATCAATTAATACAAGTATGGTTGATGGAGCTTACTAGATACAAATGAATGAATAAAATACAATGGTGGTTCAGATACAAGTGAACCAACCTACCGTGCAAATCACCCTGAAATAAAAGATGTGCCAGCAAACTGCCCGGGAAACCTGTACATCGAACCTGTAATAAAATTTGGCACAACGGGGGTGAGTTGCCAACTCGTGAGTAGAAGACATCTACAAAAAGAAATCGAATGCACGACGCTATCCTAGGTCATAATAATACACTACTAAATCTCAATCCTCTAGTAATAGCAGGGTAATACTACGTGTAAGTGCAGATACTCCGTGCTCGTGTCAGTGCCTCATATAGTACTATGTTATATGAATGGATATGCATGCACCATGAATGTAAAATAAGCAATCCTGAAATCCAGGTATATCTGTATAAGAAATCTTTGGCTGTTATCATAGTAAAATGTGTATAAGAATCTGAAATCTCAACAATGAAATCCATGAAAATCCGTGTCAAGCATCGACACAAACATGTAAATCTCAAGTCTCATAGTCTCAATACCTCGGGCTCCGTCAGTCCGGATCGGCCCATAATCAAATCTCACGACAACGGTCGGTATCCTCCGGATATCCGCCGCGCCAGACATCACCGGTAGGTAGCCTTTCCCTGCCAGGCTCATCGTCTACAACTCGATCTTCTTGCCCCGGGGTACCATACCGGGCCCACCATGTACCCGAGACGGTTCATCCACTCCTCGAATCGGGTCTCGAAATCCAACAGAAAACATAAAATCTCATGGTGGACGACACATACATCATGAGAAAACCGCAACTTTGTTTAAAAAGAGAGGAGGAGAGAGAGAGAAGTTTTTATATATTTTTGCGGTTTTCCCCAAAAATCCAGAAATCTCACAGAAATCCAAATCTCAAAATCATGAGTAAATATATGATAAGTGTCGGCATATGCCCATAATACTGCGTGATAACATGAAAATATGAATGCATGAATGTCTAAGTAATAAATATCATGTCTATGTTAACATCAGCGAGTAATCACAATATTATATCGGTTTAGTTGTTAACTGATTCTATCAATAAAAGATAATCTGATCTAAAGTGTACGTGACATAGCAATTACCGATGATGATGTGTGTGAGCCGGCAAATAAGTGTGCGTGGAATATGCGCATCATCGGTAATGGTGCTGGTGTCCTAACAGGTAAGGTTTATACTGATTATAGCAACATATGTAAGAACATGCACCATGATGATTACAGTATGAATGTAAATACAGATGTGCATTGTCCACTCCTCTGCGAAATACGAGTACAACTACCACTATGTGAGTCGAACCTAAACTAGTGTCCATCTAACATCCTAAGGAACTAAACCTAAGAAACTAGTCAGTAAGAAACTAGAGGCTACCTAAGGTTCGAATCAATATCTCTAATAGTCGGCGATCCCGCCTCAATAGCGTCACGTACGTAGTACGGCTTCCTCGAATCAAGAGTGCGGATCAATCATCATATCTAAGCCTCGTACGGTAAAATCCATCGTACGGCATCCCAATATCGGGGTACGGGTCAAGTATCTCCTAAGTGCCTCATCATTCGTATAATGTCATCATCAAAACATCTCATGATCAAGGTACTAAACTGTAATCCCATACATCAAACATATATCATTGCCATCGTAAAATGCTTAATTAGTTTATCCTCAGAAATGTCATGTCATATGTATCAAATTGTGATTAAGTCATACTGAATCACAGCACAAAAATGCATGAAAATTAGGTCGAAACATGTCAAAATCACGTGTAACCCCTATGCACGAAATCAAATCAAAAATCTCAAAAAAATATATAAAACCAAATCAAGTGTACTGGGTGCGTACTAAACAACATCAATACAACTGATATATGAAATACAAATAGAATAAAGGTACATACATGAAATACCAATCGTAGAACAAAAATCCTCAAAATACAAAAATCCAATCAATGAAAATATGAAATTCAAATCACTAGATCACGATCGTAAACACTATCGTCAATGCGCGCATCTTTCCTCTGATGTCGGCTGCTTCAAACTCGTCCCTTCGTAGCTATGCAGACTGCGCTACCAACGACAACACTCATATCTAGAGTCTCCCACGTAGTCGATCCCTTCACCTGATATCCGGACGACATTAAACTTTTCGATCGATCCATCAAAATCCCATAATTCCCCGAGAGCTCAACACTCAAGTACAGTTTACAAATATCCGGTACATACCCCAGCATCGATGATCCAGCCGTAGAAGGGCAAACCCAAGCCTCACTAATGGCACCGCGGAACTGCCGTAAACCCTAAGGTTCAAAGGCGTTCTCGGGGTCATTATGTCGAGTTAGGGTTTCATTCTTCTAGAGGGTCCATCGAAATACCTGCATGTTCTTCCGAATACTTTAAACTTGGGAAAATGGTTTTCTAATAATCGTTCGAACCCTTTAACTTCATCCGGACGGCATGTGAATACCCTTTGTCCGCACGCTAAGCAATGCTTCAATCCTCAAGAATAACCAATACTCTAATGGTTATCGCATTCGAGCCGCAGCTTCCTCTGCCCGTGGTAACAGAAACCACCATCCGACATCGACGAAGATAGATCAAAGGAACGAATGAAATACGTGCAAACAATGTACATCCTAAGGCTCCTTAAGCAGAGTAGCGTATCGTAAGTATGCCGCGGACCATACCCACGGTACGTTACTCTACCTAACTCGCCTACTCCATCAACCAAGGGTCACCTAGACTTATACAAGGTTAAACCTAGCGCTCTGATACCAACTTTGTCACGACCCGAAAATACGGAACGTGACCGGCACTTAGATTACGAAGCGTCTAGAGGCGCCACGTGACCTAAGTAAGCCGAAGCCCAGAGATCTAAACCATAAAAGAAGAAAAAGAAGAAAAGAAAAGAAAACAAGTAAAAAAACAAAAAAAACATCAGCAAATTTTACCAAAAATTTCGGCAGAGTCTCCTCTGTAAAAACTGGCCCCCAAACGGGTACAACAAGTATAATATGAATAAACAATAAAAAGCATCCCCAAACGGGTGCTAGCATCAACGCCAACAGGCGGAAACAACCACAACAAGCACAATAATATACAACGCCAGTAGGCGAGGCTCAAACTCAAAAGAAAACAAAACCACCAGATCAGAATAATACAGGCGCGACTCTAAAGTCGAAATAAAAGACCGGTCCAATAAACTTATCAATTAATACAAGTATGGTTGATGGAGCTTACTAGATACAAATGAATGAATAAAATACAATGGTGGTTCAGATACAAGTGAACCAACCTACCGTGCAAATCACCCTGAAATAAAAGATGTGCCAGCAAACTGCCCGGGAAATCTGTACATCGAACCTGTAATAAAATTTGGCACAACGGGGGTGAGTTGCCAACTCGTGAGTAGAAGACATCTACAAAAAGAAATCGAATGCACGACGCTATCCTAGGTCATAATAATACACTACTAAATCTCAATCCTCTAGTAATAGCAGGGTAATACTACGTGTAAGTGCAGATACTCCGTGCTCGTGTCAGTGCCTCATATAGTACTATGTTATATGAATGGATATGCATGCACCATGAATGTAAAATAAGCAATCCTGAAATCCAGGTATATCTGTATAAGAAATCTTTGGCTGTTATCACAGTAAAATGTGTATAAGAATCTGAAATCTCAACAATGAAATCCATGAAAATCCGTGTCAAGCATCGACACAAACATGTAAATCTCAAGTCTCATAGTCTCAATACCTCGGGCTCCGTCAGTCCGGATCGGCCCATAATCAAATCTCACGACAACGGTCGGTATCCTCCGGATATCCGCCGCGCCAGACATCACCGGTAGGTAGCCTTCCCCTGCCAGGCTCATCGTCTACAACTCGATCTTCTTGCCCCGGGGTACCATACCGGGCCCACCATGTACCCGAGACGGTTCATCCACTCCTCGAATCGTGTCTCGAAATCCAACAGAAAATATAAAATCTCATGGTGGACGACACATACATCATGAGAAAACCGCAACTTTGTTTAAAAAGAGAGGAGGAGAGAGAGAGAAGTTTTTATATATTTTTGCGGTTTTCCCCAAAAATCCAGAAATCTCACAGAAATCCAAATCTCAAAATCATGAGTAAATATATGGTAAGTGTCGGCATATGCCCATAATACTGCGTGATAACATGAAAATATGAATGCATGAATGTCTAAGTAATAAATATCATGTCTATGTTAACATCAGCGAGTAATCACAATATTATATCGGTTTAGTTGTTAACTGATTCTATCAATAAAAGATAATCTGATCTAAAGTGTACGTGACATAGCAATTACCGATGATGATGTGTGTGAGCCGGCAAATAAGTGTGCGTGGAATATACGCATCATCGGTAATGGTGCTGGTGTCCTAACAGGTAAGGTTTATACTGATTATAGCAACATATGTAAGAACATGCACCATGATGATTACAGTATGAATGTAAATACAGATGTGCATTGTCCACTCCTCTGCGAAATACGAGTACAACTACCACTATGTGAGTCGAACCTAAACTAGTGTCCATCTAACATCCTAAGGAACTAAACCTAAGAAACTAGTCAGTAAGAAACTAGAGGCTACCTAAGGTTCGAATCAATATCTCTAATAGTCGGCGATCCCGCCTCAATAGCGTCACGTACGTAGTACGGCTTCCTCGAATCAAGAGTGCGGATCAATCATCATATCTAAGCCTCGTACGGTAAAATCCATCGTACGGCATCCCAATATCGGGGTACGGGTCAAGTATCTCCTAAGTGCCTCATCATTCGTATAATGTTATCATCAAAACATCTCATGATCAAGGTGCTAAACTGTAATCCCATACATCAAACATATATCATTGCCATCGTAAAATGCTTAATTAGTTTATCCTCAGAAATGTCATGTCATATGTATCAAATTGTGATTAAGTCATACCGAATCACAGCACAAAAATGCATGAAAATTAGGTCGAAACATGTCAAAATCACGTGTAACCCCTATGCACGAAATCAAATCAAAAATCTCAAAAAAATATATAAAACCAAATCAAGTGTACTGGGTGCGTACTAAACAACATCAATACAACTGATATATGAAATACAAATAGAATAAAGGTACATACATGAAATACCAATCGTAGAACAAAAATCCTCAAAATACAAAAATCCAATCAATGAAAATATGAAATTCAAATCACTAGATCACAATCGTAAACACTATCGTCAATGCGCGCATCTTTCCTCTGATGTCGGCTGCTTCAAACTCGTCCCTTCGTAGCTATGCAGACTGCGCTACCAACGACAACACTCATATCTAGAGTCTCCCACGTAGTCGATCCCTTCACTTGATATCCGGACTACATTAAACTTTTCGATCGATCCATCAAAATCCCATAATTCCCCGAGAGCTCAACACTCAAGTACAGTTTAAAAATATCCGGTACATACCCCAGCATCGATGATCCAGCCGTAGAAGGGCAAACCCAAGCCTCACTAATGGCACCGCGGAACTGCCGTAAACCCTAAGGTTCAAGAGCGTTCTCGGGGTCATTATGTCGAGTTAGGGTTTCATTCTTCTAGAGGGTCCATCGAAATACCTGCATGTTCTTCCGAATACTTTAAACTTGGGAAAATGGTTTTCTGATAATCGTTCGAACCCTTTAACTTCATCCGGACGGCATGTGGATACCCTTCGTCCGCACGCTAAGCAATGCTTCAATCCTCAAGAATAACCAATACTCTAATGGTTATCGCATTCGAGCCGCAGCTTCCTCTGCCCGTGGTAACAGAAACCACCATCCGACATCGACGAAGATAGATCAAAGGAACGAATGAAATACGTGCAAACAATGTACATCCTAAGGCTCCTTAAGCAGAGTAGCGTATCGTAAGTATGCCGCGGACCATACCCACGGTACGTTACTCTACCTAACTCGCCTACTCCATCAACCAAGGATCACCTAGACTTATACAAGGTTAAACCTAGCGCTCTGATACCAACTTTGTCACGACCCGAAAGTACGGAACGTGACCGGCACTTAGATTACGAAGCGTCTAGAGGCGCCACGTGACCTAAGTAAGCCGAAGCCCAGAGATCTAAACCATAAAAGAAGAAAAAGAAGAAAATAAAAGAAAACAAGTAAAAAAACAAAAAAAACATCAGCAAATTTTACCAAAAATTTCGGCAGAGTCTCCTCTGTAAAAACTGGCCCCCAAACGGGTACAACAAGTATAATATGAATAAACAATAAAAAGCATCCCCAAACGGGTGCTAGCATCAACGCCAACAGGCGGAAACAACCACAACAAGCACAATAATATACAACGCCAGTAGGCGAGGCTCAAACTCAAAAGAAAACAAAACCACCAGATCAGAATAATACAGGCGCGACTCTAAGGTCGAAATAAAAGACCGGTCCAATAAACTTATCAATTAATACAAGTATGGTTGATGGAGCTTACTAGATACAAATGAATGAATAAAATACAATGGTGGTTCAGATACAAGTGAACAAACCTACCGTGCAAATCACCTTGAAATAAAAGATGTGCCAGCAAACTGCCCGGGAAACCTGTACATCGAACCTGTAATAAAATTTGGCACAACGGGGGTGAGTTGCCAACTCGTGAGTAGAAGACATCTACAAAAAGAAATCGAATGCACGACGCTATCCTAGGTCATAATAATACACTACTAAATCTCAATCCTCTAGTAATAGCAGGGTAATACTACGTGTAAGTGCAGATACTCCGTGCTCGTGTCAGTGCCTCATATAGTACTATGTTATATGAATGGATATGCATGCACCATGAATGTAAAATAAGCAATCTTGAAATCCAGGTATATCTGTATAAGAAATCTTTGGCTGTTATCACAGTAAAATGTGTATAAGAATCTGAAATCTCAACAATGAAATCCATGAAAATCCGTGTCAAGCATCGACACAAACATGTAAATCTCAAGTCTCATAGTCTCAATACCTCGGGCTCCGTCAGTCCGGATCGGCCCATAATCAAATCTCACGACAACGGTCGGTATCCTCCGGATATCCGCCGCGCCAGACATCACCGGTAGGTAGCCTTCCCCTGCCAGGCTCATCGTCTACAACTCGATCTTCTTGCCCCGGGGTACCATACCGGGCCCACCATGTACCCGAGACGGTTCATCCACTCCTCGAATCGGGTCTCGAAATCCAACAGAAAACATAAAATCTCATGGTGGACGACACATACATCATGAGAAAACCGCAACTTTGTTTAAAAAGAGAGGAAGAGAGAGAGAGAAGTTTTTATATATTTTTGCGGTTTTCCCCAAAAATCCAGAAATCTCACAGAAATCCAAATCTCAAAATCATGAGTAAATATATGATAAGTGTCGGCATATGCCCATAATACTGCGTGATAACATGAAAATATGAATGCATGAATGTCTAAGTAATAAATATCATGTCTATGTTAACATCAGCGAGTAATCACAATATTATATCGTTTTAGTTGTTAACTGATTCTATCAATAAAAGATAATCTGATCTAAAGTGTACGTGACATAGCAATTACCGATGATGATGTGTGTGAGCCGGCAAATAAGTATGCGTGGAATATGCGCATCATCGGTAATGGTGCTGGTGTCCTAACAGGTAAGGTTTATACTGATTATAGCAACATATGTAAGAACATGCACCATGATGATTACAGTATGAATGTAAATACAGATGTGCATTGTCCACTCCTCTGCGAAATACGAGTACAACTACCACTATGTGAGTCGAACCTAAACTAGTGTCCATCTAACATCCTAAGGAACTAAACCTAAGAAACTAGTCAGTAAGAAACTAGAGGCTACCTAAGGTTCGAATCAATATCTCTAATAGTCGGCGATCCCGCCTCAATAGCGTCACGTACGTAGTACGGCTTCCTCGAATCAAGAGTGCGGATCAATCATCATATCTAAGCCTCGTACGGTAAAATCCATCGTACGGCATCCCAATATCGGGGTACGGGTCAAGTATCTCCTAAGTGCCTCATCATTCGTATAATGTCATCATCAAAACATCTCATGATCAAGGTGCTAAACTGTAATCCCATACATCAAACATATATCATTGCCATCGTAAAATGCTTAATTAGTTTATCCTCAGAAATGTCATGTCATATGTATCAAATTGTGATTAAGTCATACTGATATCATATCGTCATCAAGTTACATCTATATGATATCGACATCAGGTCACACATATATGATGTCGTAATCAAGTCATACATATCCCAAATCATGATCAATCACAAGTTACAATCCGGGTACTATTTTAGAGTCCTATGTATCACAATATCATCACTACCCATTATAATTTATATATACCTGTTCATTATCTCATTCCCTAATGATCCGCTAACACTTAATACGACTGTATAGCCAAAGATTCACGGCATCAAGCCCAGTTACACTGTTTCATCATATCTCAGATGTCATATCACATCAATGAATCCCATGTACGTGTTGTATATATATATATATATATATATATATATATATATATATACCTATACCTAGTTCTCTATATATATACACTTATACGTACACACTATGTCGAGTTTCAGTGTGTGCGTGTGTGTTTCTATCTGAAATCTACGAACCTCCTCCAAGGTATTCATCCTCTGGTATGCTTTTCCTAAATCAGTCTAGTCCAGCCTAGGGTCATTGATAGGGTCCTACTCATTAAGAATCTAGGGTCACATCTGGTTTCCTAATGTCAATAAGTACTATTCCTATTCTATGTTGCGGGGGTGCTAAACGCCATCCACCCGACTTCCCCCCGTAGATATACATCTACTCACCTGGTCCATGTCTGCCCAAGACGGTGTCGCCATCCTCCTCTTCATCGCCCGCAGTCCACTTGAAGGGTACCTAAACGCAAACATATAAATAGTATCGTAAACCGAATCACATACAAAAGTCAAACGAGATAAGGAACAGGCATAGGTTAAAACCTATGTCCCGTCCACGCAAAAGAACCAAATACCGCTCGATATCGGCGTACAAACTCCGATGGATCGAGATAACATCATCAAACAACTTGTAGTTTTAAAACACATTACTTATACTATAAAACATGATTAAATCCATCGAAACCCGAAAATCTATCAAACCGTCCAATTTCGCAAAACCCGAAAATGCCAGTTTACCGTTTTTCATCAAAACTTAACATTTAAATGAAACCAATGGTCATAAAACTCATTAAATAGCATTACTAGACTATACAAACCATTACTATATTTTTATTACACAATTTTGCATTGATTTGAAATTTCTAGTTTGCATCCTTTAACAATTTTCAACATTTTAAAGCAAAATACCACAATTCCACCACAAAACATGATTTCGCATGAGTTAATGTCTTAAACTACAATTCATGATGATAGTGATATAATAAAACCATAATTATATTTTTAATCTCATTTATATAGAAATTTCTAAAATCTAGTTTACAAAATTAGCAAATTTTTATCACAATTATCAATTATCCATAGAAACTAGCAATCAAACTAGGTTTTTCTTTCCACCAACAAGTTAATACTCTTATTAAGACCAAAATCTAGTATTACCAATATTAATTGAGATTTATTTCACCAATAATTAGGTTTTATAGAAACCTAGTTAGCAAAATTTCCTAATTTAAACCATTTTCAATGAAAAATTTACAATTCAACAATCATGCAAGATTTTCCAAATCCAAAAGTGTTAAACTAACTATTATAACCCTAAATAATTAACAAAAATCATAACTTGAATTTAGAAACCATAACTTGAATTTTTAAAATTGAACATAGAACTAATTCATTAAATCTAATTAAGCTTAAATGAACATCTAAAACAATAAATCAAAAGAAAGAAATTATACCTCCCAAAATATGAAATCCAAACTAGAAATGAGCCTCCAAAATGCATGCTTTCCATCTCCAAAATCCATGTAAAAATGAGTAAGGAATAAAGGGTATGAAATAAATAGGATTTTGTGGAATTTTAATGGAATTTTTGATGTATTTTTGATCATTTTTGAATAAAAAAGAGGTGGAAAATGGGGGGGGGGGGGGGCAACCATGGTGGGGTTGTGGCCGGCCTAAGTGAGGAGAGTGAGAGAAAGAAGAGAGTGTGCAAAGTGTGTGGAAGTTTCAAGAAGAGAAACATCATTAAAAGTCTTTTCATGTATTTATTTATTTATTTATTTACTATAGCAACTCAAGAAACCTCTAGAAATTAGGAAAAATTTGCAAATAAATTTTGCATGATACAAACTAATTTATAATATGCCATGGTTCATTTTTACAAATTAAAACCATTTAAATTTGTAATTTACACTAATTTAGTGTAAAAATAAAGCTTATGTTAATATTTAAAATAATTAATTTAGGAAAAATATTTTATTAAACTAAAAATTTATAAGTGGCTAAATAAACACCATTTAATAGTAATTTCATAATTAAAATAGATATTTTTAAAATTATAATGAAAAACAATCACGGTTTGGTTTTACGAAAAATACATTTTACTTTACCGAAAATCCTAAAATTCACTTAAACACTTTTATTCATTTAATTATTTATTTAATCATTTTTAAAACGTTACAATCTTCCTCCCTTTTAGAAATTCGGTCCCCGAATTTATATTAAAACTCCCCTTCTAAATACTAAAACATTTAGCAAAATACTCAAATCGTCGGGGCTCCGAAATCATTAATACATAACGAAAATCAACTCCGTCAAGCATGACGCAATCATCGGAGTTATGGCGATAATGAAATATCATAACCCAATGTGAAAACCATCATAATATACATCAATCTATAACTTATATATAGTTCGCATCCTAGTAAAATCGCCGAATCATCATAATAAAGCAGCATACAAAAACCCCCTCTTGAAAATCGCCGTGCAATGCACGTGTCACGGTCTAAGTAGCGGACGTTTAATTTTTTTAAAAATATAGCTATATATATATCTTTTATTTAACATACACGTCCTGCCTGGTTACTAACTTAAATAATAATGATCATGAAAACATACTGCTCAAACTAAAATCAATCCCAATCACATCAATAAAATGTCATGTGCATCCGGTGCGCACTGAAATCGAAACCAAATGCAGAAACCATGAATACCCACAAAACAAAACTAAGTGCAACAGGTGTGCACCAAAAACATCTGTCAAGTGCAACGGGCGTGCACGACTCACTATCAGGTGCATCTGATCTGCACAAAACCCCGATTTAGTGCATCTGGTGTGCACAAAATCGAATCAAGTGCGCCAAGTATGCGCAAGAATCCTAATCAGGTGCACATGGAGCACGAAAACATACATTGAATATCAAAATAGAAATCACAGCACAAAAATGCATGAAAATTAGGTCGAAACATGTCAAAATCACGTGTAACCCCTATGCACGAAATCAAATCAAAAATCTCAAAAAAATATATAAAACCAAATCAAGTGTACTGGGTGCGTACTAAACAACATCAATACAACTGATATATGAAATACAAATAGAATGAAGGTACATACATGAAATACCAATCGTAGAACAAAAATCCTCAAAATACAAAAATCCAATCAATGAAAATATGAAATTCAAATCACTAGATCACAATCGTAAACACTATCGTCAATGCGCGCATCTTTCCTCTGATGTCGGCTGCTTCAAACTCGTCCCTTCGTAGCTATGCAGACTGCGCTACCAACGACAACACTCATATCTAGAGTCTCCCACGTAGTCGATCCCTTCACCTGATATCCGGACTACATTAAACTTTTCGATCGATCCATCAAAATCCCATAATTTCCCGAGAGCTCAACACTCAAGTACAGTTTAAAAATATCCGGTACATACCCCAGCATCGATGATCCAGCCGTAGAAGGGCAAACCCAAGCCTCACTAATGGCACCGCGGAACTGCCGTAAACCCTAAGGTTCAAGGGCGTTCTCGGGGTCATTATGTCGAGTTAGGGTTTCATTCTTCTAGAGGGTCCATCGAAATACCTGCATGTTCTTCCGAATACTTTAAACTTGGGAAAATGGTTTTCTGATAATCGTTCGAACCCTTTAACTTCATCCGGACGGCATGTGAATACCCTTCGTCCGCACGCTAAGCAATGCTTCAATCCTCAAGAATAACCAATACTCTAATGGTTATCGCATTCGAGCCGCAGCTTCCTCTGCCCGTGGTAACAGAAACCACCATCCGACATCGACGAAGATAGATCAAAGGAACGAATGAAATACGTGCAAACAATGTACATCCTAAGGCTCCTTAAGCAGAGTAGCGTATCGTAAGTATGCCGCGGACCATACCCACGGTACGTTACTCTACCTAACTCGCCTACTCCATCAACTAAGGGTCACCTAGACTTATACAAGGTTAAACCTAGCGCTCTGATACCAACTTTGTCACGACCCGAAAGTACGGAACGTGACCGGCACTTAGATTACGAAGTGTCTAGAGGCGCCACGTGACCTAAGTAAGCCGAAGCCCAGAGATCTAAACCATAAAAGAAGAAAAAGAAGAAAAGAAAAGAAAACAAGTAAAAAAACAAAAAAAACATCAGCAAATTTTACCAAAAATTTCGGCAGAGTCTCCTCTGTAAAAACTGGCCCCCAAACGGGTACAACAAGTATAATATGAATAAACAATAAAAAGCATCCCCAAACGGGTGCTAGCATCAACGCCAACAGGCGGAAACAACCACAACAAGCACAATAATATACAACGCCAGTAGGCGAGGCTCAAACTCAAAAGAAAACAAAACCACCAGATCAGAATAATACAGGCGCGACTCTAAGGTCGAAATAAAAGACCGGTCCAATAAACTTATCAATTAATACAAGTATGGTTGATGGAGCTTACTAGATACAAATGAATGAATAAAATACAATGGTGGTTCAGATACAAGTGAACCAACCTACCGTGCAAATCACCCTGAAATAAAAGATGTGCCAGCAAACTGCCCGGGAAACCTGTACATCGAACCTGTAATAAAATTTGGCACAACGGGGGTGAGTTGCCAACTCGTGAGTAGAAGACATCTACAAAAAGAAATCGAATGCACGACGCTATCCTAGGTCATAATAATACACTACTAAATCTCAATCCTCTAGTAATAGCAGGGTAATACTACGTGTAAGTGCAGATACTCCGTGCTCGTGTCAGTGCCTCATATAGTACTATGTTATATGAATGGATATGCATGCACCATGAATGTAAAATAAGCAATCCTGAAATCCAGGTATATCTGTATAAGAAATCTTTGGCTGTTATCATAGTAAAATGTGTATAAGAATCTGAAATCTCAACAATGAAATCCATGAAAATCCGTGTCAAGCATCGACACAAACATGTAAATCTCAAGTCTCATAGTCTCAATACCTCGGGCTCCGTCAGTCCGGATCGGCCCATAATCAAATCTCACGACAACGGTCGGTATCCTCCGGATATCCGCCGCGCCAGACATCACCGGTAGGTAGCCTTCCCCTGCCAGGCTCATCGTCTACAACTCGATCTTCTTGTCCCGGGGTACCATACCGGGCCCACCATGTACCTGAGACGGTTCATCCACTCCTCGAATCGGGTCTCGAAATCCAACAGAAAACATAAAATCTCATGGTGGACGACACATACATCATGAGAAAACCGCAACTTTGTTTAAAAAGAGAGGAGGAGAGAGAGAGAAGTTTTTATATATTTTTGCGGTTTTCCCCAAAAATCCAGAAATCTCACAGAAATCCAAATCTCAAAATCATGAGTAAATATATGATAAGTGTCGGCATATGCCCATAATACTGCGTGATAACATGAAAATATGAATGCATGAATGTCTAAGTAATAAATATCATGTCTATGTTAACATCAGCGAGTAATCACAATATTATATCGTTTTAGTTGTTAACTGATTCTATCAATAAAAGATAATCTGATCTAAAGTGTACGTGACATAGCAATTACCGATGATGATGTGTGTGAGCCGGCAAATAAGTGTGCGTGGAATATGCGCATCATCGGTAATGGTGCTGGTGTCCTAACAGGTAAGGTTTATACTGATTATAGCAACATATGTAAGAACATGCACCATGATGATAACAGTATGAATGTAAATACAGATGTGCATTGTCCACTCCTCTGCGAAATACGAGTACAACTACCACTATGTGAGTCGAACCTAAACTAGTGTCCATCTAACATCCTAAGGAACTAAACCTAAGAAACTAGTCAGTAAGAAACTAGAGGCTACCTAAGGTTCGAATCAATATCTCTAATAGTCGGCGATCCCGCCTCAATAGCGTCACGTACGTAGTACGGCTTCCTCGAATCAAGAGTGCGGATCAATCATCATATCTAAGCCTCGTACGGTAAAATCCATCGTACGGCATCCCAATATCGGGGTACGGGTCAAGTATCTCCTAAGTGCCTCATCATTCGTATAATGTCATCATCAAAACATCTCATGATCAAGGTGCTAAACTGTAATCCCATACATCAAACATATATCATTGCCATCGTAAAATGCTTAATTAGTTTATCCTCAGAAATGTCATGTCATATGTATCAAATTGTGATTAAGTCATACTGATATCATATCGTCATCAAGTTACATCTATATGATATCGACATCAGGTCACACATATATGATGTCGTAATCAAGTCATACATATCCCAAATCATGATCAATCACAAGTTACAATCCGGGTACTATTTTAGAGTCCTATGTATCACAATATCATCACTACCCATTATAATTTATATATACCTGTTCATTATCTCATTCCCTAATGATCCGCTAACACTTAATACGACTGTATAGCCAAAGATTCACGGCATCAAGCCCAGTTACACTGTTTCATCATATCTCAGATGTCATATCACATCAATGAATCCCATGTACGTGTTGTATATATATATATATATATATACATATATATATATATACCTATACCTAGTTCTCTATATATATACACTTATACGTACACACCATGTCGAGTTTCAGTGTGTGCGTGTGTGTTTCTATCTGAAACCTACGAACCTCCTCCAAGGTATTCATCCTCTGGTATGCTTTTCCTAAATCAGTCTAGTCCAGCCTAGGATCATTGCTAGGGTCCTACTCATTAAGAATCTAGGGTCACATCTGGTTTCCTAATGTCAATAAGTACTATTCCTATTCTATGTTGCGGGGGTGCTAAACGCCATCCACCCGACTTCCCCCCGTAGATATACATCTACTCCCCTGGTCCATGTCTGCCCAAGACGGTGTCGCCATCCTCCTCTTCATCGCCCGCAGTCCACTTGAAGGGTACCTAAACGCAAACATATAAATATTATCGTAAACCGAATCACATACAAAAGTCAAACGAGATAAGGAACAAGCATAGGTTAAAACCTATGTCCCGTCCACGCAAAAGAACCAAATACCGCTCGATATCGGCGTACAAACTCCGATGGATCTAACATCATCAAACAACTTGTAGTTTTAAAACACATTACTTATACTATAAAACATGATTAAATCCATCGAAACCCGAAAATCTATCAAACCGTCCAATTTCGCAAAACCCGAAAATGCCAGTTTACCGTTTTTCATCAAAACTTAACATTTAAATGAAACCAATGGTCATAAAACTCATTAAATAGCATTACTAGACTATACAAACCATTACTATATTTTTATTACACAATTTTGCATTGATTTGAAATTTCTAGTTTGCATCCTTTAACAATTTTCAACATTTTAAAGCAAAATACCACAATTCCACCACAAAACATGATTTCGCATGAATTAATGTCTTAAAATACAATTCATGATGATAGTGATATAATAAAACCATAATTATATTTTTAATCTCATTTATATAGAAATTTCTAAAATCTAGTTTACAAAATTAGCAAATTTTTATCACAATTATCAATTATCCATAGAAACTAGCAATCAAACTAGGTTTTTCTTTCCACCAACAAGTTAATACTCTTATTAAGACCAAAATCTAGTATTACCAATATTAATTGAGATTTATTTCACCAATAATTAGGTTTTATAAAAACCTAGTTAGCAAAATTTCCTAATTTAAACCATTTTCAATGAAAAATTTACAATTCAACAATCATGCAAGATTTTCCAAATCCAAAAGTGTTAAACTAACTATTATAACCCTAAATAATTAACAAAAATCATAACTTGAATTTAGAAACCCTAACTTGAATTTTTAAAATTGAACATAGAACTAATTCATTAAATCTAATTAAGCTTAAATGAACATCTAAAACAATAAATCAAAAGAAAGAAATTATACCTCCCAAAATATGAAATCCAAACTAGAAATGAGCCTGCAAAATGCATACTTTCCATCTCCAAAATCCATGTAAAAATGAGTAAGGAATAAAGGGTATGAAATAAATAGGATTTTGTGGAATTTTAATGGAATTTTTGATGTATTTTTGATCATTTTTGAATAAAAAAGAGGTGGAAAATGGGGGGGGGGCAGCCATGGTGGGGTTGTGGCCGGCCTAAGTGAGGAGAGTGAGAGAAAGAAGAGAGTGTGCAAAGTGTGTGGAAGTTTCAAGAAGAGAAACATCATTAAAAGTCTTTTCATGTATTTATTTATTAATTTATTTACTATAGCAACTCAAGAAACCTCTAGAAATTAGGAAAAATTTGCAAATAAATTTTGCATGATACAAACTAATTTCTAATATGCCATGGTTCATTTTTACAAATTAAAACCATTTAAATTTGTAATTTACACTAATTTAGTGTAAAAATAAAGCTTATGTTAATATTTAAAATAATTAATTTAGGAAAAATATTTTATTAAACTAAAAATTTATAAGTGGCTAAATAAACACCATTTAATAGTAATTTCATAATTAAAATAGATATTTTTAAAATTATAATGAAAAACAATCACGGTTTGGTTTTACGAAAAATACATTTTACTTTACCGAAAATCCTAAAATTCACTTAAACACTTTTATTCATTTAATTATTTATTTAATCATTTTTAAAACGTTACAGTTCACTTGTCTCATGTGTTGAGAAGCAAGAACCATAGAGCAAAATCCCAACATACTCTTCTCTACTCATTCTAGCTCACAAGGCCTAGCAAGCCAAGTGATCTAGTTTCTTCAAAATCCGAAGAATAAGCCAAAGGTAGAAGCTTTCGGGTGGATCCATCTTCGACGCAAGGAGACGACGAGGTGAGTCCGATCCGAACTCCGGGACGAGTTGAAGACGAAGGAGTTCAAGAAAGGTATAGCCCCCCCTAACCGAGTAGGTAAACTCTTGTTAGGTTGTTAGTTAGCAGTTTAACAAAAATCCGGGTTTTGAGTCCATGTTACCACCTCTAGAAAATCGTTTTTCACCAAATTCCGTAAGCCCGTAAGTACCGGGAGAGGTAGCATGGACTTACAGTGGTATCAGAGCCTAGTTAAACTCTATCTAATATGTTAGGAAAGTAATTAGAAATTCGATCGGAGAAAAAGTCGCGAAATACACCCGAAATTCAGAGTTGCTGTCGATTTTTAAAGTTCTGTAAAAGTAATAAATCATGCTTCAAAAATCGACTCAGGGTTTTTAAAGTATACTGTAGAAAGGCGGTCCTCTGATCTCGTCAAAGAGCCGCGGAAACGCGGCAATAGCTTGCTATTGCCGCGGTTCCGCAGCCGTATTAGCTCCTCTCTGGATTTACTTTGCTACAGTATATTCAGTGGGGTATTTTGGGATTTTTGGAATATGTATTTTCTGCCCAGATTTTCCAGAACGAAAATTTTGTATTTGGGGCCTGTAAATCCGTATTTTTGATCGAACTTCTAAAAGACTTAAGCTGACGGGTTTTTCTGTGATGTGATATTTGTATTGAACGTCTACTAATCGCTATATGTCGATTAGTGGGGGTTATACAAATCTGTGATCTGTAATGTCATTGGAATGTGCATATGAATTCATTGGATTGTCGCGGGTGAATAGCCGGGGGTTGTGAGACGAGAGTTTTCTTTTCTTTCAATTCATGTAAATTTGTAAATTGATGTAATAATTATTTGTATGGCCGCACAACCGGGTCGGGGTTGTAACCGTCATTGTATAATTTCTTTTTACTGTTTTTGCTCCTAGGATAGACCCATGGAGGGGGTGCACAAACTACCGGGTATGCCGAAGTGCCGAGTGGCCTACTCAAGGAGTTGAGGGAGGTTGCTTCGCTTTGGGTACTTAGCGGGTAGTTTGCCGCACCCGTAGGGGTCTTGGGTGGGGTATTGGCTATTCACCGCGACCGTGTAATCTGCTTTTCGTTACAGGCTCGTACGAATTGCGGATTCCTAGTATATCCAATGTGTTCATCTATGATCTGAAATGGCTATCATTGCAATATATCTATATATGATATTATTTAGGCGTTGCTTATGTTTTACAGCCGCGCTAGCCCAGCCCCCACTCTGTCGTTAGTTAAGTAACCTAACGGGTAATGACGGGGACCCGTGGCGAATGCGAATGGCATAAGCGTACGTCATATTTTGGTTATTTTCTACAATGGTAGGATTAAATGATGGGACGCATTAAAAGAACTAATGCAAGAATATCACGCATTAAAAGAACTAATGCAAGAAAATAAACCAAGTAAAAATCGTTGGAACACTTTCGAAAAACCACTCGGTTCTTTTCAAAACTAACTTTTAAATGCGGAGCTTGAGCCACTCCTTCTAAAAGCTATCTCGTTCCTTCGATTATATCAAGTTCACTATGTTCAAGGTTTCGCCAAAACCATTCGTAGCCCTCCGTCGTTTCGTATGAATATTCAATAGTATTCAAGCTATGTTTGTTGACCTTCGTCAAGGCATAGTGATTGGTAGCTGTTGGGTGTTCATATGTAGCATAGATAGATGCGTTGGTTTGGGACAGTCGTATTACCTTGTTGACCTTCGTCAAAGGTATATACGGGTGGGTTCAAATTAACCTGGATAATGACTGGTAGAACTTGACATGTGACTTATGATTTGTTGACCTTCGTCAAGGTCATAAGAGCATGGGGAAAAAATCCACATCGGGAGTTTCAAAAGAACTGAAACTTGCTAGCGCTGCATACCATTTGGAGTGTGATGATTCTGGTAGGATTCCTTCAATTTTGTCACGCAATGATATTTGGATCCCGATCCTACTGTGAGTATATGCTACTCCTCGGGAAATTTCTCACTTAACGATCAATGCTATAAACCATGTAGGTGTCTAGAAAGGTGTTAGCGGGGCTACGCCCACAGGGAAAAGTGGTTATTTAATTAAGGAACTTCGCGAAAGCGTTGGAAAACCTCCCTCGAAGTACCGACACTAGCCTGGCTGAACGGTTAAGCAAGTATTGTACGGTGAGATTGATCCCGACTAATTCTTCCTTTATGGTTTGAGGAGGGATTCGAGAGACAGTGGGAGCCATCCTGTTTAGATAAATTAAAAACCAATCTAAACTTGCAAGAGCATCATGCTGAGTGTTTTCTTCTCTCTCTCTCAATTGCAGCGACCCAGTGACCACACCTAGGTTACATCTAGATAATAAAATGACTGAACCTGACTGTTATGACTGGCAAAGGTCTGTCCAGATGTCCATTGCCCATAACAAGCTGGGACACCTCTTAACTGATCATACCCCTACCGTCTCAGGTCCAGTTTCCCCTGTCACGGATGTTTACATCCGCAGGACATCGGAAAAGGATTGTGCGAAAGCCAAGTGCCTCGTGTTAGCCTCAGTTGATGGTGCAAACCAAAGGCAGAGCGAGAAGATGGACTCAGTTTCTGTCTTCCTCCATAACAAAGTTTTATATGGAGAGCAATCTCGTATCGCAAGATATGAGACCTCGAACGAATTGCTTCAAGCGAGGTTGGCTGTCGGGTCATCTGTAAGGGACAGCGTCCTTACAGAGACCAGCTATTTTGAGCTCACGGACCTGGAGACCACGTTGGAGAATGGGTCAAGTACTGACTTAATTCTACAGTCCCTGCCCTCTGCTTATACCCTGAAGGAAACCAGGGAAGAAGAAGGAAAAGGAAGGGCAAAAGTTTCGGGACTGGATATGGTTAAAGAGGGACGTTCCTATTGTAACGGGAATGAACATTGGCAGAAGGATTGCAGGGCTTGCAAAGCCAGTAGCCAGAATTCGAAGCATGTTGTGGCTTCGGCTTCGAGTTTGTTTGTAATTGAGAACTGTATGTCAGTTAACCCTACTTCTTGGGTATTGGATACCGGATCAGGATCCCATATCTGTAATTCGTTACAGGCTCTGAGAAACCGTAGGGTTATCAGGAAAGGTGATATGACTCTCAGGGTTGCTAACGGAATGAGCATGGATGCTGAATCCGTAGGGGAATATCATCTTGGACTGACAACTGGGCAGATATTGATTTTGCGTAACTGTTTGTATGTACCAGGTGCGACTTGTAATATCATATCTGTATCCTTACTTTCTAAGGAAGGATATGAATTTACTTTTGTAAGTGATGTAGTACACATCCACCTAAATCAAGTTCTGATTGGGTCAGGTACATTACAGAACGGAATATACGTGTTAAATCAAGCTCAGATTTTCAGTGTCCAGAACACACTTAAAAGAAAGTCTCCGGAAACAAATCAGGCTTTCTTATGGCATTGTAGACTGGGTCACATTAATGAGACACGATTAACTAAGTTACATAAAGAAGGGTACTTGAATCCGTTCGAGTATCAGTCTTATGCCACTTGTGAATCTTGTCTCATGGGAAAGATGACAAAGACTCCGTTCACTGGACGTGGAGAAAGAGCGAGCAAGCTCTTGGGACTCATACACAGTGATGTGTGTGGTCCAATGTCTACACATGCGCGAAGTGGTTATTCATACGTCATTACTTTCACAGATGATTTCTCTAGGTATGGACATGTCTTCTTAATGAAGCACAAATCCGAGGCCTTTGGGAAATTTCAAGAATACAAGAATGAAGTTGAAAAACAAACCGACAAAAGTATCAAGATTCTAAGATCGGATCGAGGTGGAGAATACTTGAGTGCCGAGTTTCTGGGCTACTTAAAAGAGAATGGAATTCTCTCTCAACTTACTACTCCATACACACCACAACACAACGGTGTATCGGAAAGGCGGAATCGGACCCTATTGGATATGGTTCGTTCCATGATGAGTAAGGCTGAGTTACCGCGATCTTTCTAGGGTTATGCACTAGAAGCAGCTGCATATCTCTTGAACAAGGCTCCAATCAAGACTGTGCCTACCACCCCATATCAGATGTGGAGTGGGAAGAAACCCTGTCTTAAGTATCTTAAGGTATGGGGATGTCCAGCTTTTGTAAAAAAGCAGCATGCGGACAAGCTCGAGGCACGCTCAGTACTGTGTAAGTTTGTGGGATACCCAAAGAACTCCAGAGGGTATCTTTTCTATTCCGCAGAAGAACAAAAAGTTTTTGTTTCTCCGCATGCCCACTTCTTGGAAACTGAATTTTTGGAAAATCAGATAAGTGGGGGCGCAATAGAACTGGAAGAAATTCCAGAACCACAAGCTGTTACTGAAAGCTTGGATGAACCAGACGTTTCAAGAGAACCGGACATTCCTACGCCGCTCCGCAGAAGTAGTAGGCAGTCTCATCCGCCCGAGAGATACTTCGGTTTTCTCATAGACGGGGATAGAGAGGATTGCACAGTTAATTATGATGAGCCTACTAGCTTCCAGCAAGCCATTTAGAGCGGTGACTCGGTAAAATGGCTGGATGCAATGCGGACCGAGATGGAGTCCATGTACACCAACAAAGTTTGGACTTTGGACTTTGCTCCAGAAGGGGTAAAACCCGTAGGCTGCAAATGGATCTTCAGAAAGAAGATTGGTGTAGATGGGCAGGTTGAAACCTATAAAGCTAGGCTCGTTGCAAAGGGTTTTCATCAAAGACCTGGTTTGGACTATGACGAGACCTTTTCTCCGGTAGCCATGCTTAAATCCATTCGGATCCTTCTTGCCATTGCTGCCTTCCATGATTATGAGATCTGGCAGATGGACGTAAAGACGGCTTTCCTGAATGGAAATTTGGAAGAGTGCGTCTATATGGATCAGCCAGAGGGATTCATTCAGAGTGGGAGCAGCGGTAAAGTGTGCAAGTTGCTCAAGTCCATCTATGGACTCAAGCAGGCATCGCGGAGTTGGAACATCTGCTTTGATGATACTGTCAAAGAATTCGACTTTGTCAAAAACCCAGATGAACCATGCATTTACAGTAAGATTGTAGGGAGAAATGTGGTATTTCTCGTCTTGTACGTCGATGACATTCTCCTAATAGGAAATGATATTCCTATGCTACAGTCAGTCAAAGGATTCTTGTCGCAGAGGTTCTCCATGAAGGACCTGGGCGATGCCAACTACATTATGGGGATCCAGATCTTTCGTGATAGATCTAAGAGGATGTTGGGACTTTCACAGTCAAGGTACATCGACACCATACTGAAACGATTCAGTATGGAAGATTCCAAGCGCGGTAATTTACCGGCTTGTCACGGAATCACCCTCTCCAAAGAGAAGTCTCCCAAGACTGATTTGGAAAGGGCTCGCATATCATCAATACCCTACGCATCTGCGGTAGGCTCTATTATGTATGCGATGTTATGTACCAGACTAGATGTAGCATACGCATTGAGCGTTGTAAGCCGGTATCAGTCGAACCCAGGGGAGAAACACTGGATAGCAGTAAAGAACATTCTCAAGTACCTGAGAAGGATTAAGGAGATGTTCTTGGTGTATGGCGGAAAAGACCTCCAGATTGAGGCCTTTGCTGACTCCAGCTTCCAGAGTGACAAGGATGACTCCAAGTCTATGTCGGGTTATGTCTTTACCCTCAATGGAGGGGCGGTTTGCTGGAAGAGTTCCAAGCAGGAAACCGTTGCTTACTCAACTATGGAAGCGGAGTACATAGCTGCTTGCGATGCCGCAAAGGAAGCTGTCTGGATGAAGAAGTTCCTGATGGAACTTCAGGTGGTTCCTACCAGTGTTGATCCAATACCGCTGTATTGTGACAACAACGGCGCTATAGCTTTAGCGAAGGAACCCAGGTCCCATCAGAAGTCCAGGCACATTTTGAGGCGGTTCCACCTGATCAGGGAGATCATTGATCGCCGGGAGATTGAGGTAAAGAGAGTAAATTCAGAAGATAACACTGCAGATCCATTCACCAAGGCCTTGCCCCAGACTCAGTTCGAGCGGCTGATCGAGATGATAGGTCTTCGATACGCCAGTACATGGCCTTAGTGCAAGTGGGAGATTGTTACTGTATATGCCTTAGAGGCCATTACTGTATCATACTAGTTTGTATATTACTTAATGGAAGCTTGGGATATTCACCTTGTATATACAATCTCGCTCAAAATAGTAGTATGCTACTTGGTTTGTTTCTACTTCAATGTGTGTGCAAGTGTTTATTTTAGTATATCGCCTATACACATTAGTGGAGCCCTTAGGATCTTTGCTTGATTACCAGCGTTGTGATGGCAGTCACACTAGTGGGGCTGGGTAATCTATAAGCACATCCTTATGCAGGTCCCTGGTGTTAGTTGTATGTATGCCCTAGAGGCCAGTATTGTACAGATGATGTATATTATACTGGATGCTTGGACATATATAGAGATGACTTTCTTGCTCGATATGATAGTATGCTATCTGGTTACTCTTTATCTTAACATGTACACTTGTCTCTTTGAACTGTCTTATAGTTACATGTTGATAAAGCCCTTAGGATGTGTACTTGACTACCTGGACTGTGATGAAGATCATACTAGTGGGGACATGGTAGTCCATAAGTACATCCTTCAAGGTCCCTAGTCGTGGGTGTATCGAGACGGGGCATCGATATACCAGTGTAGACTAGCGTATACGCTTCTCGACCCATGAGATGGGCGATGGATGATCCCATATCCATTGGTGTTTGACATTAGAGATGGTATACGGGTGCTCAGTGGAGACTGGGTACACTGGACGGACTCGCCGAGAACTCCCAGATGGTATTATACCTCACGTCAGATGGCAGTTCTCAGGTGACACTTGTACAGGTTAGTCTGTAGACCCGAGATCGTCATAGAGTCTTGTGTGATTCCCACTGTGCTTTGATCTCCACCTTACCACGTCCATGAGGGCGTGCAAAACGGTGGTCTTTGGGTACAGTCCCGAGTCACATGGAGGCAATGAGCGATAGGAGGGGTTTCGTCTCTCCCGGTATTGGGGGTTGATGTTGCGCTGTGCTCGATTGGCCGTAACAGGGAAGTCCCTGGCCAGGGCTGATCAGAGATTTGCTGGTAAGTGTTACCAGTAGTTTCTCGACCCGTTATGAGCCTCACATCGGCACGACTTATCGGTTATTGGGGTCTGACGTTTACCACCCCTAGACTTGATATGCGACATATCAGACGAACAGACCAGACTGTACGGTAAGTGTTACTGGTTGGATTCACAGGAGTGTGAGCGGGCTAGCTCGTCGATCTTCTGATCGCTCAATACCTGGATGGCCGTTACGTTTAGCAGACCGCTTGCGGCTTGTGGGTGCTTGATATGATCATCATCTGCTACCGGCGTATTGACGAGTCTTTAGAGTCCTACACAGAGGTTTCCTGGCTCAGGCGAAACGAAATAGGAGCGCATATGAGATATGTGCAGGACCGAGAATAATGCGTGTATGTGATACCGCATTTCATTCTCGCGATATATGTTTCGATTGGTTATATTCGATATGACCTAGTTATCGAATCATTGATTCGATAAATAGATACATTGGATTCTAGTCGGTTATGTGTGACATGACCGGATCATTGAATCAAATGTTGATTTAATGATTTAATGTATAATTATATATTTGATATATTGCATTGCATTAACTAGTATTGGTTCACTTTAAATGGATTTTCTCACTTGATGTGCAAGAAGTATATGTGATATACTTTTGTGCACATATTTGTATCATGTTTGATGATACTTGTTGATTTAGTTAAGAGTAAAGAATTAAAACCATGGTTAAGTGTTGATTAGGGTTTTGCATATTCATTTATTTATTTATTTGAAAAGGATAATGATGAGAATGGTGGCTTTCTTTGTTTTAAGTTGAAGCTTCATGAAGCTTTGACTTTTGTAACCATTCTTGTCTTCATGCTTAACCCTAACTCATCCAAGTAACCATGGTCTATTCTCTACACTTAACTATAGTTAGCTTATGATAAGTATTGAATTATTATTCATTTTAACTCAACACTTATCATATTCTTTCTTCTTCTTCATCTTCATCTTCAAGAAAGAAAGCTTGATGCCATCAATGGCAACTTGAGCTAAAGTGAGAGAAATCAAATTCTAAAGTGAACCCACCTCCTATTTCTTCACCCTCTACCTCTTGCCAAGTTGTTTTGGGTGTTTTCTTCACAAGTTTCACAACTTTGTGAAGCCGAAGCTTGAACTTGTGATGCCTCGACGTGGATCATCTTCGGCACGAAGCCGACGACCTAGTCCGCCCAATTCTCCGATGAAGCCGACGTTTGAGTTCGGGATTCGAGATGGACAGCGAGAGGACGACTACGTGGAGCTAAGGAAGTGGAGAACCGGATCTACAAAGGTTGTAGCCTCTCTCCTTTAGTTAAGTTGTTAACTAGTTTACTGTTTCGCTTAAACTTCTAGCCAACGATCCGTATTAGGGTTTCTCGGCACCCATAAAATTTGAAATTGGCATGGTTGATGCCTTGTGAGACCTCTATAGTGTGCCTAGGAACCCTACAGTGGTATCAGAGCCTAGCTAGAGCATTAGGCGAAGTCTAGACGACGTTTGAAACCCGAACGAACCGAAACCCTAACTCACAAAATGTTCTCTGTCCAAATTTTAAAAATCAGGATTTTTCAATATTAAAAATATGCAGAAAAATCAGCAGGTGATTTTTAGAGTTACTGTGAATTTCGTGTGCCTAACTCCATCAAACCAACGCGGTTCCGCGGCATGAGCATGGCTCATGCGGCGGTTCCACGGTCGTACGGCCTCCTTATTCAATATATTTTATACAGTAACTCCTAATTGATAGTGCTGGTTTTCCTGGGAATTTTTAAAATTTATTCAAGAGTTGTATTTTCTGGGGTTGTTTTGGAGCTTCGATAGTTCGATCGGATTATCAAATTTCGTCTATGTGTTTTTCGGATATTTTAAGAATATGTTAAAAAGTTCGACCGGATGAAAATACCCAACTTTTCCCCTGCCGGAATATTTCCAAGTGTTGGATCTTTCTATGGTTTAAAGACGTTCTGAGTAGTGCAAGTAACGCGATGGTCCCTCTAGAAGACAACAAACCTTAACTCGATTATGTGACCTTCTTGAACTGCCCTTTGAACCTTCGGGTTTGGGGCAGTACGGCGTGCCACATGTGAGGCGTTGGCTTGACCCTTCTACGGCTAGACCGTTGGAACTGAGGTATGAAGCGAATGTCATTGAACCTATTTCATGTGTTGAACGATTTCGGGAAAACTTGGGTGTTCGATTGTTCGATCGGAAAGTTTAACATTTTCTATTTATCCGGAATAGGATACAATAATTAGAATTCACAAACAGTTATGAGATAACTGAATGAATGTTATAAATCTAGCGGTTTAGTCTCACGTGATATTGAAAAGAGTTTTCGATAATGGGACTAAAATGTAGGGTTTATAACTGTTAGGCATGTGATGTCTAAGTATTTCATTTGATTAGGCATGTGATGTCTAAAGAGGTTGCGGATTCCAACTGTTGTAGTTTTACACTTTCTTTTTTGTGACCGTAAGTGTAATATGTGATATCGCCGGTTTCGTTGCTATATGTCAACGACAATTGGGATACGCATGTTTACTTACGTTGATGGCATGTGATGTTATGTGTTGCTGGATATGTTATATTGGATCGTCGTGTTTGAATAGCCGGGGGTTTTTATGTGAGATGAGTGTTTTTCATTTTCATTCATGTAGTAACTTGTATGTAATATTCTTTTATTGGGGCACTTCCAGGTTACGGAAGTTGTCACCCTTTGTATATTATTTACTTTTCCGCATTAGGATAGACCCAAGGAGGGGAGCACAAGTAACCGGGTTCTAGGGTCCAGTGGGAGACCAACTCGAGGAGTCGAGTCCGGGTCTCCTAACCCTAGAATTGGCAGGGTTGCTTGCCGCTCTCGTAGGGGTCTAGGGGTGTGGGATTGGCTATTCATCACGACCGTGGAATCCGTGTTTTATACTGGCTCGTATTGAAAACACGGACATCCTAGTATATCCAATGTTTCATATGTTTCTTCTGCTGCGATATCTGTGATGTGATCATGTGATGTTCTGTGATAGATACTATATATAGTATATATGATATATTATATAGACGTTACTTATGTTTTGCACCCGCACTAGCCCTGCCCTGCTCTGTCGTTAGTTACCTAACCTAACGGTGCACGAGGGGACATCGAGGCGAATGCGGGTGGCATAAGTGTACGTCGTATTTATCTGTGATGTTTAGGTACTTAAATGATGGGACTTCATTAATGTGATTAATGAAAGTAAAAGAAACCTAAGATGTTGTAGAATCAAATTTTAAACAAAACAGGTAGCTTCAGTTCTTTCTTTGCATAGCGGTATATATGATATACCCTGCACCTTATTCGATGAGGAAAGGACCGAGATCCCTTCACCGGGAGTGACTCCTTTAGCAATAACTGGCAGATGCTACACACTCGGTTTGCTTTTGATTGTTTTTGTGTTTTGCTTTGCATAGCGATATATATGATATATCCCGCACCTCATTCGACGAGGAAAGGGCCGACGATCCCTTCACCGGGAGTGACCCCTTTAGCAAAACTAGAAAAGCCTCAAAATCACTCCATTTCAAAACTTCATTTGATTCTACAACGATATCAAGTTCATTACGCAATAAGTTTTCAGAAAAACCTGTCGTAGCCCTCCGTCATTTCAGATAAGTACTAGTTAGTATTCGTGCTGCGGTTGTTTGGCATGCGTCAAGGCGTAGTGTACGGTAGCTAACTAGTGCTTATCTGTTAGCATACGATGCGATTGGATTAGGGTATTCGCACGGCGTTGTTTGGCATGCGTCAAGGGTCGTGCGGGTGGGTTTAATTCAATCAAGAAATGTACGGGTTGAACTTGACTAGCGGACTATGGGTTGTTTGGCATGCGTCAAGGTCATAGCACGCTAGGGGCAAAATATTATCGGGAATTTCAAGTGTTGAAATTTGCAATGAGATTGCATACCTTCTATGAGATAGTTGGATCCCGATACCCACTGCGAGTAAGAGTTACTCCTGGGAGAGTTTTACACATTACAATTAGCTGATCAAGTAGTTGTCTAGAAAGGTGTTGACGAGGTTACGCCTTTGGGAAAACGAGGTTTACATTAATTAGGTTCGTGCGAAAGCACGGGGGACCTTCCTCAAAGTACCGACACCGGCCTGGCTGAAAGATTGGTGAACTTGTAGTGTGTAATTAATCCCGGCTAGTCTTTCCTTTTAGGGCTTGAAGGAAGATTTGATAAAAAGCAGTGGGAGCCATCCTGATTAGATAAGATAATAACCAATCTGATCTTGCACGAGCTTACGCTAAAGTGTTTTCTTCTCTCTCTCTCCAGGTAGCGACCATTTCATGCCCTAACAAAGATAATAATATGGATGTATTGACCGAACCCGCATGTTATACTGTGCTGGGGAACGTTGGTTCCGTTCTTTCCTATAAGAGTTATAGGAATGAACAGGATATAGGGGAATACCAGGATTCCCATGCCACCCGAATGAAGAAAGTACATGATGATGCATTTTCTTCGGGTGTGTTCGTTACAGAGAACTGTTTCTCCGTTTGCTCTACGTCCTGGGTATTAGATACCGGGTCAGGATCCCATATATGTAATCAGTTACACGGGCTTAGAAAAGGTAGAGAACTTGGAGAAGGTGATAAAGACATTAGAGTTGGAAATGATGCAATTGTTGCAGCTAAGACTGTCGGGGAATATCACCTTGAATTACCTACTTGTAATACATTGGTTCTGAACGAATGCTATTACATGCCGAACCTGATATGCAACATTATATCGGTTTCTTTATCAAGTAAAGAGGGATATAATTTTGTATTACACGATAATGTTATGAACATTTTTTGTAACCAAAAGTTGGTTGGATCAGGCACGTTGTGCAATGGCATTTATGTTCTAAACCAATCAACAGTTCTGAGCATAACAAACACACACAAGAGGAAGAGTTCAAAACTGAACTAATCCTTCTTGTGGCATTGTAGACTGGGTTACATCAATATGACACGACTGGCTAAGTTGCATAAGGATGGATATTTAAATCCGTTTGAATTTTCATCTTATGACACTTGCCAGTCATGTCTCAAAGGCAAGATGACCAAAACTCCGTTTACGGGACACGGAGAAAGAGTTACTGAACTCTTGGGACTGATACATAGTGATGTATGCGGTCCTGTTGCGCCACGGCAGCGCCCCGGCCTTCTATCCGAGGCCAAAATGCGGAATCAAAAATTTTCCTTACTTGGAAACTGGCGCTACCGCGGACAATGAAACCGCGATCGTTAACCATTAACCTATACTAGCAAACAAGAGATGGGAAGAGAAGTATACCGAATGATCCGAGTCCTCCGATCTTCTCCTCGCCGTCCCGATCTCCTGCGGAAACTCCGGTCGTCGCCTCCTCGCCGGAAGGGCACCACATCGCCTGTATCTTTTACGGGCTCCCACCTCAATACTGAGGCAACTCGGGCGCGAAGTAGGCTAGCCGACGTGTCCAAGATTTGCTGTAGAATGTGTAGGGTTGAAGCTATGTCACATTTGGGGTTTTGTTTCCTTTGAAGATGATGGAGGAATCAAGATAAGAAAAATGGTGCTTGCATTTTTCTAGCATGAAAATGAGATCAAGAATGCCACACTCTCAAGAATGAAACTCTCATCTTTTTTTTTTCTTCTCTCCAAGAAAAAAAACCTTATCATCTTGGAATGGTGGAGGAAAGAATATGAATCCATAACAAGAAGGGAGGTGAGTGTAGGAAAAGAGAAAGGGTGACCATATCCAAACATCATCATAACAATCTCACATCAAACTCTAATCACCTTTTAGTGATGTAAAGAGAATCAAATGATGGTTGAAAAGAAAAGATGCTATCATAATCAATACATTTGCAAGAAACCCCTCCACAATGTGTTATTTGCAAACTTGCAAATAACCCCCTCCATCGGAAAAGTCCGGCCGGGAAAGAACAAAGGAAAACCGGCCGGAACGGAATGCAAACTGGCAACTCCAGAAAACTGGTCCCGTAATAAATTACAGGAAAACCCCGATACTGTGCATACACACCCGCATCTGTATTCCGTCCGGATACAAATGCAAAGAGACAAAATCTACACTGTACTATACTAGGATCCGGCTTAAACCAAAGCCGGCTAGTAATATCCGTCCGATCCTAATCCGTGCAATACCGCACGTATCTGATCGGACCCTGTCATATCTCCATACGGCCTCTACAGCGTTTCGCCCGAAAGCTTGAGTAACTGAAAGTGTGGTGGACTCTAAAGACTCGTCAATACTATGGCTGTGGATTTAACCACTAGCACGTCAGAGGTATTAGCCAATACATGACGGGCCACCAGCTATTGACCAAAAGGGACGTCGATGAGCGAACTCATCCTGACACCCTACTGAGCCTGTCAGTGACAATATCCGTACAGTCCGGTCCGTTCGTCTACGAGCATCGCATGGCAGGCCTAGGGGGTTGGTAAAAGTCAGACCCCCAAAAGCGGTACAAGTCGTGTCGGAGTATAGCCCAGAACGCCCTGAGATACTACTGGAATACCTACCAGTAAATCTCCTGCCTCGGCCGAGGGCTTTGCGTAATGGCTCTCCTAGACACAGCGCGACCTCACCCCCAATACCGGGAGAGACGAACCCCTGCAGATCCGCTCACTGCCTCCATGTGACTCGGGACTGTACCCAACTAAAACCTGTTTGCACGACTCCTTTGAGCCGTGGTAGGGTAGTAATCAAAGCACAGTGGGAACTCACACGAGACAAATGACGATCTCAGGTCGATGAACTAACCTGTACACATGTCACCTAGGAACTGCTATCTGACGTCTGGTATAATCCCAACTAGCAGGTTCCCGGCGAGTCCTGTCCGGTGTTCTCATAACCCAATGAGCACCTGTATACATCTTAGGTGAACCAACTGACACCAGTGGCTTGTGAGACCGGCCACCGCCCCTCGTCGGGGTCTCGACTGTATACACTAGTCTACTAATGGAGTATCGATGCCCAGTCTCGAAACTCCCACGACTAGGGACCATTTAAGGATGTGCTTATAGACCCCAGCTCCCACGTATATGATTGCCATCATACTGCTGGTCGTCAAGCAAGAATCCTAGGGGCTCTATCAACGTGTAATAGCGACCTGTAAGGTCACCTGAAACAGTACACGATGATAAAGGTAAACCAGATAGCATACTATCATCTCGAGTAAGACTGTTCTACCGGGATAGGTCCTCCCTCAATCATTGCAATCACGTGCCTGTGATCCAATAATTGACTCTGAGGGCACTATCTCCAACAATCTCCCTCTTGCACTCAAGGCTAATTATTGCGATGTCGCATACTCACAGCCCGTGTGATACCGAACACCCAACTCCTCTACTAGTCAGTCGCACAAAGCCTGTTTGCGAAACTATTGCGTTCGAGGAAAAACCTCAGTGAGTGGATCCGCCTAGATGTTTCTTTCTATGTCTCTCTATATCTCAAGTTCGCAGAGAAAACTATCTCCCGAAATGAGCAATACCTGTCTTGGAATGTCTGGATGTCTGATGGGACCTAGTTCATAAATGAACTCCAAATCCAAACTTCTTAGACTGTATCGTCAACTGAACTTAATCAGTATCCTGCGCCATGCCTCCCTCAGTATCTGCCTGGATCACCTGTCCAGAATACTGTCCCTCGTCAGAGGGAGAACTATAACTCTGACAACCTCCTTGTCGTCCATGTCACCTTGGAAGCCTGGAGTGATAACCGTCTCCTAAAGGAGGCAGCCGTTATCATATCCCTAGAACATTCACTTATGTTCTAAAACTGCTTCCGGCTGTTCCTCCAGGATTGGATCAATATCAACTTATTGCATCTAGTGCAAGAACAACATCTGGTATGGTACTTGACATCTCATGATTGACTCAATTGCCTAAGCAAGTGATCTGCCAATTATGCACATCCCTCTCTACTTTAGTCTATGAGACACCTTTAAAGAGGGTGACTCCATCACCTGCAGGTACACTACCGTGCCAGGAGTCGTCCATTCTAAATACTCTTAGAATGCTGTCAAAGTACCCTGATTGGGAAACCACCCAAATCTAGATCTAAAATCATAGATCTAGTAACCAGTATGTCTGATATTGTGTCCAAGTCCCTTGTGGAGAAAACACTGTGTGACGACCAAAGTATAACCGATCGTAGTATAGGAATGTCACTTCCTACTTTGTGTATGTCATCCAATACCAGGACATCACACCCTACTACCTTCTCAACAGATCCATCCCCTATTCTGATGACGTCAAACTTATGACTGTCACATCGGAAATAGATGATCTATCTCCGCTATATCTGCTTTAGTCTATAAATAGACATAAGCCTGATGTCCACCAATGCTTCCGCTGCTCCCACTGACTACGACAACCCTCTGGCAGAGTCATATAGACGTGCACTTCTAAAGCTAGTTTAGAACGACGCTATACTCATCCTCCTGCCGGGTCTCGCAGCCTGAAACAACAACAATGGCAAGTGTGGGTAAACAAGAACTTCCCTGTCACCGTCCTTGAGGCTACCGGAGTACCTCTCGGGTGCCTGAAGTTACCCACCTTATCTGTGGAGTGGCCAATGGAATGTCAAATCAGATTGAATCTTTAGGTTCCTTATCAAATCTTCAGTAATCGTTTGCGGTTCTGGAATCGCTTCCAGTTCTACCATACTCCCACTACTGTTTTCTGAAAAATAACCATTTCTTTTTAAAATGTGGCGAGTTAAGAACAATATCACTATTGATCTTCCAGATGGTAGAAAATCAACCCTCGTCATAGCCTGGGTCAACCCACAAACAGCCATTACAGAAACATGCCTTGAGTTGTCCAGTGTCTGGTTTTAATCATAAGCCGGACAACTCCCCGTACCTTAACATCGTTAAGATATGAACTGTTCTATATCCAATACAGAACCAGAGGCACTGATTTAAATGAACCAGATTCAAATCATGCAGCTATCTCCAGTGCATGTCAACTAAATGGAAGGAGGCCGATCAGCGTTACTCAACTTAGGAATGCTTCCAATTATGAGTAACCTGAAAGAGAAGCAAGTTCTCATTACTATCAACTGAATACTATACACAAGTATCTACATCTTCGATCACCTTGAAGAATCCCGATACTTGCTGTTGGAGATAGTGCCCTCATAGTCAATTATTGGATCGCAGGTACGTGATTGCAATGATTGCGGAGGACCTATCCCGGTAGAACAGTCTTACTCGAGATGATAGTATGCTATCTGGTTTGCCTTTATCAGTCGTGTACATGTTCAGGTGACTGATTGCATGTTACACTTTGATAGAGCCCTTAGGATCTTGCTTTACTACCAACAGTATGATGGCGATCATATACGTGAGAGTTGGGTAGTTTATATGCATATCCTCAATTGTGGTCCCTAGTCGTAGGAGTTTCGAGACAGGGCATCGATACTCCGGAGTAGACTAGTGTATACAGTCGAGACCCCGACGAGGGGCGGTGGCCGGTCTCACAAGCCACTGGTGTCAGTTGGATCACCTAAGATGTATACGGGTGCTCATTGGGTTATGAGTACACCGGACAGGACTCGCCGGGAATCTGCTAGTTAGTACTATACCTATCGTCAGATAGCAGTTCCCAGGTGACATGTGTACAGGTTAGTTCATCGACCTGAGGTCGTCATTTGTCTCGTGTGAGTTCCCACTGTGCTTTGATTTCTACCCTACCACGGCTCAAAGGAGTCGTGCAAACAGGTAGCTTTTGGGTACAGTCCCGAGCCATATGGAGGCACGTGAGCGGATCGGCAGGGGATTCGTCTCTCCCGGTATTGGGGGCGAGGTCGTGCTGTGTCTAGGAGAGCCATTACACATAGTCCATGGCCATGGCAGGAGATTTACTGGTAGGTACTCCAGTAGTATCTCAGGGTGTTATTGGGCTTCACTCCGACACGACTTATACCGCTATTGGGGGTCTGACGTTACTAGCCCCCTAGGCGGATATGCGATACTCATTGACGAACGGACCGGACTGTATATACATTGTCACTGTTAGGCTCAGTAGGGTTTCTGGATGAGTTCGCTCATCGGCCTCCCTTGAGTTGGCTCATCGGCTTCCCTTGAGGTCAGTCCGTGGGCAACCGTTACGCATAGCTAGTGCCGCTGACGGTTTGTGGTTAAACCCACTGCCAGGGTACTGACGAGTCATTAGAGTCCCCCACAGACAGTTTCCCAAGTTCGGGCGAAACGTTGTAGAGGCCGTATGGTTTTATGGCAGGGTTCGGAAAATGCACGTGCGTTTACGCACGTGTTATTTTTTGGGCAGATGATACTGGTCGGCTTTGGTTTAAGCTGGATCCGAGTATTATATTGAGTAGGTATAATATCTTTGTCTCAGTTGCATTTGTATTCGATCGTAATACAAATGCGGGTATATTTATACAGATACGGGGTTATCCTGAAAGTTGTTTCAGGATCACTTTTGGAAGTTGCCAGTTTCCAGTTTTCTATCAGCCGTCTTTTAACATTCGGTTAAAGACGGATTTATCTTTTCTTGGATGAGGGTGAGTCATGCTTCTAGAAGGTTCTAGAAGGTTCTAGATTTGGTGAGGTGTCTTGTGACTCATGCTTTGATTTTAACCATTTCTTGTTTTCCTTAAGATATTATTTTGTGTTCACATTATGATATTTATCCTATGGTTACTCTCCCCTCTCCTACGGTCACCCCCCCACTCCTATAAGTGGCCGGCCCCCTCTCTCTCCTCACACACTCTCACTTGAGATGTTTCATTTGCTAGAAAAGATATGATAGTATTTGGGGTGCATGGAATTTTACAGTTCATTTCATTCCATCACCCAATTCCCACGGCAACTTCATTAACCGTCCGTCCATAGCTTTGGACGGAACGAGACAAAGTCATCTACTCATTCTCTACATCAATCTTGGTCGTCTCTTCTAGCAAACTTGACGACCGAGTTGCCTCAAGTCAGAGACGGGAGCCCGTTTAAAGAATCAGTGATGTGGTGCCACCTGGACGAGCAGATCGGAGATCGAAGAGATCGGAGTAGCCGCAACGGAGCGTGGGATGATGGTTGAAGAACGAAGGACTCGGATCGTTCGGTATAACCTTTCTACACTCTTTACAGTTTGTTAGTTTAGCAATAATGGCAGATCCGGGTTAAAGTATACGATAGCGCCAGTTAAAAAGTTTTTGTTCCGCATTTGGCGTCTGTAGACGGCCGGGGCGCTAGCGTAGACTTACAGTGGTATCAGAGCCTCACCATTTTGCTATACTAACTTGTGCTAACGCGTTTAAAACATCGATCGAACCGGAAATCAAAAATCACATTTTTTCATCTTGACAGTTTCTGTTGATTTTAAACGGTGTCCTAAAAATATTTCACACATCTCAGAAAACTGTGCAGGGTTTTTTAAGAACCACGACAAAATTTGGGGACATGACTCCACCAAAACGCCGCGGAAACGCGGCCAAACCCATGGTTTGTCCGCGCATCCGCGGCCACTTGGTGAGCTCATGCTCCCAAATTTGTACAGTGGGTTCTCTGTTGGATTTTGTGGTTTTTGGTAAATATCGTTTTTGCCCAGATTTTGTTACTGTTCACCAGTAAGTCGTGGGGCCCATTTTTTGATATTTGGTCGATCGAAATTTAAACATGTTAGTTTACAGTGCTTACATTATATCTCCGACCGGGAATGTCATTTGATCGGTAAACCGCGTCCGATTGCTATAGTTCTTTTAGACGGGTTTGCGAACGTGACATTCGCGTTGATGTTCTGTGTTGTGCTGTGATGTTGCGGATTTGTCGTGGTGGATAGAAGTGTGCAATGGTAGTACTGTTTGAGTTTATTTGTACATTTGATATTGCGGGACGAGCGTCCAACATGTGGACTGCCGTCACTGCCTGTTGTATAATATTCTTTTGGGGCACGACCAGGTTGCGGTCGATGTACCTGTTGTACTATTTTTCATTACTGTACTAGGTTTTGCCCCGCGACGGAGTGCACGGATAGCCGGGTTCTGGAGGGCAACGGGTCCGCATCTCATGGCTTTGGGAGGCAGAGGGGCCCCACTCTAAAATTGGCAGACTATTCGCCGCACTCGTAGGGGGTACAGGTTGACCCAAGGAGGGGTGCTCAAGCTACCGGATTCCGTGAAGTGCCGGGTGTTCCATTCACTATGCTGTGGGGATTACCTCGCTTCAGGTTTTGGCGGGTAACTTGCCGCACCCATAGGGGTCTAGGTTTCATTGCATAGGCTATCCACACGACAAGGGGAACGTCGGGTTTCAGCAGCGGCTCTGTGAAATCCGGGGATCCCAGATATCTGTATTGTTCTGTGATGCTTATTACTTTTCTGTAATGTTGCATATTATCACGCCTGGAGCGATTATTGTATATTGGTTTATATACTATTAGATGTTGTATATGTTTTACACCCGCGCTAGTCCAGTCCCCGCTCTGTCGTTAGTTAAGTAACCTAACGGGTGATGACGGGACCCAGTGACGAATGCGGATGGCATATACGTACATTTTATTTTCGTTCTTTTCTGGTGTGATTGATTGATGGGACTGCGTTGATTCTGATCAATGCAAAGTAAAACAAACCTGTTTGATGTTGTTGGAACAAATTTAAAAAGTGTTATTGCAAAGACGTTTCCTTTTGTTTTGCATAGCGGTATTCAGTGGAATATCCTGCACCTCATTCGACGGGGCAAGGGCCGATATCCCTTCACCGGGACTGACCCCTTGGGCAGAAGTTTGCGTCAGGGTAATAACTTCACTATAGCCGATTACATGTTGCTTTGCATAGCGGTATTCAGTGGAATATCCTGCACCTCATTCCACGAGGAAAGAGCCGAGATCCCTTCACCGGGAGTGACCTCTTTAGCAAAGGTTTTCGTCACTATATTTTAAAAAGCTATCAGGTTCCTTCAACGAGATCAAGTTCATTACACTAAAGGTTTTTCGCCAAAAACCAGCCGTAGCCCTCCGTCGTTTCTTATGGATGGTCAGTAATATTCAAGCTATGTTTGTTGGCTTTCGTCAAGGCATAGTGTTTGGTAGTTGCTGGGGTATTCATTTGTTGCATAGATAGATGTGTTGGTTTGGGACAGTCGTATTACCTTGTTGGCTTTCGTCAAGGGTATGTACGGGTGGGTTCAAATTAACAAGATAATGACGGGCAGAACTTGACATGTGACTTATGATTTGTTGACATTCGCCAAGGTCATAAGAACATGGGGTAAAAATCAGATCGGGAGTTTCTAAAGAAACTGAAACTTGCCAAGTATGCGCATACCTTCTGGAGTATGAGTAACGTGGATGCATTCCATCACGTTATCATGCGATGAGAGTTGGATCCCGATTCCCACTGATGAGTTGGTTTACTCTTCGGGTGATCCCGATTGATTCTTCTTTCAGGTTTGGGGAAGAATTTGACAGGACAGTGGGAGGTTTCCGGATTAGATAAAGTGATAACCATTCTGATCTAGGTTAGAGTGCACGCAGAGTTTCTTTTCTCTCTCTCTCTCTTTGGCAGTGACCTTTGACCGACCCTAGACTATGACTCAGTGACCAGGTTAACCGAACCTTCTTAAAATACTGGCTTTTGGATTGTCTGTGTTGCATAAGTCATTGCCACTCCTTCTTCTACCCTTTGAATTTCTCAGAACACCCGTATTACTACGGATATCCACTTCCATTAGATAGATCCATCGTATGGTTATATACGAACTCGAAGGGACTTCTTCGAGGATGGATCCAGGTTCAGGAGAAATAGAATTGGTTTATTCAGTTGTCTTTTATTATCACCTTCTCTCAGGTTGCGAGAGCTCCTTGGTTTAGGAGGGTACACCTATTACGCTTATTGGATAGTCTTATTCCAAACCATAGGCAGGTGCCGAAAGGTAGGGAATGAAGAAAACCAATTAGGCTAAGTAGGGTGTGCAGAAGGTAATATGTAAAGACAAAATAAAGGGATTAGAAAGAGGGCAAAGTAAATTGCGACTGATATCATTCACGACCAAACCGCGTACTTCATCGCCACTACTATTTCACCTTTAAAGGAATAAGGTATTATTCAGTTGTCTTTTATCATCACCTTCTCTCGAGATGCGAGTACTCCTTGGTTTAGGAGGGTACACCTATTATGCTTACTGGATAGTCTTCTTCCAAACCATAGGCTGGTGCCGAACGGTAGGGAAGGAAGAAAACCATTTAGCCGAACGATGGTGTACAGAAGGTAACGACTAAAGACAAATAAAGGGATTTGGAGAGATGGCAATAAAATATACGGTTGAAGTCATGAATTGGATTATAGAAGAGGCATTGCTATGAATACCAGGATACCCCTACGAAACATTTTCATGTTTCAGTGCATTGTTAAAGGAAAACTGTTTTCCCGATTGGATACTTACTCCAAGGGTATGTATTTACCAGGTTTCATTCTCATATCTGTATGGTTTTACAGATGATGAGTAGGAGTAAGATATTGGGAATTAGGTGATTATCCTCATTATATCGGAATTCGTTGTAATTGGTGATATTTGAGGAAATCGCCAGGGTACAGTTTTCAACCTACGACGCACAGGTTTTTGAGTTGTTTAACTCAGCGGACTTATACAGAGTATTGTATGTTGTCCAGTATCCATCAGGACAAAGGGGTAGGTCCTCGTACTATGTTCTGTTTACTTATAACTTCTCTAGTATTTAGACAAGTGTCTCGTAGAAATACAAGGTCTAAGTTTTGAGAAGTTGTGGGTATAAGAATAAAGTAGAGAACCAGGTATCACAAGTATCGGGATTCTTCAAAGAGATCGAAGATGTAGATTCTTGTGATTGGTATTCAGATGATAGTGATGATTTTGAGAAACGTGTTTCTCTTTCAGGTTACTCATAATTGGATGGATTCCTAAGTTGAGTAATGCTGATTAGCCTCTTTCCATTAAAGTGATATGCACTGGAGACAGCTGCATGATTTGAATATGGTTCCAATTAAATAAGTGCCAAAGTTTCTATATTGGATATAGAATGGTTCGTACCTTAAAAGATGTTAAGGTATGGGGAGTTGTCCAGCTTATGCTTAAAACCAGACTCTGGATAACTCAGGGCACGTTTCTGTAATGGCTGTTTGTGGGTTGACCCTGGCTATGACGAGGGTTGATATTCTACCATTTGGAAGATCAATAGTGATATTGTTCTTGACTCGCCACAGTTTCAGTAAAATGGATCTTTTTTCAGAAAACAGTAGTGGGAGTATGGTAGAACTGGAAGTGATTCCAGAACCGCGAACGATTACGGAAAATTTAATAGGACCTATATATTCAATCAGGTTTGACATTCCAATAGGCACTCCGCAGATATGGTGGGTAACCTCAGACACCCGAGAGGTACATCGGTAGCCTCAAGGACGGTGACAGGGAGGTTCTTATCTACCCAGACTTGACACTACTGTAGTTCCAGGATATGAGACCCGGTGGGAGGGTTGTCGTAGTCAGTGGGAGCAGCAGAAGCAAAGTGGGCAAGTAGCTTATATCTATTTATAGACTAGAGCAGTTATAGCGGAGATGGATCATCAAATTTTGATGTGACAGTCATGGGTTTGACTTCAATCGAATAGGGGATGGATCTGTTAAGAAGGTAGTAGGGTGTGATGTCATGGTATCTGGATGACATACACAAAGTAGGAAGTAAAATTCCTATACTACGATCGGTTGTACTGTGGTCGTCACACAGTTGTTTCTCCAGAAAGGATATGGATATAATATTTGACATTCTGGTTTCTGAATCTATGGTTTTAGATCTAGATTTGGGTAGTTTCCCAATGTGGGTACTTTGACAGATATTCTAATGGTTTTTAGAATAGTTGACTCCTAGCATGGTGGTGTACCTGCAGGTGATGGAGTCACCCTCTCTAAAGGTGTCGTATAGACTAAAGGGGAGAGGGCTAGTGCATGATTGGCAGATCACTTGCTTAGGCAATTGAGTCAATCATGAGATGTCAAGTACCACACCAGATGTTGTTTTTGCACTAGATGCAATGAGTTTGTATTAATCCAATCCTGGAGAAACATAAGAAAGCAGTTTTAGAACATAAGTGGATGTTCTACGGATTTGATGACGGCAGCCTCCTTCGGGAGACGATTATCATTCCAGGCTTCAAAGGTGACATGGTTGACAGAGAGATTGTCAGAGTTATGGTTTTTCCCTCTGACGAGGAGGGACAGTATTATGGACAGGTGGTCCAAGAGGATACTGTGGGTGGCATGGTGCCGGATACTGATTTGGTTCAGTGATCGATACAGTCTAAGAAGTTTGGATTTGGAGTTCATTTATGAGCTAGGTCCCATCAGATTTCCAGGCATATTCTAAGACAGGTATTACTCGATTCGGGAGATGGCTTTCTCCGCGAACTTGAGTTTTAGAGAGATATAGAACGAAACATCTAGGCGGATCCACTCACTGAGGCTATTTCTCGAACACAATAGTTTTACAAACGGGCTTTGTGAAACTGATTAGTAGAGGAGTTGGATGTTCGGTTTCACACGGGCTGTGAGTAGTCGACATCGCAATAATTAGCCTTGAGTGCAAGTGGGAGATTGTTGGAGATAGTGCCCTCATAGTCAATTATTGGATCGCAGGTACGTGATTGCAATGATTGCGGAGGACCTATCCCGGTAGAACAGTCTTACTCGAGATGATAGTATGCTATCTGGTTTGCCTTTATCAGTCGTGTACATGTTCAGGTGACTGATTGCATGTTACACTTTGATAGAGCCCTTAGGATCTTGCTTTACTACCAACAGTATGATGGCGATCATATACGTGAGAGTTGGGTAGTTTATATGCATATCCTCAATTGTGGTCCCTAGTCGTGGGAGTTTCGAGACAGGGCATCGATACTCCGGAGTAGACTAGTGTATACAGTCGAGACCCCGACGAGGGGCGGTGGCCGGTCTCACAAGCCACTGGTGTCAGTTGGATCACCTAAGATGTATACAGGTGCTCATTGGGTTATGAGTACACCAGATAGGACTCGCCGGGAATCTGCTAGTTAGTACTATACCTATCGTCAGATAGCAGTTCCTAGGTGACATGTGTACATGTTAGTTCATCGACCTGAGGTCGTCATTTGTCTCGTGTGAGTTCCCACTGTGCTTTGATTTCTACCCTACCACGGCTCAAAGGAGTCGTGCAAACAGGTAGCTTTTGGGTACAGTCCCGAGCCATATGGAGGCACGTGAGCGGATCGGCAGGGGATTCATCTCTCCCGGTATTGGGGGCGAGGTCGTGCTGTGTATAGGAGAGCCATTACACATAGTCCATGGCCATGGCAGGAGATTTACTGGTAGGTACTCCAGTAGTATCTCAGAGTGTTATTGGGCTTCACTCCGAAACGACTTATACTGCTATTGGGGGTCTGACGTTACTAGCCCCCTAGGCGGATATGCGATACTCATTGACGAACGGACCGGACTGTATATACATTGTCACTGTTAGGCTCAGTAGGGTTTCTGGATGAGTTCGCTCATCGGCCTCCCTTGAGTTGGCTCATCGGCTTCCCTTGAGGTCAGTCCGTGGGCAACCGTTACGCATAGCTAGTGCCGCTGACGATTTGTGGTTAAACCCACTGCCAGGGTACTGACGAGTCATTAGAGTCCCCCACAGACAGTTTCCCAAGTTCGGGCGAAACGTTGTAGAGGCCGTATGGTTTTATGGCAGGGTTCGGAAAATGCACGTGCGTTTACGCACGTGTTATTTTTCGGGCAGATGATACTGGTCGGCTTTGGTTTAAGCCGGATCCGAGTATTATATTGAGTAGGTATAATATCTTTGTCTCAGTTGCATTTGTATTCGGTCGTAATACAAATGCGGGTATATTTATACAGATACGGGGTTATCCTGAAAGTTGTTTCAGGATCACTTTTGGAAGTTGCCAGTTTCCAGTTTTCTATCAGCCGTCTTTTAACATTCGGTTAAAGACGGATTTATCTTTTCTTGGATGAGGGTGAGTCATGCTTCTAGAAGGTTCTAGAAGGTTCTAGATTTGGTGAGGTGTCTTGTGACTCATGCTTTGATTTTAACCATTTCTTGTTTTCCTTAAGATATTATTTTGTGTTCACATTATGATATTTATCCTATGGTTACTCTCCCCTCTCCTACGGTCACCCCCCCACTCCTATAAGTGGCCGGCCCCCTCTCTCTCCTCACACACTCTCACTTGAGATGTTTCATTTGCTAGAAAAGATATGATAGTATTTGGGGTGCATGGAATTTTACAGTTCATTTCATTCCATCACCCAATTCCCACGGCAACTTCATTAACCGTCCGTCCATAGCTTTGGACGGAACGAGACAAAGTCATCTACTCATTCTCTACATCAATCTTGGTCGTCTCTTCTAGCAAACTTGACGACCGAGTTGCCTCAAGTCAGAGGCGGGAGCCCGTTTAAAGAATCAGTGATGTGGTGCCACCTGGACGAGCAGATCGGAGATCGAAGAGATCGGAGCAGCCGCAACGGAGCGTGGGATGATGGTTGAAGAACGAAGGACTCGGATCGTTCGGTATAACCTTTCTACACTCTTTACAGTTTGTTAGTTTAGCAATAATGGCAGATCCGGGTTAAAGTATACGATAGCGCCAGTTAAAAAGCTTTTGTTCCGCATTTGGCGTCTGTAGACGGCCGGGGCGCTAGCGTAGACTTACACTTGCAATACCTGGTTCTCTACTCTATTCTTATACCAATAACTCCTCAAAACTCAGACCCTGTGTTTCTACGAAACACATGTCTAAGAATTAGAGTAGTTAAAAGTAAACAGAATATAGTATGAGGACCAACCCCACTGTCTTAATGGACACTGGACAATATACAATACTCTGTATAAGTCCCTGAGTCTAAAAACTCATTCACTGTGTGTCGTAGGTTGAAAACTGTACTATGGTTAAGAAGAATTACACCGCTGTTCAATGCTCCTTACCTAACCATCCACTGATATCGGTAAATGTCATAGACATAATTTCAAAAGGTATATCTCACTCTATAAAAATAGACGTACAGATATATCAATTTGAAATTGGTGCATAACAACGGATATTCAAAACCAAATATTTGCCGACCGGCAAACGGCCCAGGTGATCTCCTCAAATATCACCGATTACAACGAATCCCGATATAATGAGGATGATCACCCAATTCCCAATAACTTACTTCCACTCATCATCTGTAAAACCATACAGATGTGAGAATCAAATTTGGTAAATACATACCCTGGAGCAAGTGTCTAATCGGAAAATCAGTTTTCTTTTAACAGAACACAGTTGAAACTGAAACATTGAAATGTTTCGTTGGGGTATTCCGGTATTCTTAGTAATGCCTCTTCCATTATCCAGATTCACAACTATAACCGTATAATTCTTTGCCACCTCTCCAAATCCCTTTATATGTCTTTAGTCATTACCTTCTGCACACCCCTTTAGGCCAATTGGTTTTCTTCCCTCCCTACCGTTCGGCACCAGCCTATGGTTTGGAAGAAGACTATCCAATAAGCATAATGGGTGTACTTTCCTAATCCTAGGAGCACTCGCAATGCGAGAGAAGGTGAAGAGAAAAGACAACCGAATAAACCGTATTCCTATTTCTCCTGGAGCAGAATCCATCCCCGAACTGGAACAAGTTCCTTTCGAGTTCGTATATAACCATACGATGGAGTATCCAAAAACTTAGGATCTTCGTAGTGATACGGAGTGTCCTGGAGAAATACAAAGGTGATTTAGGATTGGCGAAGAAATACTCGGTTTGGTCGTGAATAGCAGTCGCAATTTACTTTGCCCTCTTACTAATTCCTTTCTTTGTCTTAATTTAATACCTTCTGCACACCATCGTTATGCTAATTGGTTTTCTTCATTCCCCACCGTTCGGCACCAGCCTAAGGTTTGGAAGAAGACTATCCAATTTGCATAATAGGTGTACTATCTCCTAAACCAAGGAGTACTCGCAATGCGAGAGAAGGTGAAGAGAAAAGACAACTGAATAATCCTTATTCGTTTTCTCCAGAACCAGAAACCATCCTCGAATTCCTTCGAGTTCGTATATAACCATACGATGGTTTTGTCCAATGGAAGTGGACGTTCGTAGTAATACGGGGTGTCCTGGAGAAAAGGGTAAAAGTAGGAGTGGCAATGAGGTTAGCGACTCTGACAATCCAAAAGCCAGTGTTAAGAAGGTTCGGTCAACTTGGTCACTGAGTCATAGTCCAGGGTCGGGTCAATGGTCGCTGCCAAAGAGAGAGAGAAAAGAAACACTCAGCATGCACTCTAACCTAGATCAGAATGGTTATCACTTTATCTAATCTGGAAACCTCCCACTGTACCGTCAAATTCTCCTCCAAACCTGAAAGAAGAATTAGTCGGGATCACCCGAGGAGTAAACCAACTCATCAGTGGGAATCGGGATCCAACTATCATCGCATGATAACTTGACGGAATCCACTCAAGTCACCACACTCCAGAAGGTATGCGCATGCCTGGCAAGTTTCAGTTCTTTTGAAACTCCCGATGTGATTTTTACCCCTAGGACCCAAGTGACCTTGACGAATAATCAACAAATCAAAAGGTCCTAGTCAAGTTCAGCCCGTCATTATCTTGATTGCGTTAAACCCACCCGCACGACCCTTGACGAATAATCAACAAAGTCGTACGACTGTCCTAACCAATCCACATATCCATGGGACAGAATAGCACAACAAAGCTACCGCACACTTCGCCTCGGCGAATAGCAACGACAAACGCAGCGCGAATACTAAGAAATACTGATCTGAAATGACGGAGGGCTACGACTGGTTTTTGGCGAAAAACCTTTAACGTAATGAACTTGATATCGTTGAAGGAACTGGATAACTTTTTATAAAAATATAGTGACGAAAACCTTTACTAAAGAGGTCACTCCCGGTGAAGGGATCTCGGCTCTTTCCCCGTAGAATGAGGTGCAGGATATTCCAACTGAATACCATGATGCAAAGCAAAAGTAATCGGCTATAGTGAAGTTAATGCCCTGACGCAAACTTCTGTCCAAGGGGTCACTCCCGGTGAAGGGATCTCGGCCCTTGCCTCGTCGACTGAGGAGCAGGATATTCCAAATGAATACCACGATGCAAAACAAAAGTGAACGTCCTTGCAATAACAGCTTTTTGAAAAGTGTTCCAACAACATCAGAATAGGTTTGTTTACCTTGCATTGATCCGAATCAACGCAGTCCCATCAATTGATCACACCACAAAGAACGAAAATATACTGACGTACGTATATGCCATCCGCATTCGCCACTGGGTCCCGTCATCACCCGTTAGGTTAGCTAACTAACGGCAGAGCGGGGACTGGACTAGCTTGGATGTAAAACATATACAACATCTACTAATATATATACCAATATATTATATTCGCTCAAGGCGTGATAAGAATGCAACATCACAGAAATGTACAGCATCACAGAACAATACAGATATCTGGGATCCCCGGGTTTCACAGAGCCACTACTGAAACCCGACGTTCCCCTGGTCGTGTGGATAGCCTGTGCAATGAAAACCTAGACCCCTACGGGCGCGGCAAGTCACCCGCCAAAACCTGAAGCGAGGCAGCCCCCTTCAGCTCTGTGAATGGACCACCCAGCACTTCACGGAATCCGGTAACTTGGGCACCCCTCCTGGGTCAACCTGTACCCCCTACGAGTGCGGCGAATAGCCCGCCAATTCCAGACTGAAGCCCCCTCCGTCTCAATGCCCTGAGATGCGGGCCCGTTGCCCTCTAGAACCCGGCTATCCGTGCACCCCTCCGCGGGGTAACCCTAGTACAGAAAGTAAAATATACATACAACTGGTACATCGACCGCAACCAGGCCGTGCCCCAAAAGAATAATACAAACAGGCAGAGACGGCAGTCCACATGTCGGACGCTCGCCCCGCAATATCAAATGTACATATAAAACAAAACAGTACTAGCATTGCATCCAGGCTATCCCCCACGACCGATCCGCAACAACACAGCAAAAACATAGAACATCAACATGAAAAGTCACGTTCGCAAATCCGTCTAACCGGGCTATAGCAGTTAGACCGGATTTACCGATCGAGTGACATTCACGGTCGCAGATATAATGTAAATACTGTGAAAAAATGTGTTTAAAATATCCGATCGATCAAATAATTAACAAGTGGGCCCCTAAGCAATACTGTAGAACTTACAGAAAATCTGGGCCCAATATTAATATTCCAAAACCCCAAAAATTAGCCCAGAAGCCCACTGGAAAAATATGCTACAGTGAAGACACCAATGCGCGGCGGAACCGCGGCCCAAGGGGGGGTTTGGCCGCGGTTCCGCGCTTGGGTGATCGACTGACTGTGTCGAATTTTTCCAGTAGTCTTAGAATTTCCAGTACATTAGTTTTTTACAACCTGAAAAATTTTTCGAGCAAGAAAAAAAATCAACAGAAAACTGATGTACACAAAACGCGGTTTTTGGAATTTTGGTCGATCGGATAAGTAAAACGCATTAGAAAAAGCTAGGCAAGGTTAATGGCCTGTCTCTGATACCATGTTGCGCCACGGCAGCGCCCCGGCCTTCTATCCGAGGTCAAAATGCGGAATCAAAAATTTTCCTTACTTGGAAACTGGCGCTACCGCGGACAATGAAACCCGGATCGTTAACCATTAACCTATACTAGCAAACAAGAGATGGGAAGAGAAGTATACCGAATGATCCGAGTCCTCCGGTCTTCTCCTCGCCGTCCCGATCTCCTGCGGAAACTCCGGTCGTCGCCTCCTCGCCGGAAGGGCACCACATCGCCTGTATCTTTTACGGGCTCCCACCTCAATACCGAGGCAACTCGGGCGTGAAGTAGGCTAGCCGACGCGTCCAAGATTTGCTGTAGAATGTGTAGGGTTGAAGCTATGTCTCATTTGGGGTTTTGTTGCCTTTGAAGATGATGGAGGAATCAAGATAAGAAAAATGGTGCTTGCATTTTTCTAGCATGAAAATGAGATCAAGAATGCCACACTCTCAAGAATGAAACTCTCATCTTTTTTTTTTCTTCTCTCCAAGAAAAAAAAACCATATCATCTTGGAATGGTGGAGGAAAGAATATGAATCCATACCAAGAAGGGAGGTGAGTGTAGGAAAAGAGAAAGGGTGACCATATCCAAACATCATCATAACAATCTCACATCAAACTCTAATCACCTTTTAGTGATGTAAAGAGAATAAAATGATGGTTGAAAAGAAAAGATGCTATCATAATCAATACATTTGCAAGAAACCCCTCCACAATGTGTTATTTGCAAACTTGCAAATAACCCCCTCCATCGGAAAAGTCCGGCTGGGAAAGAACAAAGGAAAACCGGCCGGAACGGAATGCAAACTGGCAACTCCAGAACACTGGTCCCGTAATAAATTACAGGAAAACCCCGATACTGTGCATACATACCCGCATCTGTATTCCGTCCGGATACAAATGCAAAGAGACAAAATCTACACTGTACTATACTAGGATCCGGCTTAAACCAAAGCCGGCTAGTAATATCCGTCCGATCCTAATCCGTGCAATACCGCACGTATCTGATCGGACCCTGCCATATCTCCATACGGCCTCTACAGCGTTTCGCCCGAAAGCTTGAGTAACTGAAAGTGTGGTGGACTCTAAAGACTCGTCAATACTATGGCTGTGGATTTAACCACTAGCACGTCAGAGGTATTATCCAATACGTGACGGGCCACCAGCTATTGACCAAAAGGGACGTCGATGAGCGAACTCATCCTGACACCCTACTGAGCCTGTCAGTGACAATATCCGTACAGTCCGGTCCGTTCGTCTACGAGCATCGCATGGCGGGCCTAGGGGGTTGGTAAAAGTCAGACCCCCAAAAGCGGTACAAGTCGTGTCGGAGTGTAGCCCAGAACGCCCTGAGATACTACTGGAATACCTACCAGTAAATCTCCTGCCTCGGCCAAGGGCTTTGCGTAATGGCTCTCCTAGACACAGCGCGACCTCACCCCCAATACCGGGAGAGACGAACCCCTGCAGATCCGCTCACTGCCTCCATGTGGCTCGGGACTGTACCCAACTAAAACCTGTTTGCACGACTCCTTTGAGCCGTGGTAGGGTAGTAATCAAAGCACAGTGGGAACTCACACGAGACAAATGACGATCTCAGGTCGATGAACTAACCTGTACACATGTCACCTGGGAACTGCTATCTGACGTCTGGTATAATCCCAACTAGCAGGTTCCCGGCGAGTCCTGTCCGGTGTACTCATAACCCAATGAGCACCTGTATACATCTTAGGTGAACCAACTGACACCAGTAGCTTGTGAGACCGGCCACTGCCCCTCGTCGGGGTCTCGACTGTATACACTAGTCTACTAATGGAGTATCGATGCCCAGTCTCGAAACTCCCACGACTAGGGACCATTTAAGGATGTGCTTATAGACCCCAGCTCCCACGTATATGATCGCCATCATACTGCTGGTCGTCAAGCAAGAATCCTAGGGGCTCTATCAACGTGTAATAGCGACCTGTAAGGTCACCTGAAACAGTACACGATGATAAAGGTAAACCAGATAGCATACTATCATCTCGAGTAAGACTGTTCTACCGGGATAGGTCATCCCTCAATCATTGCAATCACGTGTCTGTGATCCAATAATTGACTCTGAGGGCACTATCTCCAACAGGTCCCATGTCTACAAATGCCAGCGATGGTTCTTCGTACTTCATTACATTCACTGACGATCTCTCTAGATTCGGATATGTGTTCCTGATGAAACACAAATCAGAAGCTATTGAGAAATTTAGAGAATATAAACAAGAAGTCGAGAACCAAACCGGAAAAAGTATTAAAATCCTTCGATCTGATCGAGGAGGTGAATACTTGAGCAATGAATTCCTGGACTTCCTAAAAGAGAATGGGATTCTCTCTCAGCTGACTCCTCCATATACACCACAGCACAACGGTGTATCTGAACGGAGAAACCGCACCCTATTAGATATGGTGCGCTCAATGATGAGTACAGCTGAGTTACCTATTTCCTTCTGGGGATATACGCTTGAGACAGCCATGGACCTATTGAATAGAGTTCCTACCAAATCAGTGCCTACCACTCCATATGAGATATGGAAAGGGAAGAGACCACATCTTCATTATATTAAGATATGGGGTTGTCCAGCCTATGTCAAAAGACAAAATCCGGACAAACTCGAGGCAAGATCAGTCTTATGTAAGTTTGTAGGATATCCCAAAAATTCATAAGGGTATATCTTCTACCACCCCGAGGAACAAAAGGTGTTTGTTTCTCGACATGCCACTTTCTTAGAAAAGAGTTTTCTTATGAAACAGACAAGTGGCATTGAGGTAGAACTGGAAGAGGTTCCAGCGGCACAAACTATAACAGAAGACTTGGTAGAACCAGAGGATTCAGTAGTACCCGACGAACCCCAGCCTCTCCGCCGATCTAGTAGGGTTTCTCGCCAACCTGAGAGATACTACGGTTTTCTCATGGATGGAGGGTGCGAGGATTGCATCATGGATGATGATGACCCAACTAGCTTCGAGCAGGCCATCACGAGTAGGGACTCAGTGAAATGGCTGGATGCTATGCGGTCCGAGATGGAATCCATGTACACCAACAAAGTATGGACTTTGGAAGTTGCTCCTGAAGGGGTAAAACCCATTGGGAGCAAGTGGATCTTCAAGAAAAAACTTGGTGTAGATGGGAAAGTGGAGACTTTCAAAGCTAGACTTGTAGCAAAGGGTTTTTTTCAAAGACCAGGTGTGGACTATGACGAAACCTTTTCTCCAGTGGCTATGCTTAAATCCATCCGGATCATGCTTGCCATCGCTGCGTATCATGACTACGAAATCTGGCAAATGGATGTTAAGACCGCCTTTCTAAATGGTGATTTAGAAGAGTGCGTGTACATGACTCAGCCAGAGGCCTTCATAGACAGTGGGAGCAGCGGGAAGGTATGCAAGCTGCTTAAATCCATTTATGGATTAAAGCAAGCATCGCGGAGTTGGAACATCTGCTTTGACGTCGTTATCAAAGAGTTTGATTTCGTCAAAAACCCAGATGAACCTTGTATTTACAAGAAGGTGGCAGAGAGTAAGGTTGCCTTCCTCGTATTGTACGTGGACGACATACTCTTGATAGGAAATGATATTCCTATGCTGCAATCGGTCAAGCTCTTCTTATCACAAAGATTCTCAATGAAAGATCTTGGTGATGCCTCCTGCATATTGGGAATTAGGATCTATAGAGATAGATCCAAACGGATTTTGGGATTGTCCCAATCCAGGTACATTGACACCATACTAAAGAGGTTTAGTATGGAAGAATCCAAGCGTGGGAACTTGCCTACGATCTCTGGAGTCACTCTCTCCAAAGAGATGTCTCCCAAGACTGATTTGGAGAGAGCTCGCATGCAAGGGATACCCTATGCTTCGGCTGTAGGCTCTATCATGTATGCGATGCTATGTACCAGACCCGATGTAGCATACTCACTAAGTATAGTGAGCAGGTATCAAGCTGATCCTGGAGAGAATCACTGGACAGCTGTGAAGAGCATTTTCAAGTACTTGCGAAGGACTAAAGAGATGCTCTTGGTGTATGGTAACGGAGAACTCCAAGTGGAGTCCTTTACCGATTCGAGCTTCCAGAGTGATAAGGACGACTCTAAGTCGCAGTCGGGCTTTGTCTTTACCCTTTACGGAGGGGCGGTTAGCTGGAAGAGTTCCAAGCAGGAAACCGTGGCAGACTCGACGATGGAGGCTGAATACATCGCTGCCAACGATGCTGCCAAAGAGGCTGTCTGGATCAAGAAGTTCATTACTGAACTTGGAGTGGTTCCATCCATTGAGCATCCAATACCTTTGTATTGCGATAACAATGGAGCGGTGGCTTTGGCCAAGGAACCCAGGTCCCATCAGCGATCCAGGCATATTCTGAGGCGGTATCACCTGATCCGGGAGATAGTTGATCGCCGGGAGATCGAGGTCAGGAGGGTTGACACGAAGAACAACACGGCGGATCCACTCACGAAGGCCATTCCCCAGATACAGTTTGAGAGACTCTTCGGGATGCTCGGTATGCGATACTACAACAGCTGGCCCTAGTGCAAGTGGGAGATTGTTAGTTGTATGTATGCCCTAGAGGCCAGTATTGTACAGATGATGTATATTATATTGGATGCTTGGACATATATAGAGATGACTTTCTTGCTCGATATGATAGTATGCTATCTGGTTACTCTTTATCTTAACATGTGCACTTGTCTCTTTGAACTGTCTTATAGTTACATGTTGATAAAGCCCTTAGGATGTGTACTTGACTACCTGGACTGTGATGAAGATCATACTAGTGGGGACATGGTAGTCCATAAGTACATCCTTCAAGGTCCCTAGTCGTGGGTGTATCGAGACGGGGCATCGATATACCAGTGTAGACTAGCGTATACGCTTCTCGACCTATGAGATGGGCGATGGATGATCCCATATCCATTGGTGTTTGACATCAGAGATGGTATTCGGGTGCTCAGTGGAGACTGGGTACACTAGACGGACTCGCCGAGAACTCCCAGATGGTATTATACCTCACGTCAGATGGCAGTTCTCAGGTGACACTTGTACAGGTTAGTCTGTAGACCCGAGATCGTCATAGAGTCTTGTGTGATTCCCACTGTGCTTTGATCTCCACTTTACCACATCCATGAGGGCGTGCAAAACGGTGGTCTTTGGGTACAGTCCCGAGTCACATGGAGGCAATGAGCGATAGGAGGGGTTTCGTCTCTCCCGGTATTGGGGGTTGATGTTGCGCTGTGCTCGATTGGCCGTAACAGGGAAGTCCCTGGCCAGGGCTGATCAGAGATTTGCTGGTAAGTGTTACCAGTAGTTTCTCGACCCGTTATGAGCCTCACATCGGCATGACTTATCGGTTATTGGGGTCTGACGTTTACCACCCCTAGACTTGATATGCGACATATCAGACGAACAGACCGGACTGTACGGTAAGTGTTACTGGTTGGATTCACAGGAGTGTGAGCGGGCTAGCTCGTCGATCTTCTGATCGCTCAATACCTGGATGGCCGTTACGTTTAGCAGACCGCTTGCGGCTTGTGGGTGCTTGATATGATCATCATCTGCTACCGGCGTATTGACGAGTCTTTAGAGTCCTACACAGAGGTTTCCTGGCTCAGGCGAAACGAAATAGGAGCGTATATGAGATATGTGCAGGACCGAGAATAATGCGTGTATGTGATATCGCATTTCATTCTCGCGATATATGTTTCGATTGGTTATATTCGATATGACCTAGTTATCGAATCATTGATTCGATAAATCGATACATTGGATTCTAGTCGGTTATGTGCGACATGACCGGATCATTGAATCAAATGTTGATTTAATGATTTAATGTATAATTATATATTTGATATATTGCATTGCATTAACTAGTATTGGTTCACTTTAAATGGATTTTCTCACTTGATGTGCAAGAAGTATATGTGATATACTTTTGTGCACATATTTGTATCATGTTTGATGATACTTGTTGATTTAGTTAAGTGTAAAGAATTAAAACCATGGTTAAGTGTTGATTAGGGTTTTGCATATTCATTTATTTATTTATTTGAAAAGGATAATGATGAGAATGGTGGCTTTCTTTGTTTTAAGTTGAAGCTTCATGAAGCTTTGACTTTTGTAACCATTCTTGTCTTCATGCTTAACCCTAACTCATCCAAGTAACCATGGTCTATTCTCTACACTTAACTATAGTTAGCTTATGATAAGTATTGAATTATTATTCATTTTAACTCAACACTTATCATATTCTTTCTTCTTCTTCATCTTCATCTTCAAGAAAGAAAGCTTGATGCCATCAATGGCAACTTGAGCTAAAGTGAGAGAAATCAAATTCTAAAGTGAACCCACCTCCTATTTCTTGACCCTCTACCTCTTGCCAAGTTGTTTTGGGTATTTTCTTCACAAGTTTCACAACTTTGTGAAGTCGGAGCTTGAACTTGTGATTCCTCGACGTAGATCATCTTCGGCACGAAGCCGACGACCTAGTCCGCCCAATTCTCCGATGAAGCCGACGTTTGAGTTCGGGATTCGAGATGGACAGCGAGAGGACGCCTACGTGGAGCTACGGAAGTGGAGAACCGGATCTACAAAGGTTGTAGCCTCTCTCCTTTAGTTAAGTTGTTAACTAGTTTACTGTTTCGCTTAAACTTCTAGCCAACGATCCGTATTAGGGTTTCTCGGCACCCATAAAATTTGAAATTGGCATGGTTGATGCCTTGTGAGACCTCTATAGTGTGCCTAGGAACCCTACACCTGGTCGCAGGACTATCGAGACAGGGCATCGATACTCCGGAGTAGACTAGCGCATGCGCGTCTCATCCCAGTATGGGAGACGGTCTGTCCCACAGCCGTCGGTACGTCGTACTTGAGATAGTATGCGGGTGCTCGTTGGGTTACGAGTACACTGGACAAGACTCGTCGGTAACTGACTAGTTGGTATTATGCCTATCGTCAGTTATCAGTTCCCAGGTGACATGAGTACAGCTTAGTCCGCTGACTTGACACTGTCACTTCGCCTCTAGTGTATTCCCACTGTACTTTGATTACTACCCTACCACGGCTCAAAGGAGTCGTGCAAACAGGTGGTAGTTGGGTGCAGTCCCGAAGCACTTGGAGGCAGTGACGGTTAGACAGGATTCGTCTCTCCCGGTATTGGGGGTTGACATCGCACTGTGTCTAAGAGAGCCATTGCATGAGTAGTCCCTGGCCAGGGCAAACGGGATATGCTGGTAGGCTTCCAGTGTTATCTCAGGGTGTTTTGGACTTCACTCCGACACGACTTGTACCGCTATTGGGGGACTGACGTTTACCGCCCCCTAGGCCCGCCATGCGTTGTATCAGACGAACAGACCGGACTGTACGGAGAATGTCGCATTCAGGCTCAGTAGGAGTTCAGATGGGTTTCACCTCGTCAGTCTTCTTGTCGGCATCTACCTGGGGACCGTTACGCACAGCTAGTGCCGCTTGCGGTCTGTGGTTAAACCCACTGCCAGCGTAGTGTCGAGTCTTTAGAGTCCTACACAGAAAGCTATTCGCCTTTAGGCAAAAGAGTAGAGGTCGCATGGTTTTGCGACAGGTCGCATGGTTTTGCGACAGGGTCCGATCACATCCGTGCACTTGTGCACGTACAGTGTCCGGACAGTTAGCACTAGCGGGCTTTGGTTTAAGCCAGATCCTAGTGTACGTTTTGGGATTGGTTTTATCCAGTATGTATTCGTGTTCCTCGGAACGCGGATGCGGGTGTGTATGCACAGTTGACGGAGAGACAGAGGCAGAGGATTCTCATTAGGGTTGTTGACCGTTGACAGTTGACTATTGACTTTTTGCTCAACCCTAATGAAAATATGATATATATATATATATATTTAGCAATAATATTAATTAAGTATTGTAGTGACATGGTTGTTGGAGGGTTGACTTTGTTGACTTGTTGACTTTGTTGACCGGTTGACTAGGTTGGACTAGTTGACCATCATCATCACAATGGTTATCATTTTCATGCAAAGACTTTTGCTTGCTTGTTGTAGTTTGCAAAATGAGTGCATGGAAATGATATTGCCTTTGTCATGATATGAACCATCACATAATACTTGGTTGACATTATGGCTAATGATGCTTTTGGATTATGAGAGGGTGAAAGACAAAAGAGAGGCTCATTCTTGCTTGACCTTTCTCTCTCTTGGTTTTGAGCTCTCATGCTCTTGCTCTCACCCTCTTCCTCTTGCTCTCTCTTTTTTTTAGTCTATGGTTCACTTGTCTCATGTGTTGAGAAGCAAGAACCATAGAGCAAAATCCCAACATACTCTTCTCTACTCATTCTAGCTCACAAGGCCTAGCAAGCCAAGTGATCTAGTTTCTTCAAAGTCCGAAAAACAAGCCAAAGGTAGAAGCTTTCGGGTGGATCCATCTTCGACGCAAGGAGACGACGAGGTGAGGCCGATCCGAACTCCGGGACGAGTTGAAGAAGAAGGAGTTCAAGAAAGGTATAGCCCCCCTAACCGAGTAGGTAAACTCTTGTTTGGTTGTTAGTTAGCAGTTTAACAAAGATCCGGGTTTTGAGTCCATGTTACCACCTCTAGAAAATCGTTTTTCACCAAATTCCGCAAGCCCGTAAGTACCGGAAGAGGTAGCATGGACTTACAGGTTTAACCTTTGTTCGAGTCTAGGTTTGACTATATGGAGTCTGGGCATACATTTTGTTAGCTAGGCTTGACCTTATAGGAGTTAGACTTGACTTTGGGGGTCTTATACCCGAACTTTCGTTATATAGGATGACATTTGTTGATGGAGTAGGTACGAAATAGGGTGATGTACCGTACATATGTTCCGCGGCATATTTACGATATGATACTTCGCCTAAGTTATCTTAGGATTTATATCTTGAGATCTTTCTTCTATTCATTCCGTTGATCTATCCTCGTCAAGGCATGTTGATTGTTCCGGTAACCATGTTTGTGGAAGCCGAGAGTGCTGCAGTTAGAGGTACGGTCAGAGTAGACTTGTCTGGGACAAGGACTGACCAGGGTGACATTCTGATGATATAGAGACACGTCGTTTATTGATATTGATCGAGTTATAATATGGAAGCAAGTTTCTTCGGGATCCGCACCAGATGGTAGAGTCATTGATGGAGATTAGCCGGACTTGAGGCGTGATGTTTTCCCCTCTTCGAAGATCATGGTGTCGCCTACTGTTCAAACAGCGGTACCAATCATTGCTGAAGTTATCGAGATGTTGCTTCCAGAGTTCTTGCAGTTAAAAGTTGACGATGTTTACAAGTGTAGATGAATCATAAGGAGTCGTAGCCGTTCAGATGTGGGATGGTTAGGACTTTTAATCCATAGTGGTGCTCCGAGGTGAAGTCGAGGAAGTTAGTTAGCTTCTTCCGTTGGGTCTTGCTCAGATCAGATGCAAGTCGCTTGAGAGAGAGATCGTACAGTAAGTTTTCCTCCGACAAATTGGGACGAGTTTTCGAAGGTGGGCTTAGTCAGATTCTTCTACAGAGTATCAGGGATGCCGGATTCGTGCTTTTGGAAATCTTGTAAGGCTCCGGGCAAGGTCTTGATCGAGCATAACTTGCAACACGCTGGATAGTCGAGATACGCTCTTTAAGTGGTTGATATTGGAAATTTATGAAATAGGAGATTGATGCAGAGTTTTAGTGGACAGTTGTTCTTCACCGCCGATGTTGAAGATTCAAAGCAAATGTAGAAGCGAGTATGACTATACTTTTAGGGAAAATCTTAAGGAAATGACAGTCGCTACTAAAGAGAAAGTGGATTCAGAAATGAGTGTTAGTTCTGGGCAGGCTGGATAGTTGAGATCAGCAGGAGACTTGAAGGGGTTCTTTTTGAAAGTTGATAATAAGTAAGATTGGACCCAGGATTAGCTGTTAGCATACAAACAGAGGATAGAGATTTCCGTTATCAACATGTTGCGTTACGAGAGACAGGACTACTGGCCAAGAAGATGTGATGGGATGTATCAGCAATAAGAAGAATGGTGTCGTTGCTCCTTACCAAACGATTGCATAAAGAAGCCATAGTATTAGGGATCCGCAAGGAGAACCAGAATTCAGAGACAGAAAATGTTAGAACGTGGCAGAAGGCAAGTAGTAATCCTTGCTATGCCAATTCTGGTGGTATAAACACCTTTTGGCATTGAAGAGAATATGCTTCGATGTTATTTGAGTCCAATTTGCGTTTTTATGATCTAAATATTTCTTTTTCAACGTTAAAGAAGGGACAACTCAACGTTCGTTATTTTGATATATGCACTTTTGAGGATTTGAGGGCTATATTATGTTTTGTGCACACCAGGTGCACTTGATGAGATTTCCATGTATAGTAATTTCATTTTGATTTATGTTTTGTGCACACCAGGTGCACTTGTTGAGATTTTAGTGCGAGATGACTGCACTCGATTGGAGTGTTGTGTACACCGGATGCACTACACTGATATTTCCGTGCACATCAGATGCACATGGTTAAAAATTTATACACACACACGCACACTTATATATACTTGGTATGATTTCGTGCACACCAGTTGCACGTTTTGATTTTGTGCACTCTGATGCACTTGATTTTAGTTTGTGCACCCCGATGCACTTGATATTTAATTGTGCACCCTGATGCACTTGGATTTGATTTTGTGCACCCCGATGCACTTGGTACTATTTTTTATACTTTTATTTCATGCACAGTAGATGCAGTGGATAATCGTTTCGTGCACGCCTATTGCACTTAGCACTGTTTTGTTTTCATGCACCCCGTGACGTGTGGTTTAAGATGTACATGCAAACCCATTAGGGTTGATTTTGTTTTCGTGCTTCGCACTTGATAGAATATGTTATAGATCTGATTTATACATTTTCGCTTGGTCGTGTGCACCGATATGCACTACGATTATACAATTGATCGTGTACTTAGGATGCACAACGGTTTTCGTATTTGGCAAATTGCATCATAACTAGAGTAATTCTCACAGCGTCCACTAGAGTTACAGTTATGTGAGTTTTTATATATTTTGAGGTTTCACGCACACGGTTGCGTTATGATGCGTTTTAGCTCATGTGGGACTTTGGAGTTCCATTATTTGCAGGGACATTGTATGTTTTAAGTTAGACCCGGAAAAATTGTTTTGAATTTGAACAGATTGGATCAAGGAAAATATTTTAAGAAGGGGATTTAATTTAAATTCGGGGATCGAATTTTCTTAAGGGGGAATATTGTAACATTTTGAAATATTTTAGATAATTAATTATTTTATTTATTTAATTAAAAATGTTGTTTTAATTTTATTGTAATAAAAATGACTTTTAATATGTGGTAGATTAATTAGAAAAGAAAATAGCTTGTTTTGACAATAAGGAGTGTCATGAGGGGGTTTTAGTGAAATTTTTAGCTTCATTATGAAATTGGATATTGTGTGAGGGTTTTTTTTATAAAGGTGTTAGGTCATGGTTAGGGATAGTTAAACCTCACACACACCACAACTCAAACTGAACCTCAAGCTCACATCTCCTCCTTCTTCTCTTTACACCTCTTCCTTACATGAAAATACCTTCTCCTTTCATGCTTACATCTCCTACTCCTCTCATGCCACCTCCACCTCTCAACCTCCACATCATACTTTCTCTACACATATTATTTCTTCTTATCTCAACTGAACACAATAGTTTTTCAAACTCCAAACACAAATAACTCTAAGTGTTTCTCATATCCAAAGAGCGAAACCTTAACCCTCTCCTCAAAGTTGTGCACACTCTCATTCTAGAAGCCACTACAACCATAGATGCTTCCACAAACATTTCTTGAGCAGGATCTTCTTGTACACAATCTCCATAGGTATAATTCCTTTTCTCCTTGTAAGTTCTGTATAAGTTCATATCCGATTTTAGTGTGCAGTGCAGAAAACGTTGTATTTTGTGATATCTAGCTCACTGAAAATGAATCTGGAACTAATAGGTGTAATCACTAGAAAAACCAGCAAGACCAAAACCATACTTAGATCATTAGAGAACTTTACACAAAGCCTTAGCCCGTAACTCCCTACAAAGACCGGCGACATCTCACCATTTTCCGGCGACGCCGGCCTTCCTCAGGAGTTTGGTGTTCATTTTTCTTAGGTAACTTTGTTTTGGTATTTTATAAGTCTCTGTATTTTTTGTTTTGTCTAAATATTTACACAGTAAAATCTGGGAACGTTTTAGTAATGGTTTTACCAAATTTCCAATATTCCGATACGGTTTTTTACGTATTTTTTACTGAGACTGAAATATCATCGTTCATATGTAGATTTCAGTGGCATATTATTGTTTTTGGGTTAAGTGAGCTGTAGGTTCTAACCTATGGGTGCTTAGCTCGTTGTTTTGGGTTTTAATATGATATTTATATCGATGTGGTTTTAAATACGATTATAGGTGCCGTCGCGAGGGTTTCCGAGACGGAGTTGGCGGATATAGCAGCATGGATTTCAGCAAGCTTATCAAGTTGGCGAGTAGATTTACATCTACGGGGAAAGTCGGGTGGATGGCGTATAGCACCCCCGCAACCTTATAAATAGTATTATGATATATAACAGTTTTAGAAATTTATTAAGATATGGATATTTGAATTAAATTGCATCTAGTATGATACTCATGTGCATATAGTTTACGGATGGTTTGATAAGTTGGTACGAAAGATCATGCCGTACTAGAGAGGATTTGAGATATAGTGATAATGTGAGACATTATACGAGGAATTATATGTATTGGAAATGATGAGATTTATATGCCGAATAACGGCCAAGTGTTCCTTTAGACTCGTAGAGTTAGATTATTTTCCGTTTTAGGATGTAATACTTGTGTGAACTATATTCTTTTAAAAACTGCGATTCGTTTCCCTTTTAATGATAAAATACAAGGATGTGGTGCCAATTTCCATAACGAATATCTATTTTAATCTGAGGCAGCTTCCTTATATCAAAACCAACGTTTCGTTTCCTTTTCAAAGATAATGATATAGCTCATAGCAGGTAAGTACAGTTATTAGTTATACTTAGATTAACTTTACATGTCCGCATTTTATTTATCGATAATACACGTTTCTGTAATACTAACACTCTATTTTATTGTTGACACATGTAACTATAAAACAGTATAATATACTCCCAATCAACTAATATACATGTTAACAGAGAGCAAGAAAGTCCTCTCTAGTGACACATGTAACTATAAAACAGTATAAAGAGACAAGTATACATGTTAACGTAAAGTGCAACCAGATAGCATACTATCATGTCGAGCAAGAAAGTCCTCTCTATATATGTCAAAGCATCCAATATAATAAGGGCTTTACCAAGACTATGATGGAGCGGAACATATGTACGGAGTAGCCAAACAATCTATACTAGAGGTCAACTCTAAAGAGTGCGACCTCATAATTTCTAAGTCTCACTTCTAAGTCCACAATATACCGGAGATAGAGTTGAGCACGGTAGATATCCCGGGGATACTGATCGGGGTTCGATTGGACACGGCTGATATCCAGGGAATACTGACCGGGGCCAGGGATATCGGGTGGCGACCATCTGTTGAGATGGTGTTGACGGTATCTGCATTTACGTGTCGATGCTGGACACGAGAGATTTTTGATTTCGATGTCGATGCTGGACATCCATATATATATTGATATTATTGTTATCATGAGGTACACAGTTAGATATCATTTATTGGATTCGACTAGGACTGATCCGGGGGACAGTACCTATATATGTATTCTACTTGGGATTGTATTACAGCTAGTGTTGCATTATGATCTATACGTATATCATATTATAGTTGTATAGATTATAGTAGTAATATACTTATGACCTAGGTATCGTCGTGCATTTCGATTTCTACCTTTAGATGTACTTTTATTCACTGAGTTGGCAACTCATCCCCATTTTGCCACAGTTTCTTGCAGGTTTTTTACCGCTTGGATTATCAGCGGCTTAGGCACACATTCCTTTCGGTGATTGATTGGTAAGTGGGTTACTATTGTATCGTACTCACACTTGATTATTCATATATTCTTGTATCTTGTGAAAACTCCATCAACTTAGAAATGGTATATTGTGGACTTAGAAGCGAGACTTAGAAATTGTGAGGTCGCACACTTTAGAGTTGACCTTTGATATAGATTGTTTGGCTACTCCGTTGTTTGGACATGAAAGCTAGTTCTCGTTGGGATGCTATTTTATTGTTGTAGTTGTATCGGGTAAGATAGGATGCTTGGACTCACATCCTATTAGTATAATGTGCATCATAGTTGCCGAGCTGTATGTGAGTCCAAGCATCCAATATAATAAGGGCTTTACCAAGACTATGATACTTCACCTAAGTTATCTTAGGATTTATATCTTGAGATCTTCCTTCTATTCATTCCGTTGATCTATCCTCGTCAAGGTATTTTGATTGTTCCGGTAACCATGTTTATGGAAGCCGAGAGTGCTGCAGTTAGAGGTACGGTCAGAGTAGACTTTTCTGGGACAGGGACTGACCAGGGTAACATTCCGATGATATAGAGACACGTCGTTTTATAGTTACATGTGCATCACCTTTGGGATGCTTGGACTCACATCCAATATAATAAGGGCTTTACCAATACTAACGCTCTATAGGATGACCTTTGTTGATGGAGTAGGTACGAAGTAGAGTGATGTACCGTACATATGTTCCGCGGCATATTTACGATATGATACTTCGCCTAAGTTATCTTAGGATTTATATCTTGAGATCTTCCTTCTATTCATTCTGTTGATCTATCCTCGTCAAGGCATGTTGATTGTTCTGGTAACCATGTTTATGGAAGCCGAGAGTGCTGCAGTTAGAGGTACGGTCAGAGTAGACTTGTCTGGGACAAGGACTGACCGGGGTGACATTCCGATGATATAAAGACACGTTGTTTATTGATATTGATCGAGTTATAATATGGAAGCAAGTTTCTTCGGGATCCGCACCAGATGGTATATTATACTTGTCTCTTTATACTGTTTTATAGTTACATGTTGGTAAAGCCCTTAGGATGAGTACTTGACTACGTGGACTATGATGCGGATCATACTAGTGGGGACATGGTAGTCCATAATTACATCATTCAAGGTCCCTAGTCATGGGTGTATCGAGACGGGGCATCGATATACCTGAGTAGACTAGCGTATACGCTTCTTGACCCATGAGATGGGCGATGGATGATCCCTTATCCATTGGTGTTTGACATCAGAGATGGTATACGGGTGCTCAGTGGAGACTGGGTACACTGGACGGACTCGCCGAGAACTAACAGATGGTATTATACCTCACGTCAGATGGCAGTTCTTTGGTGACACTTGTGCAGGTTAGTCTGTAGACCCGAGATCGTTATAGAGTCTTGTGTGATTCCCACTGTGCTTTGGCTACTCCATAACGAATATCTATTTTAATCTGAGGCAGCTTCCTTATCTCAAAACCAACGTTTCGTTTCCTTTTCAAAGATAATGATATAGCTCATAGCAGGTAAGTACAGTTATTAGTTATACTTAGATTTACTTTACATGTTCGCATTTTATTTATCGATAGTACACGTTTCTGTATTACTAACACTCTGATAGAACACTGCACAAATACCAATGAGTACTATGCTGCACAAGCACGTACATGTATGTTACACCATATCTCATTGGTACTGCCATGTCACTGTAGAACTGTTATACTCGGTAATACGTTTATAGATGTTGATATCAGTAGGCTATTACACCTTTAGAACACTTGCACAAATATTAATGATTGCCATGCGGCACGAGCACAGATGCGTATGTTAAACTACACATCATTATTATTACCATGACACAGTAGGATTGATAAGTGTATCTGCTTGTATGATTTATTTACACACTTTACCTTATTATCTGTTAAGCATTGTGAATACCAGTATTATGAATGTTGTATTTGATTTTATGAGTTTTCTGGACGTTTTACTTTTGATGATATATATCAGTGGTATGGGACGCTGTTATATATGTATATATATAATATACATCAGGATAATCTAGGCAAATATTTTATTTCTTTAGTTGATATTTTCTGAAGTTGATGATTTAACGTCCACCATGAGTTTTATGTCTTCTGATTATTTTATTCCGAACCGAGATGGGGGGTTATACGGTTTTGGACTTGTTACTTATCCGGACTGAGGTGGGGGGTTATACAGTCGGATACATGGTGGACCCGGTTCGAGGCCGAGGGGCAGGATAGCCGCATTAAAGGCGGGGAGCCTAACGAGGATACTCGATACCGGAGATAGAGATGAGCACGGTAGATATCCCGGGGATACTGATCGGGTTCGATTGGACACGGCTGATATCCAGGGAATACTGACCGGGGCTAGGGATATCCGGTGGCGACCATCTGTTGAGATGGTGTCGACGGTATCTGCATTTACGTGTTGATGCTGGACATGAGAGATTTCTGATTTTGATGTCGATGCTGGACATCCATATATATATTGATATGATTGTTATCATGAGGTACACAGTTAGATATCATTTATTGATTCGACTAGGACTGATCCGGGGGACAGTACCTATATATTCTACTTGGGATTGTGTTACAGTTAGTGTTGCATTATGATCCATACGTATATTATATTATAGTTGTACAGATTATAGTAGTACTATACTTATGACATAGGTATCATCGTGCATTTCGATTTCTACCTTTAGATATACTTTTATTCACCGAGTTGGCAACTCATCCCCGTTGTGCCACAGTTTCTTTCAAGTTTTACTGCTTGGATTATCAGCGGCTTAGGCACACATTCCTTTCGGTGATTGATTGGTAAGTGGGTTACTATTGTATCGTACTCACACTTGATTATTCATATATTCTTGTATCTTGTGAAAACTCCATCAACTTAGAAATGGTATATTGTGGACTTAGAAGCGAGACTTAGAAATTGTGAGGTCGTACTCTTTAGAGTTGACCTCTGATATAGATTGTTTGGCTACTCCGTTGTTTGGACGTGAAAGCTAGTTCTCGTTGGGATGCTATTTTATTGTTGTAGTTGTATCGGGTTTTTATGTAAAATTTTCAAGGGAGGTACTGTCAAATTTCAAAACGTCATAGATTCTTTTCAACCATACTTAGTTAAATTTAAATGTTATTTAAACTGATTCTATCTGTTGACTATTTTAAACTCACCTCCAATAATTTCAAAAGGGTTTAGATTTCGGATTTCGGCTTACTTGAACCGCGTTGACGTCTTTAGATGTCACATGATTTAAGTGCCGGTCACGTGCCACATTTGGGTCGTGACATACCAAATGTGTGAGCTTGTTAAAGCGTAAATAGCAGTTTCCAGGTCTTGAAATCTTTTTTTCTTTTTTCTTTTTCTTTCCTTTTATTTCCTTTTCAAGACCAGATATATTTCTCAGTGACGCTCTTTTGGTGGTTAGTTTTAAATACCGTTTTTTCTTTCATACTATGCTTTCAGGAAAGAGTATTTTTAGGTATCCTCTACTATCTGTTGGAGATAGTGTCCTCAGAGTCAATTATTGGATCACAGGCACGTGATTGCAATGATTGAGGGAAGACCTATTCCGGTAGGACAGTCTTACTCAAGATGATAGTATGCTATCTGGTTTATCTTTATCATCGTATACTGCTTTAGGTGACCTGATAGGTCACTATTACACGTTGATAGAGCCCTTAGGATTCTTGCTTGACTGCCAGCAGTATGAGGGCGATCATATACGTGGGAGCTGGTAGTCTATAAGCACATCCTTAAAAGGTCCCTAGTCGTGGGAGTTTCGAGACAGGGCATTGATACTCCAGAGTAGACTAGTGTATACAGTCGAGACCCCGACGAGGGGCGGTGGCCGGTCTCACAAGCCACTGGTATCAGTTGGTTCACCTAAGATGTATACAGGTGCTCATTGGGTTATGAGTACACCGGACAGGACTCGCCGGGAACATGCTAGTTGGTCTTATACCTGACGTCAGATAGCAGTTCCCTGGTGACATGTGTACAGGTTAGTTCATCGACCTGAGATCGTCATTTGTCTCGTGTGAATTCCCACTGTACTTTGATTACTACCCTACCACGCTCAAAGGAGACGTGCAAACAGGTTTTAGTTGGGTACAGTCCCGAGCCATATGGAGGTAGTGAGCGGATCTTCAGGGGTTCCTCTCTCCCGGTATTTGGGGTGAGGTCGCGCTGTGTCTAGGAGAGCCATTACACGAAGTCCTTGGACAAGGCAGGAGATTTACTCGTAGGTATTCCAGTAGTATCTCAGGGTGTTCTGGGCTACACTCCGACACGACTTGTACCGCTTTTGGGGGTCTGACTTTTACCAACCCCCTAGGCCCGCCATGCAATGCTCATAGACGAATAGACTGGACTGTACGGATATTGTCACTGACAGGCTCAGTAGGGTGTCAGGATGAATTCGCTTATCGACGTCCCTTTTGGTCAATAGCTGGTAGCCCGTTACGTATGGCTAATACCTCTGACGTACTAGTGGTTAAATCCACAGCCATAGTATTGACGAGTCTTTAGAGTCCCCCATAGACCAGTTGCTCAAGTTTCGGGCGAAACTCTATAGAGGCCGTATGGAGATATGGCAGGGTTCGATCAGATACGTGCGGTATTGCACGGATCATAATCGGACGGAAAATACTAGCGGGCTTTGGTTTAAGCCGGATCCTAGTATTGTACAGTGTAGATTTTGTCTCATTGCATTTATATTTCGGTCGGAATACAAATGCGGGTATGTATATACAGTAGCGGGGTTTTCCTGTAATTTATTACGGGATCAGTTTTCTGAAGTTGCCAGTTTGCTTTCCGTTTCGGCCATTTTTCTTTGTATCTTTCATTGGCCGAAAAATGGTGGAGGAGGGCTTATTTGCATTTGTGCAAATAAGCATTTTGGAGGGTTGTCTTTGCATATTGTTGCATCATGATGTTGCACTTTCATTGACTCCATGACTTCATGATTGCTTGACTTTGGGTATGATGATTAGGTTGTTGGAGTGTTGGTTTTGGGGTGATCATTGTTTCTCATCATAACATTTTCTCTCTCTTGATTATTTGGCTCACTCTTTTGCATTTGGCCACATATACTCTCTCCTCTCTTTCTCTCCTAGTTATGGCCGGCCAAATGAGGGAAGGGGCTGCCCATTTTTGAGGAGTGGGATTTTGTTCTCTACATGCTAGAAAAATCCCCATGTTCATCTAGAAAAAGTTCACATATCATTCCTCCACCATTATGGCAACTTTCATAACCCCAAAGAGACATGGAGTTCTACACCTACAGTATCCTTGGGCATGTCGACTCGCCAACTTCGTGCCCGAGTTGCCTCGGTCCAGAGGTGGGAGCCCATAAAAGAAGCCGGCGATGTGGTGCCCTTCCGGCGACGTGGTGGAGACCGGAGATTCCACGGGGAGATCGGGACGACGACGAGAAGACCGAAGGACACGGATCGCTCGGTATATCTCTCTACCCGTTCTTTAGTTAGCTAGAATTAGATTAATGGTCCGATCCGCGATTTTTGTGCACGGTGGTGCCGGTGATAAAGTTAAAGAAAATTATCGCTTCCGCATTTTGGCCTCGGATTGACGGCCGGGACGCCGCCGTGCACTTACACTGGTATCAGAGCCACGCCATTAACCTCGTCTAGCTTGGTCTAATGTGTCTACATTTCCGATCAAACAAAATTCCAAAATCCTGGATTTCAATGCATCAGGTTTTTGTCGAAATTTTTTTTAGCTTGAAATTTTTTTCAGGTTATTGCAGAAACATGTGCAAGGAAGTATAAGAACTCTGGTAAATTTTGGTCGCATGAACCCATTACCCAACCGCGGAACCGCGGCCAAACCCTTGCTCGGGCCGCGGTTCCGCCGCCATTTTCACTGTTCAGCGTATCAAAATTTTACAGAGGCTCTTGGACTTGAAAATGAGGGTTTTGGAATATTCGTTTTGGGCCCAGAATTTCTTTAAGTGCTACAGTAGTGCTTGGGGGCCCACTTAGGAAAATTTGATCGATCGAAAATTTTAAACACATTAGTTCACAGTATTTATATTATATCTGCGAACGTGAATGTCACTTGATCGGTAAATCCTGTCTAACTGCTATAGCCCGGTTAGACGGATTTGCGAACGTGACATTCACGTTGATGTTCTGTGTTGTGCTGTGATGCTGCAGATTGGTCGTGGGGGATAGCCTGGTTGCAATGTTAGTACAGATTTGGTTGTATTATGTACATTTGTTATTGCGGGGCAAGCGTCCGACATGTAGACTGCCGTCACTGCCTGTCTGTATATTATTCTTTTGGGGCACGACCGGGGTGAGGTCGATGTACCCGTTGTATGTATATTTTACTTTCTGTACTAGGATTACCCCAAGAGGGGTGCACGGGTAGCCGGGTTCTAGAGGGCAACGGGCCCGCATCTCATGGCATTGAGACGGAGGGGGCTTTACTCTAGAATTGGCTGGCTATTCGCCGCACTCGTAGGGGATACAGGTTGACCCAGGAGGGGTGCCCAAGTTACCGGATTCCGTGATGTGCTGGGTGGTCCATTCACGTTGCTGAAGGGGGCTGCCTCGCTTCAGGTTTTGGCGGGTAACTTGCTGCGCCCGTAGGGGTCTAGGATTTCATTGCACAGGCTATCCACACGACCAGGGGAACGTCGAGTTTCAATAGCGGCTCTGTGAAACCCGGGGATCCCAGATATCTGTATTGTTCTGTGATGCTTATTACATTTCTGTGATGTTGCATTTTATCACGCCTTGAGCGAAATATTATATATTGATATATATACTAGTAGATGTTGTATATGTTTTGCATCTGCGCTAGTCCAGTCCCCGCTCTGTCGTTAGTTAACTAACCTAACGGGTAATGACGGGTCCCAGTGGCGAATGCGGATGACATATACGTATGTCATTATTTTCGTTCTTTATTGGTGTGATCAATTGATGGGACTGCATTGATTCGGATCAATGAAAGTTAAACAAACCTATTCTGATGATGTTGGAACATTTTTCAAAAAGCTGTTATTGCAAGGACGTTCTCTTTTGTTTTGTACAGTGGTATTCGGTTACGAATATCCAGCGCCTCAGTCGACGAGGCAAGGGCCGAGATCCCTTTACCGGGATTGACCTCTTGGACAGAAGTTTGCGTCAGGGCAATAACTTCACTATAGTCATTTACTTTTGCTTTGCATCATGGTATTCAGTTGGAATATCCTGCACCTCATTCTACGGGGAAAGAGCCGAGATCCCTTCACCGGGAGTGATCTCTTTAGTAAAGGTTTTCGCCACTATATTTTTATAAAGCTATCTAGTTCCTTCAACGATATCAAGTTCATTACGTTAAAGGTTTTCGCCAGAAACCATTCGTAGCCCTCCATCATTTCAGTTAAATATTCGGTAGTATTCAAGCTATGTATTTTGACCTCACGCCAAGGCATAGTGATTGGTAGCTGCCGGATATTTATCTGTTGCATAGATAGATGCGTTGGTTTGGGACAGTCGTACTACTATTTTGGCCTTCGTCAAGGGTATTTACGGGTGGGTTCAAATTAACCTGGACAATGATGGGTAGAAATTGACATGTGACTTATGACATTTTAACCTCACGCCAAGGTCATAAGAGCATGGGGTAAAAATCACATCGGGAGTTTCTAAAGAAACTGAAACTTGCCAGATATGCGCATACCTTCTGGAGTGTGATAACGTGAGCGGATTCCGTCACGTTATCATGCGATGATAGTTGAATCCCGATTCCCACTGATGAGTTGGTTTACTCCTCGGGTGATCCCGACTAATTCTCCTTTCAGGTTTTGAGGAGAATTTGACGTTACAGTGGGAGGTTTCCTGATTAGATAAATTGGTAACCATTCTGATCTAGGTTAGAGTGCACGCTGAGTGTTTCTTTTCTCTCTCTCTTTGGCAGCGACCATGACCCGACCCTAAGACTATGACTCAGTGACCAAAACTAACCGAACCTTCTTAAACACTGGCTTTTGGATTGTCCGAGTTGCATACCTCATTGCCACTCCTACTTTTACCCTTTTCTCCAGGACACCCCGTACTACTACGAACATCCACTTCTATTGGACAAAACCATCGTATGGTTATATACGAACTCGAAGGAATTTATTCGAGGATGGTTTCCCGTTCTGGAGAAAACGAATAGGACTATTTAGTTGTCTTTTAATTTTTACCTTCTCTCAAGTTGCGAGTACTCCTTGGTTTAGGAGATAGTACACCTATTACGCAAATTGGATAGTCTTCTTCCAAACCATAGGCAGGTGTCGACCAGTAGGGAATGAAGAAAACCAATTAGCCTAATGATGGTGTACAGAAGGTATTATGTAAAGACATATCAAGGGATTAGTAAGAGGGCAAAGTAAATTGCGACTGATATTTATGACCAAACCAGGTATTTCATTACCACCCCCACTTCACCTTTGTATTTCTCCAGGACACTCCGTATCACTACGAAGATCCACAGTTTATTGGATACTCCATCGTATGGTTATATACGAACTCGAAAGGAACTTGTTCCAGTTCGGGGATGGATTCTGGTTCAGGAGAAATAGGAATAAGGTTTATTCGGTTGTCTTTTATCCTCACCTTCTCTCGCATTGCGAGTGCTCCTAGGATTAGGACAGCACACTCATTATGCTTATTGGATAGTCTTCTTCCAAACCATAGGCTGGTGCCGAACGGTAGGGAAGGAAGAAAACCATTTGGCCTAAAGAGGTGTACAGAAGGTAATGACTAAAGACATATGAAGGGATGTGAAAAGATGGTATAGAAATATACGGTTGCAGTTGTGAATCTGATAATGGAAGAGGCATTACTAGGAATACCAGGATACCCCATCGAAACATTTCAATGTTTCAGTTTCACTGTGTACTGTTAAAAGAAAACTGATTTCCCAATTAGACACTTGCTCCAGGGTATGTATTTACCAGGTATGATTCTCACATCTGTATGGTTTTACAGATGATGAGTGGGAGTAGGTTATTGGGAATTAGGTGATCGTCCTCATTATATCGGGATTCGTAGTAATCGGTGATATTTGAAGAAGTCACCTGGGTTGTTTGCCGGACGGCAAATATTTGGTTTTGAATATCCGCTGTTATGCACCATTATCAAATTGATATATCTGTACGTCTATTCTTATAGATTGAGATATACCTTTTTGAAATTATGTCTTTGACATTTTCCTATATCAGTGGATGGTTAGGTAGGGAGCATTAAACAGCGGTGTAATTCTTCTTATGCATAAGTACAGTTTTCAACCTACGACACACAGGGATTGAGTTATTCAACTCAAGGGACTTATACAGAGTATTGTATATTGTCCAGTGTCTATTAGGACAGAGGGGTTGGTACTCGTACTAGATTCTGTTTACTTGTGACTTCTCTGGGTCTTATACATGTGTTTCGTAGAAACAAAGGGTCCAAGTTTTGAGAAGTTATAGGTATAAGAGTAAAGTAGAGAACCAGGTATTGCAAGTATCGGGATTCTTTAAGGTGATCGAAGATGTAGATACTTGTGGATGGTATTCAGTTGGTAGTAATGATTAAGAGAACTTGCTTCTCTTTCAGGTTACTCATAATTGGAAGCATTCCTAAGTTGAGTAACGCTGATCGGCCTCCTTCCATTTAGTTGACATGCACTGGAGATAGCTGCATGATTTGAATCTGGTTCAATTAAATCAGTGCCTCTGTTTCTATATTGGATATAGAACAGTTCATATCTTAACGATGTTAAGGTACGGGGAGTTGTCCGGCTTATGCTTAAAACCAGACTCTGGATAATTCAAGGCACGTTTCTGTAATGGCAGTTTGTGGGTTGACCCAGGCTATGACGAGGGTTGACTTTCAACCATCTGGAAGATCAATAGTGATATTGTTCTTGACTCGCCACAGTTTTAACAAAAATGGATTTTTTCAGAAAACAGTAGTGGGAGTATGGTAGAACTGGAAGTGATTCCAGAACCGCAGACGATTACTGAAAATTTGATAAAGAACCTAAAGATTCAATTTGGTTTGACATTCCATTGGCCACTCCGCAGATATGGTGGGTAACCTCAGGCACCCGAGAGGTACTCCGGTAGCCTCAAGGACGGTGACAGGGAGGTTCTTGTTTACCCAGACTTGCCATTGCTGTTGTTCCAGGCTGCGAGACCCGGCAGGAGGATGAGTATAGCGTCGTTCTAAACTAGCTTTAGAAGTGTGCGTGTATATGACTCTGCCAGAGGGTTGTCGTAGTCAGTGGGAGTAGCGGAAGCATTGGTGGATAAGTGGCTTGTGTCTATTTATAGACTAAAATAGATATAGCGGAGATAGATCATCTATTTCTGTTGTGACAGTCATAGGTTTGACTTCATCAGAATAAGGGATGGATCTGTTAAGAAGGTAGTTGTCACGACCAGAAAGAGCACGTGACTGGCCCTTGAACCATATGAAGTCTATAGGACTCCATCTGATCCAAGTAAGCCAAAAGCCCAGAAATCTAAAACCATTTTAAGAGTAAATAAAGAAAACTGGTTTAAAGAAGTGAAGAAAAACATGTTTGAAGTCAAGGTTTTTAAATAACTAAGCCGAATATGCATTTTAAAAATGTAAGGTCTTTTCTAGAAATTTCGGCAGAGTTTCTTTTGTAAAAACTGGCCCCGAACGGGGTACAACAAGAATAATATATATGCAGTGATAAAAGGCATCGCCAAGCGGGAGCTAGCTCTTCGTCAATCGACGGTCACAACCACACAAACAATATAATATACAACGCCGAATGGTGAGGATCAAATCCAAAAGAAACTCAATAAGCATGAAAACCGCAACACTACTAAGCGCGACTCTAAGGTCGAAATAAAACATTACTAGTCTAAGTCTGAAACAATATACAAGTTTTGGTTGATGGAATTCTAGATACAAAGGAATAATACAAGTACAATGGTGGTTCTTGATGCAAAAGAACCCACCTACCAAAAGCAATTCACCCGCAAGGAAGCAGTGTGCCAGAAATGCCGCTATGGAACCTGTACGGCAAAACCTGCAAGAACTGTGGCACAATAGGGGTGAGTTGCCAACTCGTGAATAGAGAATATCTACAAGCAGAAATCGAATGCATGACATAATCCTAGGTCAATACGATCAGTATATAAACCTCAAAGAATAAGCCTGAAGCATGAAAAGGTGGCAATGTAACATCTAATCGTGTATGAAGTGCCAAGTACCCGTGCCAGTGCCTCAGGTAATAACATGTCATAAACATAAGGTATGTCTGCATGAAGTAAATATGATGAAGTATCAAAATGAATATCAATACACATATATTAGCGTCCCATTCCACTAATATTGGTGTAAGGGTATATATAACATCGCCCTCATACCCTGTTATATATACAAATGAAGTATGATCAATGTAATAAAAGTCTGTATATATGTGGATCCCGTCCACCTGTCACCCCAATGACAATGAGCATCATGCATGTAAATGTGAGGATATAATCAAAATCATGGAAACATCATGAAACCTGTGCCTAGCATCGGCACGTAAATCCTAGTCCATTTGGGGCTCCGTCTGCGGTATCGGCCCTCGGCCCCGGCAGTACGGTTCAACCCATGTCCATCTCTCAACTCCGGTCGGTATCCCCCGGATATCCGCCGAGCTCAAATACAATCACCGGTAGGTACTCGCCCACCTCCAGGCTCAATCGGCATAATCCTTCGATCATCTTGCCGAGGGGAACTATACCGGGCCCCACCATGTACCCTCATACGGCACACACTCCTCGTATGGGGTATATAATCAGAACCGATAAATCTCATGGTGGCTACGCAAATATTATATCAAGGAAATCGGGTTTTTCAAATAAGTACATACTCTCCTTTGAAATTATCCACGGTTCCCAAATCCATAAATATCATGAAAACAATATCCCAATGCGCATAATCAGAAAGCATGATGTATGTGACATATAATTGAGATGCAAGTATAACAGTATATCATGCAACATAGAATAGTGGTATGCACATACAAAGTCATATCCTGATGCAATAATACTACTGTGTAGTGACATGGCAATTATCGATGATGAAGTGTGTGAGCCGGCAAGCAAGTGTACGTGGAACATATGCATCATCGATAATGGTGCTGGTGTCCTAACAGCGTGATTGCAATATAGAAATAAACACATGTAATGCGATGCGGAATCGAATAATCAATGCAACAGTGAAGAATCTACACCAATATGTACATGTCATGCAGTGGTGCCATTTGAAATAAGACGAATCGGGGTTTTGGTAAAATAAGGGTTACAGTGTTTTTATGAATAGATACGTCCTTTGAAAATACCCGTAGAATCCATTTACTTGTCCTTAAAATATTCCCGATTCATAGTTTTTAAATAGGTATGACTCGGGTCTAGTCTAACATCTACTAAGCCAAGTCCATCAGAAGGGGTATGGAAACCACCTAAATCTGAGTCGATATATATATATATATATATATATATATATATAGTGATCCCGTCTCAATAGTATCGCGTACGATACAGTATATCATCTGACATCCTCGAGTCATGAGTGCGGATCTATCATCAATATACAGCTCGTACGGTAAATCGTCTTACGGCATCCCAATAGCTGGGTATGGGTCAATATCACAATTAGCTCATCAATTATTTGGTATCCTCATCATCATATCACATAATCTGGGGTACTGATCTAAGTCTAGTACAACTGATACCATCAATATGGCTGCGTGTGTAAACACACGTCCAAAGGCCCGCTAGAGATCACATGTCGTATCCCAAATACGAATCATATCAAATCACCGATCTCGCGGCACAAAACCCAATATCATCGACTCATCTCCAAAGTCATCCACTATCCATTATCATCACAGTATAAGTATAGCAAATCAATATGTGTGTGCGTGGGTGTAAACCTATCCTAGGGTTCGCAACTAGGAAATATTCTAGTTTACTTCTAACCCTATCACATTTAACGCACACGACATTTTACTATCATAAATAATATATACATATATCAACTACAGACTGCGGGGGTGCTATACGCCATCCACCCGACTTCCCCCGTAGATATAATCTACTCACCTTGCGTCTTCATTTGTCGACGTCGCCACGCGCTTGCTTGTCGTCCTGAAGTCTTCAAGGGGTACCTACACATTAACGTATCGCATATGCGCATTAAAACCAAATCAAAGCTAAAACGACACGCGAAAACCAAAACGATACGCTAAGGGGCCTATAGGTTAGAACCTATGGGTACGCTTCCAAAACCAACAATAAACCTCGATATCGTCGTATAAACGCCAAATAGTCGAGGTAAAACACCATACGCAAATTCAGAATTAGAAATACGGAATACGGAAACACGAATCCAAAACAGCAACAAAGGAAAAATGCTCCAGATTTCACCCTACGTCAAATTAGACAAATATATACATGTAGGAGCTCTGGAACGAGAACGAGACATTTTGGTGCTGGTCTAGCCGCAAATTGCGGCCAATTGGAATTAATTGGCGGCCTTGGAAAAGATGTAGGGGCTGGGGTCTTGTGTGGTGGTTCCTAAGTGCCTGCACATCATACTTTCAACTCAATTTTATTTTAGGGGCCTCGGGGTGATAGCAGATTCCCAAATACACTCCCAGAATTACTGTTTTCCCCGATATCGTTCCATAAATCCGTATTCTGAGTTAAAACTTCATGTTAAGGTCCAATATAACACCACACCAGGATTCTAAGGTCACAACAAACCTCAATTTCACTTAACAACTCAAATTTACCCTAATCCTCTCTAGGGTTGTCCAAAATGCACAAAACTTCGTCGAAACGACATCAAACTTTAAAAGAGGCTTAAACACTAGAAATGATACAACAATTGTGAAGGAATTACCCCAATAGAGACTCATGAATCCTTAGCAGCGCCAAATCGCAAACTTTCTTGGTCCAAATGGTTGCTTGAAGGCTTGTGCACACTTTTGGTAAGATGGGGGGTAGGGTTTTGGTAATGTTTTGAGGTGATTTGTGTGGGTTGAAATGAGATGAAGGGGGAGGGAGAGCTGCTGGAGATGGCTTCAGCTGAAGGAAAATGAAGAGGGAGAGAGAGATGAGGAAAATGAGAGGGAGAGAAAACCAAAGTCAAAAGTGCACCATGCCTCATTAATGCACTTGGCCCCTTTTCTTTTCCTTTTTCTTTTTCTTTTCTCCCAAATCCTTTCTCACAAGAATAGTAACCCCAAAAGGAAAGCCATGGTAGAAATGCACAAGTGTAGAAAAAAAAAGATATGTGCATGTTTTGCACAAAATTGCTAAAAACCCGATTAGCGATTTTTAATCGCGATTAGTACTAAATTAGCATATAACTAATTATAAAAACTTTAAAATGGCATAATTCCATAAAATAACCTATTTTTGAATTTTCCATAATTTTTCCAAATTTTTCTGTATTCAATTATACCAAAATATTAAAATATTCAATGAAATAATATTAAATTATAAAAATTCCCAAAAAATAATATTTTATTTTTTTGAAGTGTTACAATCTTCCTCTCTTAAATAAATTCGGTCCCCGAATTTAAATTTAAACCCCCAAATAGTAAAACATTTCAGTAAAAATCCAAATTGTCGGGGCTCCGAAAATATCAATACAAAGCGAATATCATAAAAATATACTACTCTACTAGAATCAATCCCCACAATGTATATATAAGAATATCTTGTGCGTCTGGTGCGCAAGGAATCAAAATCCATATATGTGTCATACATGGGCACAAAACAACATCTAGGTGCAACGGGTGTGCACGTAACATCTGTCATAGGCAACGTGTTTGTCTGACAGCAAAATCAGGTGCATTTGACATGCACGAAGAATCCCGATTTAGTGCATCTGGCGTGCACCAAAATCGTATATCAAAACACTAAAGGTGCATGAAAACTATGCTGGAAACGTAAATCAAATCACTGCATAAAATAGGCGTGAAATCACAATCAATACCTCAAATGTAATAACTATGCGCAAAATATAAATACCCAGTGGGTGCATAAAACAAAAATCATGAAACTCAGTCATCAAAACTAAATCATGCAAACAGAACGCCCAAAATACCGAAATCCAAGATGACGGATACGTGATAACCGAATCACAAAATCACAAATCATAAATACCGTCGTCGGTAGTTCCTCCCTCCAAGTCGAGAAGGAGTCGGTGCATCCAATGCTAGCAGCTCAAGATATCTACTTGCCTCATGCTCACGGTCTGACGTCCTCTGTCTCTGGGTCCTTATTTTCTCTGTGGATTACCAATCTTACAATCAATCGGCTCATCGACCATGTCAGGTGTGCTAACGGGGATGATTCCGTTCTGGCACTTCTCTGGTCATCTCTCGGTCAATCCTCATGACCACTTATAAAGCAGCATGTCACTGGCGTCGGCCTATGATTCCTTGAATGCAAATCACATCTGATCATAGGTGCAAATATCATTGCAGCAGTGTCCTGGAAGGAATCCTGCTCAGGGTCTCTTCCGATCTTGCCTATGCCGGTCTGTACGGAGGTTGGTACTCTTGCATAATCTTTTCTCACTCAATGGACATCTGCGTCCTCAGCACCGCATTCTCTCGGAAATTGGTCGCATCTTAACGCCTCTGTAAGCATATCCGGTCTCTGGTCTCGACGGGAAGAAATGACAGCTCGTCAGCATCTCGCACGAACCTCTTGTCCCGCTTGTCTGTATCATCGTCCATTTCGACGTCACGTCTCTATCTGCGCACTGCAATGTTCTCGGCTACGGTCCATCCGAAGTCTCTCGCATATCTCTTTTCTGCCGAATTGCCCGGAAGTCATCGTCCACTTGCCGAAGCAAATTCTTGTTCCAGAATGGCTGCATACTCATCGCGCCTCTTTCTGGAAGCTATATCCATATACATTGCCTCTGCGTGCGTATCGCATCTCTGATGTCGGTGGAGTGGAACGTCATCTTGTCGAAATCTCTTGCGAACTCTTTACTTCACTCTGCTTCAATGTCGACTGGTTTGGACTCGTCTCATCGTGGCTGCATGGACTGCGCTCCAACGGCTATGCTCGTATCTGGAGTCTCCCAAGCAGTGTCCCATCACATGATATCCGAATGATGTCGAATCGTCCGATCGACTCGTCAGAACCTCATAATCCCCCAAGAGATCCACATCTTGAGTACAGTTTAATAGTATCGAGTACATGCCACAGCGTCGGTTGTCCAGCCGCAGAAGGGCAAACCCAAGCCTCACTAATGGCACCGCGGAACTGCCGCAAACCCTAAGGTTCAAAGGCTTTCACACGGTCATTAAGTCGAGTTAGGGTTTCATTCTTCTAGAGGGTCCATAGAATCGCCTGCATGTCTTTCCGTATACTTTAAACTGGAAAATGGGCTCCTGACATTCGATCGTCTCTATCGACTCTCAACGAACCTGCGTGAAGTCGCCTCTAGCAGGAATCAATCTATCTGATGACCTCGCATCGGGGTAAGCGAACGAACCACATGTCCTAGTCATTCATCCTCGGGTGACTAGCGACTCACTATCATCTCTCTAAGTACATACTCATGCTGCAGTAGCCCCAATCATCTGGGTGATATCTCGTCGTTTGCAGCAACAACTGGCTCATTCGTCTGTACGCTGAACAACGCCTCTATCCTCCAGGAAAGGCAATACATTAGCAGCCATCTCTAAATTGGTCTGCTCTAGATCTGAGTAAGACTCTCCACACTGGAAATCTTCGACTCAACTGGGCCTGCTCCGGCGCATAAATCGAACGAATCACCTTCTCCTCTCAAATCGGGTAGGCTAGCTATCATCTGTCTCATATCTGCCTGGAAGCTCCGGCGATCTCAGCTCGTAAGCTCCGGAAGCGACATCCTGTCAATCTTAGCAATAGCTGGTCCATCTGTCTGCACGGTAGGCGACATCATAATCTTTGAGGTATGTTGTACATCAACAGTCCTCTCTCAACTGGCAGCTCTAACAATGGCCCGATCATCCGGCGCAAAACCAAGCACTTGCCTCCACTAGAGGTCACAGTCACCAATACTAACTCGAGACGTTCCCATGTCACCAGAAAATACAATGGTCGGCCCTCATACCAGACGAGCTCGCACTGACCGTAACCCTAGCAGCAGCCCAAACTGAGCTCAACATGGCGACAGGAACCTCAATCGAGTATCGAAGAGAGCAGATCAATGGCAAGAAAGAGAACAGCAGATCCAGAGTGGATACATGATCATAAGAAGGAACAACATCAATAAAGGCATGATCATGAAACTAATAGTATTGAGGATCTCAAATGGATGTATAATCATGGATATGAAGAGAATCACTGATCTCGAAAATATGTACATCCTAAGGTTCCTTAAGCGGAGTGGCGTGTCGTAAGTATGCCGCGGAACATACCCACGGTACGTCACTCTACTTTAGTCACCTATTCCATCAACCAAGGGTCATCCTACCCGACGAAAGTTCGGGTCTAATACCCCCTCGACTAAGTCTAAGTTCCGTGTATATATAAACGCCCTAGGCTCCCCATAGTCAAACTTAGACTCGAACCAAGATTAACCTAGCGCTCTGATACCAACTTTGTCACGACCCGAAAGAGCACGTGACTGGCCCTTGAACCATATGAAGTCTATAGGACTCCATCTGATCCAAGTAAGCCAAAAGCCCAGAAATCTAAAACCATTTTAAGAGTAAATAAAGAAAACTGGTTTAAAAAAGTGAAGAAAAACATGTTTGAAGTCAAGGTTTTTAAATAACTAAGCCGAATATGCATTTTAAAAATGTAAGGTCTTTTCTAGAAATTTCGGGAGAGTTTATTTTGTAAAAACTGGCCCCGAACGGGGTACAACAAGAATAATATATATGCAGTGATAAAAGGCATCCCCAAGCGGGAGTTAGCTCTTCGTCAATCGACGGTCACAACCACACAAACAATATAATATACAACGCCGAATAGCGAGGATCAAATCCAAAAGAAACTCAATAAGCATGAAAACCGCAATACTACTAGCACGACTCTAAGGTCGAAATAATACATCACTAGTCTAAGTCTGAAACAATATACAAGTTTTGGTTGATGGAATTCTAGATACAAAGGAATAATACAAGTACAATGGTGGTTCTTGATGCAAAAGAACCCACCTACCAAAAGCAATTCACCCGCAAGGAAGCAGTGTGCCAGAAATGCCGCTATGGAACCTGTACGGCAAAACCTGCAAGAACTGTGGCACAACGGGGGTGAGTTGCCAACTCGTGAATAGAGAATATCTACAAGCAGAAATCGAATGCATGACATAATCCTAGGTCAATACGATCAGTATATAAACCTCAAAGAATAAGCCTGAAGCATGAAAAGGTGGCAATGTAACATCTAATCGTGTATGAAGTGCCAAGTACCCGTGCCAGTGCCTCAGGTAATAACATGTCATAAACATAAGGTATGTCTGCATGAAGTAAATATGATGAAGTATCAAAATGAATATCAATACACATATTTTAGCATCCCATTCCACTAATATTGGTGTAAGAGTATATATAACCGTGCCCTCATACCCTGTTATATATACAAATGAAGTATGATCAATGTAATAAAAGTCTGTATATATGTGGATCCCGTCCACCTGTCACCCCAATGACAATGAGCATCATGCATGTAAATGTGAGGATATAATCAAAATCATGGAAATATCATGAATCCTGTGCCTAGCATCGGCACGTAAATCCTCGTCCATATGGGGCTCCGTCTGCGGTATCGGCCCTCGGTCCCGGCAGTACGGGTCAACCCATGTCCATCTCTCAACTCCGGTCGGTATCCTCCGGATATCCGCCGAGCTCAAATACAATCACCGGTAGGTACTCGCCCACCTCCAGGCTCAATCGGCATAATCCTTCGATCATCTTGCCGAGGGGAACCATACCGGGCCCCACCATGTACCCTCATACGGTACACACTCCTCGTATGGGGTATATAATCAGAACCGATAAATCTCATAGTGGCTGCGCAAATATCATATCAAGGAAACCGGGTTTTTCAAATAAGTACATACTCTCCTTTGAAATTATCCACGGTTCCCAAATCCATAAATATCATGAAAACAATATCCTAATGCGCATAATCAGAAAGCATGATGTATGCGACATATAATTGAGATGCATGTATAACAGTATATCATGCAACATAGAATAGTGGTATGCACATACAAAGTCATATCCTGATGCAATAATACTATTGTGTAGTGACATGGCAATTATCGATGATGAAGTGTGTGAGCCAACAAGCAAGTGTACGTGGAACATATGCATCATCGATAATGGTGCTGGTGTCCTAACAGCATGATTGCAATATAGAAATAAACACATGCAATGCGATACGGAATCGAATAATCAATACAACAGTGAAGAATCTACACCAATATGTACATGTCATGCAGTGGTGCCATTTGAAATAAGACGAATCGGGGTTTTGGTAAAATAAGGGTTACGGTGTTTTTATGAATAGATACGTCCTTTGAAAATACCCGTAGAATCCCTTTACTTGTCCTTAAAATATTCCCGATTCGTAGTTTTTAAATAGGTATGACTCGGGTCTAGTCTAACATCTACTAAGCCAAGTCCATCAGAAGGTATATATATATATATAGTCGGTGATCCCGCCTCAATAGTATCGCGTACGATACAGTATATCATCTGACATCCTCGAGTCATGAGTGCGGATCTATCATCAATATACAGTTCGTACGGTAAATCGTCGTACGACATCCCAATAGCTGGGTACGGGTCAATATCACAATTAGCTTATCAATTATTTGGTATCCTCATCATCATATCACATAATCTGGGGTACTGATCTAAGTCTAGTACAACTGATACCATCAATATGACTGCGTGTGTAAACACACGTCCAAAAGCCCGCTAGAGATCACATGTCGTATCCCAAATACGAATCATATCAAATCACCGATCTCGCGGCACAAAACCCATTATCATCGACTCATCTCCAAAGTCATCCACTATCCATCATCATCACAGTATAAGTATAGCAAATCAACATGTGTGTGCGTGGGTGTAAACCTATCCTAGGGTTCGCAACTAGGAAATATTCTAGTTTACTTCTAACCCTATCACATCTAACGCATCTCAAATAATCCACGACACTATACTATCATAAATAATATATACATATATCAACTACGGACTGCGGGGGTGCTATACGCCATCCACCCGACTTCCCCCGTAGATATAATCTACTCACCTTGCGTCTTCATTTGTCGACGTCGCCACGCGCTTGCTTGTCGTCCTGAAGTCTTCAAGGGGTACCTACACATTAACGTATTGCATATGCGCATTAAAACCAAATCAAAGCTAAAACGACACACGAAAACCAAAACGATACGCTAAGGGGCCTATAAGTTAGAACCTATGGGTACGCCTCCAAAACAAACAATAAACCTCGATATCGTCGTATAAACGCCAAATAGTCGAGGTAAAACACCATACGCAAATTCAGAATTAGAAATACGGAATACGGAAACACGAATCCAAAACAGCAACAAAGGAAAAATGCTCTAGATTTCACCCTAGGTCAAATTAGACAAATATATACATGCCAGGGGTCTAATCTATACATGTAGGAGCTCTGGAACGAGAACGAGACATTTTGGTGCTGGTCTAGCCGCAAATTGCGGCCAATTGGAATTAATTGGCGGCCTTGGAAAAGAGATAGGGGTTGGGGTCTTGTGTGGTGGTTCCTAGGTGCCTGCACATCATACTTTCAACTCAATTTTATTTTAAGGGCCTCGGGGTGATAGCAGATTCCCAAATACACTCCCAGAATTACTGTTTTCCCCGATATCGTTCCATAAATCCGTATTCTGAGTTAAAACTTCAGGTTAAGGTCCAATATAACATCACACCAGGATTCTAAGGTCACAACAAACCTCAATTTCACTTTACAACTCAAATTTACCTTAATCCTCTCTAGGGTTGTCCAAAATGAACAAAACTTCGTCGAAACGACATCAAACTTTAAAATGGGCTTAAACACTAGAAATGATACAACAATTGTGAAGGAATTACCCCAATAGAGACTCATGAATCTTTAACAGCGCCAAATCGCAAACTTTCTTGGTCCAAATGGTTGCTTGAAGGCTTGTGCACACTTTTGGTAAGATGGGGGTAGGGTTTTGGTAATGTTTTGAGGTGATTTATGAGGGTTGAAATGAGATGAAGGGGGAGGGAGAGCTGCTGGAGATGGCTTCAGCTGAAGGAAAATGAAGAGGGAGAGAGAGATGAGGAAAATGAGAGGGAGAGAAAACCAAAGTCAAAAGTGCACCATGCCTCATTAATGCACTTGTCCCCTTTTCTTTTCCTTTTTCTTTTTCTTTTCTCCCAAATCCTTTCTCACAAGAATAGTAACCCCAAAAGGAAAGCCATGGTAGAAATGCACAAGTGTAGGAAAAAAAGATGTGTATGTTTTGCACAAAATTGCTAAAAACCCGATTAGCGATTTTTAATCGCGATTAGTACTAAATTAGCATATAACTAATTATAAAAACTTTAAAATGGCATAATTACATAAAATAACCTATTTTAGAATTTTCCATAATTTTTCCAAATTTTTCTGTATTCAATTATACCAAAATATTAAAATATTCAATGAAATAATATTAAATTATAAAAATTCCCAAAAAATAATATTTTATTTTTTTAAAGTGTTACAGTAGTAGGGTGTGATGTCCTTGTATTTAGATGACATACACAGAGTAGGAAGTGAAATTTCTATACTACGATCGGTTATACTTTGGTCGTCACACAGTGGTTTCTCCACATGGGACTTGGATATAATATCAAGACATTCTGGTTACTAGATCTATAGATATAGATTTGGGTGGTTTCCCAATCTGGGTACTTAGACAGCATTTTAAGAGTTTTTAGAATGGACGACTCCTGACACGGTAGTGTACCTGCTGGTGATGGAGTCACCCTCTCTAAAGGAGTCTTACAGACTAAAGGGGAGAGGGATGTGCATGATTGGCAGATCACTTGCTTAGGCAATTGAGTCAATCATGAGATGTCAAGTACCACACCAGATGTTGTTTTTGCAGTAAATGCAATAAGTTGATATTGATACAATCCTGGAGAAACAATCGGAAGCAGTTTTAGAACATAAGTGGATGTTCTAGGGATATGATAACGACAGCCTCATTCGGGAGACAGTTATCATTCCAGGCTTCCAAGGTGACCTGGATGACAGAGAGGTTGTCAGAGTTATAGTTTTCCCTTTGACGAGGGGCAGTATTTTGGACAGGCGGATACTGAGGGAGGCATGGCGCAGGATACCGATTAAGTTCAGTTGACGATACAGTCTGAGAAGTTTGGATTTGGAGTTCATTTATGAGCTAGGTCCCATCAGATATCCAGACATACTCTAAGACAGGTATTACTCATTTCGGGAGATGGTTTTCTCCGCGAACTTGAGATTAAGAGAGACATAGAAAGAAACATCAAGGCGGATCCACTCACTGAGGCTATTCCTCGAACACAATAGTTTCGCAAACGGGCTTTGTGAGACTGACTAGTAGAGGAGTTGGGTGTTAGGTATCACACGGGCTGTGAGTATGCGACATCGCAATAATTAGCCTTGAGTGCAAGTGGGAGATTGTTGGAGATAGTGCCCTCAGAGTCAATTATTGGATCACAGGCACGTGATTGTAATGATTGAGGGAGGACCTATTCCGGTAGGACAGTCTTACTCAAGATGATAGTATGCTATCTGGTTTATCTTTATCATCGTGTAATGCTTTAGGTGACCTGATAGGTCGCTATTACACGTTGATAGAGCCCCTAGGATTCTTGCTTGACTGCCAGCAGTATGAGGGCGATCATATACGTGGGAGCTGGTAGTCTATAAGCACATCCTTAAAAGGTCCCTAGTCGTGGGAGTTTCGAGACAGGGCATTGATACTCCAGAGTAGACTAGTGTATACAGTCGAGACCCCGATGAGGGGCGGTGGCCGGTCTCACAAGCCACTGGTGTCAGTTGGTTCACCTAAGATGTATACAGGTGCTCATTGGGTTATGAGTACACCAGACAGGACTCGCCGGGAACATGCTAGTTGGTCTTATACCTGACGTCAGATAGCAGTTCCCTGGTGACATGTGTACAGGTTAGTTCATCGACCTGAGATCGTCATTTGTCTCGTGTGAGTTCCCACTGTACTTTGATTACTACCCTACCACGCTCAAAGGAGACGTGCAAACAGGTTTTAGTTGGGTACAGTCCCGAGCCACACGGAGGCAGTGAGCGGATTTTCACGGGTTCGTCTCTCCCGGTATTTGAGGTGAGGTCGCGCTGTGTCTAGGAGAGCCATTACACGAAGTCCTTGGCCAAGACAGGAGATTTACTGGTAGGTATTCCAGTAGTATCTCAGGGTGTTCTGGGCTACACTCCGACACGACTTGTACCGCTTTTGGGGGTCTGACTTTTACCAACCCCCTAGGCCCGCCATGCGATGCTCATAGACGAACGGACCGGACTGTACGGATATTGTCACTGACAGGCTCAGTAGGGTGTCAGGATGAGTTCGCTCATCGACGTCCCTTTTGGTCAATAGCTGGTAGCCCGTTACGTATGGCTAATACCTCTGACATGCCAGTGGTTAAATCCTCAGCCATAGTATTGACGAGTCTTTAGAGTCCCCCACAGACCAGTTGCTCATGTTTCGGGCGAAACGCTGTAGAGGCCGTATGGAGATATGACAGGGTTCGATCAGATACGTGCGGTATTGCACGGATCATAATCGGATGGAAAATACTAGCGGGCTTTGGTTTAAGCCGGATCCTAGTATTGTACAGTGTAGATTTTGTCTCATTGCATTTGTATTTCGGTCGGAATACAAATACGGGTATGTATATACGGTAGCGGGGTTTTCCTGTAATTTATTACGGGATCAGTTTTCTGAAGTTGCCAGTTTGCTTTCCGTTTCGGCCATTTTTCTTTGTATCTTTCATTGGCCGAAAAATGGTGGAGGAGGGCTTATTTGCATTTGTGCAAATAAGCATTTTGGAGGGTTGTCTTTGCATATTGTTGCATCATGGTGCACTTTCATTGGCTCCATGAGTTCATGATTGCTTGACTTTGGGTATGATGATTAGGTTGTTGTAGTGTTGGTTTTGGGGTGATCATTGTTTCTCATCATAACCTTTTCTCTCTCTTGATTATTTGGCTCACTCTTTTGCATTTGGCCACATATACTCTCTCCTCTCTTTCTCTCCTAGTAATGGCCGGCCAAATGAGGGAAGGGGCTGCCCATTTTTGAGGAGTGGGATTTTGTTCTCTACATGCTAGAAAAATCCCCAAGTTCATCTAGAAAAAGTTCACATATCATTCCTCCACCATTATGGCAACTTCCACAACCCCAAAGAGACATGGAGTTCTACAGTTAACTTACAGTATTCTTGGGCACGTCGACTCGCCAACTTCGTGCCCGAGTTGCCTCGGTCCAGAGGTGGGAGCCCATAAAAGAAGCCGGCGATGTGGTGCCCTTCCGGCGACGTGGTGGAGACCGGAGATTCCGCGGGGAGATCGGGACGACGACGAGAAGACCGAAGGACACGGATCGCTCGGTATATCTCTCTACTTAGTTAGCTAGAATTAGATTAATGGCCTGATCCGGGATTTTTGTGCGCGGTGGTGCCGGTGATAAAGTTAAAGAAAATTATCGCTTTCGCATTTTGGGCTCGGATTGACGGCCGGGGCGCCGCCGTGCACTTACACTATCTTATGTTTGATGGTGCGTGTAAGTGCAGTTTGTAGGGTATATACTTTCTGAATTTGGTCTTAAGAATAAGAACTAATTTTCAGACTTGTCCTTCAATAAAACTTTCAATACTTTCCCTTCATCTTAACTTAACTTAAGAACTGAACTCAAAATTACTTGCTTCTAAAAAAAACTGTAAGGACATATATTTACTACGGTTATACTCAAGAAGGGCTATTGTTAGGGTTTTCAATTTCTAAGCCTAAGATTTAGTTATTTCTAACCTATCAAGTTAAATTTTCGGAATAAAATCTAAGTTTTCCTACTAGCTAACTTAACGACAAAGTTTTTATATTTTGGAATTTTTTTCAGTTTTTATGGGTTTTTAAATAAGTATGCAATTGCAAAATATACACATGAATGCAAAGATAGAAAGTTTACCGAGCACACCTCCAAACATAAACTTGACAGTGCCCTCACTGTCATGCCACACAAAGAGGGTCAAAATCTGTCAGTTCAGCAAACAAAATATACACACACAAAAAGATTCCTCCCAAACTTAAGTGAAACAATGTTTCCACTGTTTAAGCATTGAAGTTCAAAATTTGCGGGGAGGGAACATCATCAATCTATACAAGGCCTTACACAGACCAAAAGTTAATACCAACCATTCAAAAATTGTATCGTGATTATGCCATAGTTGGTGAAAGAACGTGTAAAGGAAATAAATGAAGAATACACGAGACCGTGTGGGCGGAAATTGGATACGGTCTCGGTAAATGAGAAGATGAACATATAGGAGAAAGAAATTGAGCACGAACATGAGGTTGAAATTTGATTTAATAAATTAGTACAGTTTGTAATTATTTGAAAGTAGAAATTTCTAACTGTACTAATTTAACAATCCGTTGAGAAATGTGGTCAAACCTCTCAAGATTCGCAAGAAAACATGGGCCGACTGAAATTGGGAAACCAGATATGAGAGATGAAGTTGACACGTCGTCTTGCAATTTGGAAACGATGGAAATGATGGAAGGAAGTGATTAAGAAATGGTATCGGTTAAATGTTCAGGAGAATGTTCACAGTCAATGGAAGGGACATGATGAATCGGAACATCTGATTCATCCAAAATAATGGGCTCATCCTCTATGATATCCTCAAAATCCTTCTCAACATTCAGCTCATCCATGCATTCATCATTATCAATAATATCCAGACATGCATGGGGTTTGGGAAAAACAGTTAATGGTTTGGGATGATGTCCACACGGAGTTGAAGGAATATAATGAATTGGTGAGAAAAACTCATCCAAAATTGTGGGTTCATCATCCAAATTATTCCCAGTATCGATATCCTCAATCAAGTGAAAGTTAAATTTCTCAGACACCACATCAAAAGCATGGTTTTCAATCGGTGGATTACAAATCGCACTCGGTTGGTTTTCTAGATTGGAGATGTAGAGATTAAAGAGAGTGACATCGGTTTCACCTGAAATGGACCCTTCACAATCGGGTAAATCAAACACTACATAGTCGCATAACTCATCAAACATGCTATCCTCAATTAGTGAATCATTTGGTGTACTCGATAGATTTTCGAAACTGGAGCTGTGGAATTGAATTGGGGATGGGTAGGTTTGATACTGAAGGGTGGATTGCTCATTTTCATTACTTAAATTATCAAATTGTCCTATCGCCTCATCATACATTGTAAAATTTTGAGCTAGTCGGAAACTAGCTGCTGGTTCGTTAGATTGTATGAGTGCGGCCATGGACTTATTCAATTTCTCCATCTGTCGGCACGAAACAACTTAAATTTTTTCTAATGATTGTTCAAGACTAGACATGGGTTGTGAAGGGATTTCAGTAAAAGATGCAAAATCGTTTAGATACGTGAAACTCCCAAATGGATGTTCAGAAGAAATGTCTAGAGAAGATGGAAAAGTCGGGTAGGATTGATAGGAATTGAAAGGATTCGTAGAATGGGCATGACTGGGATTAGCATTTTGATAAGAAGGTGATTGGAATTGCTGTCCTAAAGAATTTGGAGTGGTGAAAGGAGTGAAAGATCGGCTGCGAGATTGTTCAATATGCTCAGCAATGGACATGGGTTTCAGAGTCGTCACATGGCTCTCAGAAGGGGTATCAACGTAAGAAGGTGTGAGGGTTTGAAACGGTTGATACGAAGTGGATTGCGGTGTCCAATTGTTTTGTCGAGAAGCTGTAAGTCGACGTTAGACACCCCACATGATGCGGGGAGGCGGAATAGGTAAAACAATCATTTTGTTTAAACTAACATCGACTAACTTTACGGATCTTTGCTAAACCCTAACTAACAACTATATAGAAGTGATTAGCTACTATGATAGATGATTATACCTAATGAATCAAGTCCTTCTTGTTCTCGTTGATCACCTCATCGTCGGCCTCCTCGATGTGATAGAAGATCCACCCGAGAGCTACTTCTCCAAGCTTTAACCTTTCACTTGAGATAACTAGGTGGCTATGAGTGCTAATCAAAGTAACCTAGAGGATATAGAAGAGGATTAGGGATCTATTAGTCTTCCTAACCCTTGGATCTCAACACATGAGAGGTTAGGGTTAGTTCTTTGAATAGAGAGAGCTTGAGGAGAGAGAAGGTGTGAGTGAGAATGATAATGAATTATGTCTCATTTTAGAATATATGAAGCATGATAATTATTAAATGAATAACATAATAATAATATTAACCATGCTTCATTAACTCTCTTTGGGTGAATCATCTCATGAGTCATTAAGCAATAAATGCTTTATTAACTCATTTGGATGAATCACACCATGAGTCATTAATCCATTTAATGCAAATTCCACCTAAGCCTCCAACTCATCAATCTTCTAAAAGCTTCTCGACTAATTACGAGAATGCCCCTCCCATCCGTGAAAACACGGAAATACTGAGACTGTATAAATCCAATAATCCAATACTGGAATCTGGCTTAAACCAAAGCCTGCTAGTATAAACTGTCCGAACATCGTACGTGCGTAAAAACACATATGTGTCCGAACCCTGTCGTAAAACCATACGACCTCTATATCGTTTCGCCTAAAGCAGGGAAACTCTCTGTGTGGGACTCTAAAGAATCGACACTTACGCTGGCAGTGGGTTTAACCACAGGCCGCAAGCGGTACTAGCTGTACTTAACGGTCCTCAGGTAGATGTCGATAAGAAGGCTGATGAGGAAACCCATTCGAACTCTTACTGAGCCTGATGTGACAATCTCCGTACAGTCCGGTCTGTTCGTCTAAGACTATCGCATATCGGTCCTAGGGGGCGGCAAGCGTCAGTCCCCTAAAAGGCGGTATAAGTCGTGTCGGAGCGAAGCCTATTACACCTTGAGAAGCTACTGGAAATCCTACCAGTAAATCCCGTTTGCCCCGCCCAGGGACTTTGCGTAACGGCTCTCCAAACACAGCGCGATATCAACTCCCAATACCGGGAGAGACGAATCCTATCTAACCGCCACTGCCTCCAAGTGCTTCGGGACTGCACCCAACTGCTACCTGTTTGCATGACTCCTTTGAGCCGTAGTAGGGTAGCAATCTAAGAACAGTGGGAACACACTCGAGACGAAGCAGCAATGTCAAGTCTGCGGACTATGCTGTTCTCATGTCACCTGGGAACTGTTAACTGACGACGGGTATAATACCAACCAACAGTTCCCTGTGAGTCCTGTCCGGTGTACCCGTAACTCAACGAGCACCTGTATACTATCTCCAGTACAATGTACTGATGGCTGTGGGACAGACCATCTCCCCAACTTGGATGAGAAGCGTACATACCAGTCTACTCCGGAGTATCGATGCCCTGTCTCGATAATCCTACGACTAGGGACCTGAAAAAGAATATGCTTGTAGACTACCCAACCCCCACTAGTATGACTGCCATCACAACGCTGGTAGTCAAGCAAGATCCTAAGGGCTCTATCAATATGTATTCTCGATATGCTAACATATACACATATTAAGATAGATATAAATCAAGTAGCGTACTACCATGTTTAGCAAGACTGTTAATATAACTGTGAATATTCTAAGCTTCCATTAAGTAATAAACAAGCTAGTATGATACAATAATGGCCTCTAGGGCATAAACACTAACAGAAGCGTCTATGCGATCTTGCAAAGAAATTCTAAGCATGGATGGTGTAAGTCCATGTCACTCACCCGACGAACTTGCGGGGAGGCGGAATAAATGAAAAACGATTATCAAAGCTTCGTAACACGGACTTGATCGCATGATTCATATCTAAACCGTTACCAGCAAACTACGAGAGGTTTAACTACTCGGATTCGAAGTTATACCTCACGTTACTTGTCCTTCGGGTCTTCATCCCTGTCCTCCACTCTTCGTAGGCTCCTTGGAACATCGGCACCTCAACGGCCTCCTCGAGTCAAAGACGATCCACCCGAGAGCTCCTACGCTAAGCTTGATCTCTAACTTGAGATAACTAGGTTGCTCAAAGTGCTAATCTAAGCTACCTAGGGGATATAGAGTGAGGTTACGGATGTATTAGTCTAGCTAACCCTTGATCTCAACACATGAGAGGTTAGGGTTAGGGTTTCAAGAATGAGAGAGCTTGAGGAGAAAGAAGGTGATGATAAGAATCCTTTTGGATGAATGAAATCATTTGTGTTTATATGAAACATATGATAATATTAAGTAAATAACAAACAATGAATTATCACCATGTTTCATTAATACACTAAGTGATTCATCACATGAGTCATATAAAACATTAAATGAATCATTAACTCAATGTATGAATCACTACATGACTCATTAATCCAATTAATGCATATGCCACCTTAACCCCCAAGTCACCATGCTTCTAGAAGCTTCCCGGAAAATTACGAGAACGCCCCTCCAATCCGTGAAAACACGGAAAAACTTTAGACTATATAAATCCAATAACCTGATACTAGAATCTGGCTTAAACCAAAGCCGGCTACTAAAAACTGTCCAAACGTCGCACGTGCGTTTAAACACGTATGCGTCCGAACCCTTGTCGTAAAACCATACGACCTCTATATCGTTTCTCCTGGAGCAGGGAAACTCTCTGTGTGGGACTCTAAAGACTCGACACTACTCTGGCAGTGGGTTTAACCACAGACCGCAAGATGCACTAGCTGTACGTAACGGTCCCCAGGTAGATGTCGATAAGACGGCCGATGAGGAAACCCATCCGAACTCCTACTGAGCCTGATGTGACAATCTCCGTACAGTCCGGTCTGTTCGTCTAAGACTATCGCATATCGAGCCTAGGGGGCGACAAGCTTCAGTCCCCTAATAGCGGTATAAGTCGTGTCGGAGCGTAGCCCATTACACCCTGAGAAACTACTGGAATCTACCAGTAAATCTCGCTTGCCCTGGCTAGGGACTTTGCGTAATGGCTCTCTGACACAGCGCGATATCAACTCCCAATACCGGGAGAGACGAATCCTTTCTAACCGCCACTTCCTCCAAGTGCTTGGGACTGCACCCAACTGCTACCTGTTTGCACGACTCCTTTGAGCCGTGGTGGGTAGCAATCTTAGAACAGTGGGACACACTCGAGGCGAAGTAGCAGTGTCAAGTCTGCGGACTATGCTGTACTCATGTCACCTGGGAACTTTTAACTGACGACGGGTATAATACCAACCAACAGTTCCCCTGCGAGTCATGTCCGGTGTACCCGTAACCTAACGAGCACCTGTATACTATCTCCAGTACGACGTACTGATGGCTGTGGGACAGACCATCTCCCCAACTGGGATGAGAAGCGTACACACTAGTCTACTTTGGAGTATCGATGCCCAGTCTCGATAATCCTGCGACTAGGGACAAGTATAGGATGTTGCTTATAGACTACCCAGCCCCCACTAGTATGACTGCCATCACAACGCTGGTAATCAAGCAAAGATCCTATGGGCTCTACTAATATGTATAAGTGATACGTTACAAGAAACATATGCACATATTAAACTAAACACAAACCAAGTAGCATACTACCATTTTTACCAAGACTGTATATACAACTATGAATATCCCAAGCTTCCATTAAGTAATATACATACAAGTATGATACAATAATGGCCCCTAGGGCATATACACTAACAATCTCCCACTTGCACTAGGGCCATGAGCTGGCATATCGTAGACCTATCATCTCGAATAGCCTCTCGAACTGCGTCTCAGGAATGGCCTTTGTGAATGGATCAGCAATGTTATTCTCCGTCTCTACTCTTTTCACCTTGATCTCCCGGCGATCTACGATCTCCCTGATCAGGTGATACCGTCTTAAGATGTGTCTGGACTTCTGATGGGACCTGAGTTCCTTCGCTAATAATATAGCGCCGTTGTTATCACAATACAGAGGTATTGGATCAACACTGGTAGGAACCACCTGAAGTTCTGTGAGGAACTTCTTCATCCAGACAGCTTCTTTTGCGGCATCGTAAGCAGCTATGTACTCCGCTTCCGTTGTTGAGTCAGCAACGGTCTCCTGTTTGGAACTCTTCCAACAGATCGCCCCTCCATTGAGGGTAAAGACATAACCCGACATGGATTTGGAGTCATCCTTGTCACTCTGGAAGCCGGAGTCGGCAAAGGCCTCAATCTAGAGGTCTTCTCCGCCATACACCAAGAACATCTCCTTAGTCCTCCTCAGGTACTTGAGAATGTTCTTTACGGTTATCTAGTGCTTCTCCCCTGGGTTTGCTTGATATCGGCTTACTACGCTCAATGCGTATGCTACTTCTGGTCTGGTACATAACATCGCATACATTATAGAGCCTACCGCAGAAGCGTAGGGTATAATCGACATGCGATCCCTTTCCAAATCAGTCTTGGGAGACATCTCTTTGGAGAGGGTAATTCCATGACAAGCCGGTAGGTTACCGCGCTTAGAATCATCCATACTGAATCTCTTCACTATGGTGTCTATGTACCTGGACTGCGAAAGTCCCAACATCCTTTTTGATCTATCACGATAGATCCGGATCCCCAGAATGTAGGTGGCATCACCCAGGTCTTTCATGAAGAATTTCTATGATAAGAATCTTTTGATTGACTGTAACATAGGAATATCATTTCCTATTAGGAGAATGCCATCCACATACAAGACGAGGAATACTACAGCTCTCCCTACAATCTTACTGTATATGCATGGTTCATCTGGATTTTTGATAAAGTCAATTTGTTTGACAGCATCATCGAAACAGATGTTCCAACTCCGCGATGCTCGCTTTAGTCCATAAATGGACTTAAGCAACTTGCATACTTTACCGTTGCTCCCACTCTGAATGAATCCCTCTGGTTGATCCATATAGACGCACTCTTCCAAATTACCATTTAGAAAGGCTGTCTTTACGTCCATCTGCCAGATTTCATAATCGTGGAAGGCTGCAATAGCAAGAAGGACCCGAATGGATTTGAGCATAGCCACTGGAGAAAACGTTTCGTCATAGTCCAAACCAGGTCTTTGATGGAAACCCTTTGCAATAAGTCTAGCCTTATAGGTTTCAACCTGTCTATCTACACCAATCTTGTTTTTGAAGATCCATTTGCATCCTACGGGTTTTACCCCATCTGGAGCAATGTCCAAAGTCTATACTTTGTTAGTGTACATGGACTCCATTTCGGTCTGCGTTGCATCCAGCTATTTTGCTGAGTCACCGCTCTGAATGGCTTGCTGGAAGCTAGTAGGCTCATCATAATCAATAGTGCAATCCTCTCTATCCCCGTCTATAAGAAAACCGTAGTATCTCTCGGGCGGATGAGACTGCCTACTACTTCTGCGGAGTGGCGTCGGGATGTCCCTTTCTTCTGAAGCCTCAGGTTCTACCATACTTTCAGTAGTAATTTGTAGTTCTGGAATTTCTTCCAGTTCTATTTCGCTCCTACTTGTTTCCTTTTCTAAAAACTGATATTCTAGAAAATGGGCATTACGAGAAACAAAAACTTTTTGTTCCTCTGCGTAATAGAATAGATACCCCTTGGAGTTCTTTGGATATCCCACAAACTTACAATGTACTGATCGTGCCTCGAGCTTGTCCGCATGCTGCTTTTTAACAGAAGCCGGACATCCCCAAATCTTCAGATACTGAAGATAGGGTTTCTTCCCACTCCACATCTGATATGGTGTGGTAGGCACAGTCTTGGTAGGAACTAGGTTCAAAAGATATGCAGCTGATTCTAGTGCATATCCCAGAATGATCGCGGTAACTCAGCGTTACTCATCATGGAACGAACCATATCCAATAGGGTTCGATTCCTCCTTTCCGATACACCGTTGTGTTGTGGTGTATATGGAGGAGTAAGCTGAAAGAGAATTCCATTCTCTTTTAAGTAACCCAGGAACTCGGCACTTAAGTATTCACCACCTCGATCAGATCTCAGTGTCTTTATACTCTTGCCTATTTGTTTTTCCACTTCATTCTTGTATTCTTGGAATTTCTCATAGGCCTCGGATTTATACTTCATTAAGAAGACATATCCATACCTAGAGAAATCATCCGTAAAAGTAATGAAGTACGAATAACCACCTCGTGCATGTGTAGACATTGGACCGCATACGTCACTGTGTACGAGTCCCAAGAGCTCGCTTGCTCTTACTCCGTGTCCAGTAAACGGAGTCTTTGTCATCTTTCCTATGAGACAAGATTCACAAGTAGCATAAGATTGATATTCGAACGGATTCAAATATCCTTCTTTATGTAACTTAGTCAACCTTCTCTCATTGATGTGACCTAGTCTACAATGCCATAAGAAAGCCAGATTTAATTCCGGAGACTTTCTTTTAAGTGTGTTCTGGACATTGAAAACCTGAGCTTGACTCAATACGTATATGCCGTTATCTAATGTACCGGACCCAATCAGAACTTGATATAGGTGGATGTGAACTATATCACTTGCGAATGTAAAATCATATCCCTCTCTTGAAAGTGAGGACACTGATATGATATTGCAAGTCATACTACGTACATACAGACAGTTACGTAGAATCAATATCTGCCCACTTGTCAAACCTTGGCGATATTCTCCCACGGATTCAGCGTCCACGCTCATTCCGTTTGCAACTCTGAGAGACAAATCACCTACCTTCATAACTCTACGGTTTCTCAAAGTATGTAATGAATTACAGATATGAGATCCTGCTCCGGTATCGAGTACCCAGGAAGTAGAGTTAATTGACAAACAGTTCTCAATAACAAATACACTTGAGGCTGAAGCCACAACATGCTTCGTATCCTGGCTACTGGATTCTAAAGCCCTGCAATCTTTCTGCCTATGCCCAATCCTATAACAATAGGAACGTCCCTCTTTTACTATATCCAGTCCCGAAACTTTTGCCCTTCTCTTTCCTTCTACTTTCCTGGTTTCCTTCAGGGTAGGAGGCAGAGATTGTAGAATCAAGTCAGTATCTGAGTCGTTTCCCAATGTGGTCTCCAGGTCCTTAAGTTTATCAATACAGCTAGTCATTGTAAGGACGTTGTCCCCTACAGATGACCCGACAGCCAACCTTGCTTGAATTAATTCGTTCGAGGTCTCATATCTTGTGATATGAGATTGCTCTCCATATAAATCTTTGTTATGGAGAAAGATGGAAACTATGTCCATCTTCCCGTGCTGCTTCTGGTATACACCATCAACTGAAGCTAACACGAGGCATTTGGCTTTCGTTTTATCCTTTTCCCTTGTCTGACGGATATCGATATCCGCGACGGTGGAAACTGGACCTGGGACGGCGGGATCTTGAGTAGTATTAGGGTGGTCCAGCTTGTCATAGGCAATGGACATCTGGACAGACCTTTGCCAGTCATATAAGTCAGATTCAGTCAATTTGTTATCTAGATGTAACCTAGTCGTGGTCACAAGGTCGCTGCAATTAAGAGAGAGAGAAGAAAACACTTTTAGCATGATGCTCTTGCAAGTTTAGAGTGGTGTTTAATTTATCTAAACAGGATGGCTCCCACTGTTTCTCGAATCTTTCCTCAAACCATAAAAGAAGAATTAGCCAGGACTATTCTCACCATACAATACTTGCTTAACCGTTCAGCCAGGTCAGTGTCGATACTTCAAGGGAGGTTTTCCAACGCTTTTGCAAAGTTCCTTAATTAAAGAACCTCTTTTCTCTTGGGGCATAGCCCCGCTGACACCTTTCTAGGCACCTACTTGGTTTATAGCATTGAAGTTAAGTGACGAATCTCCTGATAAGTAGTATATACTCACAGTAGGATCGGGATCCAAAATATCATCGTATGATAATGTTGAAGGAATCCTACCAACATTCATCAAACTCCAAAATGGTATGCTCTCTCTGCAAATTTCAGTTTCTTTAGAAATTCCCGATATAAATTTTTGCCCCATGCTCTTATGACCTTGGCGTTGGCAAAATATCATAAGTCACATGTCAAGTTCTACCCATCATTATCCTTGTTAATTTGAACCCACCCGTACATATTCTTGACGTTGGCCAAAATGATAATACGACTATCCCAAACTAACTCATCTATCTATGAAACAAATGAATATCCAGCAGCTACCAAACACTATGCCTTGGCGTTGGTCAAAATACATAGCTTGAATACTACTGAATACCCAAATGAAATGACGGAGGGCTACGAATGGTTTTGGCAAAACCGTGAACGTAGTGAACTTGATATAATCGAAGGAACCTGATACTTTTTAAAAGGAATGGTTAAAGCTCCGCAAAAAATTCTGATCTTTTTAAAATAACCGAGTGGTTTCTTTTAAATTTGTTCCAACGATTAAACTATGGTTTATTTTCTTTGCATTATAATAATGCGTCCCATCAATTATCCTATCATTGTAGAAAACAACGAAAATACCACGTCCTTTTATGCCATCCGCATTCGCCACGGGGTCCCGTCATCACCCGTTAGGTTACTTAACTAACGACAGAGCGGGGGCTGGGCTAGCGCGGGTGTAAAACATAAGTGACGTCTAATAGCTATCATATATAGATATTGTACATTCGTCAGACGCAATAATAAGCATTCCAGATCACAGATGAACTTTATTGGATATACTAGCAATCCGCATTTGCTTTGAGCCTGCAATAAAAGACGGATTACACACTTGTGATGAATAGCCATTACCCCAACCCTAGACCCCTACGTGTACGGCAAACTACCCGCCAAGTACCCGAAGTGAAGCGGTCTCCCTAAAAAACGTGAGTAGGCCACTAAACACTTCAACGTACCCGGTAGTTTGGGTACCCCGCCTTGGGTCTATCCTAGGAGCAAAAACAATAAAAAGAAATAATACAACGGTGGCTACAACCGCAACCTGGATGCGCCCCGCAAAAGAATATTACATCATATTACATTTACATCGAATGAATGAATATTAAACCCATCTCAAACCCCGGCTAATCATCACAACACTCCAATCAAGTCCATATACACAAACAGTAAATATTACAGAAATGTGCAACCCCCTGCCAACCGACATACTAGCAGTTAGGGGAGGTTTACGAACACATTAAACATTACAGATAAAAACCAAATTAGCAAATAACTTATAACATCGATCAACAACCTTTTCCGTGTCTACCCCAAAAGCAAACCAACACTGAAGTAACCTGGGCAGAAACAGAATATACAGGAAAACAGAACACCAAAATATATGAATTTTAGAGCAAATCGGAGTCAACTCGGGGTTGACTCCGCCGCGGATCCGCGGCCAAAAGCACTCTTGTCGCGGATCCGCGGCCATCAAGCCGAGTTAGAACTCCGTATTTTCCCAGAATTCTTATATTTACCTGCTGTGAATTTTAAGGCATATCAAATATTTTTTTAGATGTGTTTAAAATTAACAGAACTGTTAGGGTATCCGGGGTTTCGTTTTCGCGTTTTCTGACGATCAAACTTCTAATTAGTTGCTAACAAGCTAGTAATGGTTTAGTTGGCTCTGATACCACTGTAAGTCCATGTCACGCACCCCACGAACTTGCGGGAAGACGGAATATATGAAAAACAATTATCAAATCTTCGTAACACGGACTTGAGCGCATGAATCGTATCTAAACCGTTACTAGCAAACTACGAGAGATTTAACTACTCGGATTCGAAGTTATACATCACGTTACTTGTCCTTCGGGTCTTCATCGCTGTCCTCCACTCCTCGTAGGCTCCTTGGAACATCGGCACCTCAACGGCCTCCTCGAGTCAAAGACGTTCCACCCGAGAGCTCCTACGCCAAGCTTGATCTCTAACTTGAGATAACTAGGTTGCTCAAAGTGCTAAACTAAGCTACCTAGGGGATATAGAGTAAGGTTATGGATGTATTAGTCTAGCTAACCCTTGATCTCAACACATGAGAGGTTAGGGTTAGGGTTTCAAGAATGAGAGAGCTTGAGGAGAGAGAAGGTGATGATAAGAATCCTTTTGGATGAATGAAATCATTTGTGTATATATGAAACATATGATAATATTAAGTAAATAACAAATAATGAATTATCACCATGTTTCGTTAATACACTAAGTGATTCATCACATGAGTCATATAAAACATTAAATGAATCATTAACTCAATGTATGAATCACTACAAGACTCATTAATCCAATTAATGCATATGCCACCTTAACCCCCAAGTCACCATGCTTCTAGAAGCTTCCCGGAAAATTACGAGAACGCCCCTCCAATCCGTGAAAACACGGAAAAACTTTAGACTGTATAAATCCAATAACCTGATACTAGAATCTGGCTTAAACCAAAGACGGCTAGTAAAAACTGTCCGAACGTCGCACGTGCGTTTAAACACGTATGCGTCCGAACCCTTGTGGTAAAACCATACGACCTCTATATCGTTTCTCCTGGAGCAGGGAAACTCTCTGTGTGGGACTCTAAAGACTCGACACTACTCTGGCAGTGGGTTTAACCATAAACCGCAAGCGGCACTAGCTGTACGTAACGGTCCCCAGGTAGATGTCGATAAGAAGGCCGATGAGGAAACCCATCCGAACTCCTACTGAGCCTGATGTGACAATCTCCGTACAGTCCGGTCTGTTCGTCTAAGACTATCGCATATTGAGCCTAGGGGGCGACAAGCGTCAGTCCCCTAATAGCGGTATAAGTCGTGTCGGAGCGTAGCCCATTACACCCTGAGAAACTACTGGAACCTACCAGTAATTCTCGCTTGCCCTGGCCAGGGACTTTGCGTAATGGCTCTCTGACACAGCGCGATATCAACTCTCAATACCGGGAGAGACGAATCCTTTCTAACCGCCACTGCCTCCAAGTGCTTGGGACTGCACCCAACTGCTACCTGTTTGCACGACTCCTTTGAGCCGTGGTAGGGTAGCAATCTAAGAACAGTGGGACACACTCGAGGCGAAGTAGCAGTGTCAAGTCTGCAGACTATGCTGTACTCATATCACCTGGGAACTTTTAACTGACGACGGGTATAATACCAACCAACAGTTCCCCTGCGAGTCCTGTCCGGTGTACCCGTAACCTAACGAGCACCTGTATACTATCTCCAGTACGACGTACTGATGGCTGTGGGACAGACCATCTCCCTAACTGGGATGAGAAGCATACACACTAGTCTACTCTGGAGTATCGATGCCCAGTCTCGATAATCCTGCGACTAGGGACAAGTATAGGATGTTGCTTATAGACTACCCAGTCCCCACTAGTGTGACTGCCATCACGACGCTGGTAATCAAGCAACGATCCTATGGGCTCTACTAATATGTATAAGTGATACGTTACAAGAAACATATGCACATATTAAAGTTGACACAAACCAAGTAGCATACTACCATTTTTAGCAAGACTGTATATACAACTGTGAATATCCTAAGCTTCCATTAAGTAATATACATACAAGTATGATACAATAATGGCCCCTAGGGCATATACACTAACAGATGGATCGTTTGAAGTTCTACCAAAGCAAGAGCCGTATGATAAAATATCTGGTTGTGGGTACCAAAGTTCGGTTAGAGTAGGTTGGTTAGGGGTACCCATGTTATGAAAAGTGTGAGGGAGGGTAGAAAAGTCGGCGCATTTTTATAAATTTTTGATTATTTTTTTTGTTTCTTTTTATTTTTTGTATTTTTGAAATTTTTGTTTGGTTTTTCATAAATACGAAATTATGGGACTAAACTTCAAACAATCAGAATCACAATCACAATATGCATAAACAACATCTAGAGCTAGAGTCTTCAAAATCCAACTAGACCGCTCTTAGACTTCCAAGCGACAAGTTGCAGGATAACCCTCGAATCGCCTCTTCACTGCCAATTGTGGCTAGGTAAGCACAAGTGAGGTAAGGAGGGTTCCACTCACGAATCACCATGAGACGGACCTTTTAAAATTACCTCCTCACTTGTCTAGCTTAGGCACTACAAAGTCAAGTTTAGATAAACGACCGATTCCCCTCAAACTTCACTTGTCCTAAATGATCGCGACAGGTCGTTATAGGTTTGGTCTAGATATTTTTTAATTAACTCAAAGTAAGGCATATGTTTTTTGTGATTTTTAGGGTCTTAGGAAGGGTGATGAAATCTCCACCCATTTTGAGTTAGTGTTATAGCCTCTTAATGTCTGTATTTATTTGATGCAAAGCTATAAACAAACAAAATTTAAACAACACAATCTTTTTCTTATTTTAGCAGCACTGTTTATGTAAAGAAACTTGTGGAAAACACAGTTCAGTGGAGTTTAAAAGGGGGTTCTGGAGAAGGAGAAGACGTACCAAAAAAATTGGGGCCAGTAGCACAAATTTTGTCACGGAACCGCCGCCTTTCCTTGTATTAGACCATGGAACCTCCGCCTAAATGATGAATTGGAGCTTCAAACTTTTTCTGTGCACTCCCCTCGTTCTGTTCTTCTGGATCCAAGCCTCCGTTTCTTGATTTATTCACTGGATTTGCCCCAGATTTCACTGCACACTCGCACAAAAATTATCAAAAATAACAAGATGGTTTTTTATTATAATTATGGTTTTTTAATATATAGGATTTTGAAACTTATACACAAACACATACACACACACACACAAATTAACCCAAATAACAAGAAAGAAATACATTACCGTCTTCCCGGCAACGACGCCATTCGATTGTTAGGTTTATGCTATGCGTTCTATATGTTCCTACTTAGCGCAATCAAGTTGGTTTCGCATTTAGCTAGCCGGTTGAGTACGAGTCGTCCACTAGGAGATGTTTAGTGCTTCATTCTTATTTTAGACAAGTCAAGTAAAAATGTAGAAGTTTGATCAATTCTATTCTAAGTGTTTGTATTTTATGTTCAAGAGAGCTTGTTAGGGTTAGGCTTGGTTAGTAGAGTTAGGAATTAATTTTGTTCTTGTCTTGTGTCATCATTGAAATGATGTTGGAATAATCGGAAGTAGCGGGGATTAGGAGGACATAAGAATGGTATTTGCGAGTTTAAGCAGGCTTTCCAACACTAAATCCATTCCTAGTGCCCCTTGTCCGTCAGTTCCATGCTCTTATTTCCAACCCTAGGCCAAACACACGCAACAAGTCTCCAATTAGGCCGCAACTACATGTCACGTTGTAGTGCACCTAAAGAAATTCTCGACTTAGGTCACCGCTATATGTCACTGTTAGGTCCACGTTACCTCTCCCGGTACTTTCGGGGTTGCGGAAACGGTAAATCAAAATTTTTCTAAACTTTGTAACATGGACCGTAAAAGCCGGATCTTTGCTAAACAATATACTAGCATCCTAACAATAGATGTATCTACTCGGTTAGGGGTTATACCTCAACTTGAACTCCTTCTCTTCTTGTTGTTGTTCTTCTTTGATGTTCTTCTCTTCTTGTTGTTCTTCTCATTGCTTGCTCAATGGTTGATCCGGACTTCGGTCACCTCCGCGGCCTCCTTGAGTCGAAGACGATCCACCCGAGAGATGTACACCGAGCTCCACCTCAAGCCGAGGTAACTAGGGCAAGGAGATTGCTAATCTAGAAGCCCTAGGTTGTGTAGAGAATATGTATGGATGTATTTGTCAAGTAGAATTCTTTTTCTCTCAACACATGAGATCAAAGGAGAAATCAAGAGGAGGAAGAAGAAGGAGATTTTCTAGCAGCCATGGAGCTTCTCATTTCAAGAGAGAGAATGAGAATAAGCAAATGAAAAGCTTAACCAAGAGAAAAGCTAACCATGGTTGCAATAATGCACAAAACATTATGATTACTAATCACATCAAGATAAAGGTGATGGCTACAAATGACATGACCATTATCATGACAAAAGAAAAAGAAAACCAAAGAATACTTTAGATTTTCTAAGAAGATCCAAGTCAACTTTGGTCAAATGGTCAACAAAGTCAAGATGGTCAAATGGTCAATGTAATTACCCATAACAAAATTATCAATGAAAGGATTAGTAAATAATGTCCCCGGCTCATAATGGTTTTGACCAAACGAACTGTCGAAACCCTAATGAGTCCGCCTCAAAATGGTTTTGACCGAATCAACTGTCAAAACCCTAATGAGCCTGCCACATAGCGGTTTTGGCCGAACCAACTGTCAAAACCCTAATGAGGCACTTCCTCCTTCATCGCTCCGGAAAACTGTGCATACACACCTGCATCCGTATTCCGTAGAATGCGGATGCGCAGAAGACAAAACAAATCCATCCGTGCAATACTAGGATCTGGCTTAAACCAAAGCCCACTAGTACTGCCTGCCCGAACATCATACGCACACAAGTGTACGTAAGTGATCGCAGCCCTGCCGTAAAAACCATACGGCCTCTACACGTTTCGCTCAGTGCAGGGAAACTCTCTGTGTGGGACTCTAAAGACTCGACACTACGCTGGCAGTGGGTTTAACCACAGACCGCAAGCGGCACTAGCTGTACGTAACGGTCCCCAGGTAGATGTCGATAAGAAGGCCGATGAGGTAAACCTATCCGAACTCCTACTGAGTCTGAATGTGACAATCTCCGTACAGTCCGGTCTGTTCGTCTGATACATCGCATGTCGGGCCTAGGGGGCGGCAAGCGTCAGACCCCTAATAGCGGTACAAGTCGTGTTGGAGTGAAGCCCAGAACACCCTGAGATAACACTGGAACCTACCAGTATATCTCGCTTGCCCTGGCCAGGGACTACTCGTGTAATGGCTCTCCTAGACACAGCGCGATGTCAACCCCCAATACCAGGAGAGACGAATCCTGTCTAACCGTCACTGCCTCCAAGTGCTTCGGGACTGCTCCCAACTACTACCTGTTTGCACGACTCAGTAGAGCCGTGGTTGGGTAGTAATCAAAGAACAGTGGGAACACACTCAAGGCGAAGTGACAGTGTCAAGTCAGCGGACTAAGCTGTACTCATGTCACCTGGGAACTGATAACTGACGACAGGTATAATACCAACCATCAGTTCCCGACGAGTCCTGTCCAGTGTACTCGTAACCTAACGAGCACCCGCATACTATCTCAAGTACGACGTACCGACGGCTGTGGGACAGACCGTCTCCCGTGCTGGGATGAGAAGCGCATACGCTAGTCTACTCTGGAGTATCGATGCCCTATCTCGATACTCCCATGACTAGGGACGTGTATAAGGATGTGCTTGTAGATTACCCAGCCCCCATGAGTGTGATCGCCATCACAACGCCGGTAATCAAGCAAAGATCCTAAGGGCTCTACTAATGCGTATAGGTGATATAATAAATAAACACACATGTACACATTAAAGTAGAGACAAACCAAGTAGCATACTACTATATTGAGCAAGATTGTCTGTACAACTGTGAATATCCCAAGCTTCCATCAAGTAATATACATACTAGTATGATACAGTAATGGCCTCTAGGGCATATACACTAACAATCTCCCACTTGCACTAAGGCCATGTACTGGCGTATCGAAGACCTATCATCTCGATCAGCCGCTCGAACTGAGTCTGGGGTAAAGCCTTCGTGAATGGGTCCGCAGTGTTGTCCTTTGTGTCCACTCTCCGCACCTCGATCTCCTGTCGATCAATGATCTCCCTGATCAGGTGATACCGCCTTAAGATGTGCCTGGATTTCTGATGGGACCTTGGTTCCTTCGCTAAAGCTATAGCCCCATTGTTATCGCAATACAAAGGTATTGGGTCAACAATGGACGGAACCACCTGAAGTTCACTAATGAACTTCTTTATCCAGACCGCCTCTTTTGCGGCATCGCTTGCAGCAATGTATTCAGCCTCCATCGTCGAGTCTGCGACGGTATCCTGCTTGGAACTCCTCTAACATACCGCCCCTCCATTGAGGGTAAACACAAAACCCGAGACGGACTTGCTGTCATCTTTGTCACTCTGGAAGCTTGAATCGGTAAAGGACTCGACCCTGAGGTCTCCATTACCGTAAACCAGGAACATCTCCTTAGTCCTTCTTAGGTACTTGAGAATGTTCTTCACTGCTGTCCAGTGGTCCTCCCCTGGGTCTGACTGATACCGGCTTACCGCGCTCAACGCGTAAGCTACATCTGGTCTTATACATAGCATCGCATACATTATAGATCCTACCGCCGAAGCGTAGGGTATAGTGCTCATGCGAACCCTCTCCTCGTCAGTCTTAGGAGACATCTTCTTGGAGAGGGTAATTCCGTGCAATGCGGGTATGTTACCGCGCTTGGAACCCTCCATACTAAATCTCTTTAGTACGGTCTCTATGTACCTGGACTGCGAAAGTCCCAATAGTTTCTTGGATCTATCTCTATAGATCTTGATCCCCAGAATGTACGAGGCATCACCCAGGTCCTTCATGGAGAACCTTTGTGACAAAAATAGCTTGACCGATTGTAGCATAGGAATATCATTTCCTATCAAAAGAATGTCGTCCACGTACAAGACTAGGAATACGACAGTTCGTCCTACAATCTTCTTATATACACAGGGTTCATCTTCGTTCTTGATGAAATCAAATGTAAGTCCACGTTGCGACCCCCGGTTCTTACGGGGAGGCGGAAACGGTATAAAATCAAAATTTTAACGCAAGAGGCAACATGGACTAAGCTAGGTCGGGATCTTTACCTAAACTAAAACTAGCAAACTAAGCTAAAGATATTTAGCTACTCGGATGAAGATGGTTATACCTAAACTTGAACTCCTTCTCTTCAAGCTCCGATGGTGGTTCGATGGCTCCTTCTCGTTGTCTCCGTACGCCGAAGATAGATCCACTTGAAAGCTCCAACCTTTAGCTCCTTCTTCGTTCTTTGAAGAAACTAGTTCACTTGGTTTGCTAAACCTAGTGAACTAGAATGAGTAGAGATGATTTAGAATGGGATTTTATCTATGGTTCTTGATTCTCAACTCATGAGACAAGAGAACCATAGATCAAGAGAGGGAGGAAGAGGTTGAGGGTGAGAGCAAGAGGAGAGCTCAAGAACAAGAGAGAGAATGAGCAAGAAAGAATGAGGCTCACTTTTTCCTTTCACCCTCTCATAATCCAAAGTGATCATAACTCATCATATCAAAAAAGTCTTTTGGTAATGGTTAGAAGCAACCATAAGGTTATCATATCATGCACTCATTTTACTCAAAAAGCAAGCAAGAAAAAAGTCTTTGGCATGAAATGATAACCATGGTCATCATGATGGTCAACTAGTCAAGCCTAGTCAACCGGTCAACAAGTCAACAAAAGTCAACAAGTCACCAAAGTCAACAAGTCAACAAAAGTCAACAAGTCAACAACCATATCACCATAATACTTAATTAATATAATAGTTAATCACATATCATATTCTCATTAGGGTTGAGCAAAAAGTCAAAAAGTCAACGGTCAACTGTCAACAACCCTAATGAGAATCCGCTGTCTGTGCCTCCCTGTCAACTGTGCATACACACCCGCATCCGCGTTCCGAGGAACACGGATGCAAACTGGATAAATCCAATCCCATAAGGTACACTAGGATCTGGCTTAAACCAAAGCCCGCTAGTGTAAACTGTCCGGACACTGTACGTGCACAAGTGCACGGATGTGACCGAACCCTGTCGCAAAACCATGCGACCTGTCGCAATACCATGCGACCTCTACTCTTTTGCCTAAAGGCGAAAAGCTTTCTGTGTGGGACTCTAAAGACTCGACACTACGCTGGCAGTGGGTTTAACCACAGACCGCAAGCGGCACTAGCTGTGCGTAACGGTCCCCAGGTAATGCCGACAAGAAGACCGACGAGGCGAAACCCATCTGAACTCCTACTGAGCCTGAGTGTGACATTCTCCATACAGTCCGGTCTGTTCGTCTGATACATCGCATGGCGGGCCTAGGGGGCGGTAAACGTCAGTCCCCCAATAGCGGTACAAGTCGTGCCGGAGTGAAGCCCAATACACCCTGAGATAACACTGGAAACCTACCAGTATATCTCGTTTGCCCTGGCCAGGGACTACTCGTGTAATGGCTCTCCTAGACACAGCGCGATGTCAACCCCCAATACCGGGAGAGACGAATCCTGTCTAACCGTCACTGCCTCCAAGTGCTTCGGGACTGCACCCAACCACCACCTGTTTGCACGACTCCTTTGAGCCATGGTAGGGTAGTGATCAAAGTACAGTGGGAACACACCCGAGGCGAAGTGACAGTGTCAAGTCAGCGGACTAAGCTGTACTCATGTCACCTGGGAACTGATAACTGACGATAGGTATAATACCAACTAGTCAGTTCCCGACGAGTCCTGTCCAGTGTACCCGTAACCTAACGAGCACCCGCATACTATCTCAAGTACGACGTACTGACGGCTGTGGGACAGACCGTCTCCCACACTGGGATGAGAAGCGCATGCGCTGGTCTACTCCGGAGTATCGATGCCCTGTCTCGATAGTCCTGCGACCAGGGACCTGAATAAGGATGTGCTTATAGATTACCCAGCCCCCACTAGTGTGACTGCCATCACAACGCTGGTAATCAAGCAAAGATCCTAAGGGCTCCACTAATGCGTATAAGTGATATACTGAAATAAACACAAGTACACATTGAAGTAGAAACAAACCAAGTAGCATACTACTATTTTGAGCAAGATTGTATATACAAGGTGAATATCCTAAGCATCCATTAAGTAATATACAAACTAGTATGATACAGTAATGGCCTCTAGGGCATATACACTAACAATCTCCCACTTGCACTAAGGCCATGTACTGGCGTATCGAAGACCTATCATCTCGATCAGCCGCTCGAACTGAGTCTGGGGCAAGGCCTTGGTGAATGGATCTGCAGTGTTATCTTCTGAAGCGACTCTCCGAACCTCGATCTCCTGGCGATCCACGATCTCCCTGATCAGGTGATACCGCCTTAAGATGTGCCTGGATTTCTGATGGGACCTGGGTTCCTTCGCTAAAGCTATAGCCCCGTTGTTGTCGCAATACAGAGGTATTGGATCAACAATGGACGGAACCACCTGAAGTTCTTTCAAGAACTTCCTCATCCAGACAGCTTCTTTTGCGGCATCAGATGCAGCGATGTATTCCGCTTCCATCGTCGAGTCTGCAACGGTTTCCTGTTTGGAACTCTTCCAACACACCGCCCCTCCATTGAGGGTAAAGACAAAACTCGACATGGACTTGGAATCATCCTTGTCACTCTGGAAGCTGGAGTCAGCAAAGGCCTCGATCTGGAGGTCTTTTCCGCCATACACCAAGAACATCTCCTTAGTCCTTCTCAGGTACTTGAGAATGTTCTTTACCGCTATCCAGTGTTTCTCCCCTGGGTTAGACTGATACCGGCTTACCACACTCAGTGCATAAGCTACATCCGGTCTGGTACACAACATCGCATACATTATAGAGCCTACCGCAGAAGCGTAGGGTATAATAGACATGCGATCCCTCTCCAAATCAGTCTTGGGAGACATCTCTTTAGAGAGGGTGATCCCGTGACAAGCCGGTAGGTTACCGCGCTTGGAATCTTCCATACTGAATCTCTTCAGTATGGTGTCGATGTACCTGGACTGTGAAAGTCCTAATATCCTCTTGGATCTGTCACGGTAGATCCGGATACCCAGAATGTATGAGGCATCACCCAGGTCTTTCATGGAGAACCTGTGTGACAAGAACCCCTTGACAGATTGTAGCATAGGAATGTCATTTCCTATTAAGAGAATGTCATCCACGTATAAAACGAGGAATACTACAGTTCTCGCTACAAATCTACTATAGATGCATGGTTCATCTGGATTTTTGATAAAGCCAAATTCTTTGACCGTCTCATCAAAGCAGATGTTCCAACTCCGCGATGCCTGCTTTAGTCCATAGATGGACTTAAGCAACTTGCACACCTTTCCGCTGCTCCCACTCTGAATGAAACCCTCTGGCTGGTCCATATAGACACACTCCTCTAAATTTCCATTTAGAAAAGCTGTCTTTACGTCCATTTGCCAGATCTCATAATCGTGGAAGGCAGCAATGGCAAGAAGGATCCGAATGGATTTCAGCATGGCTACTGGAGAAAAGGTTTCGTCGTAGTCCAAGCCAGGTCTTTGACGAAAACCCTTTGCTACCAGCCTAGCTTTATAGGTCTCAACCTGTCCATCTACACCAATCTTCCTTTTGAAGATCCACTTGCATCCTACGGGTTTTACCCCGTCTGGAGCAATGTCCAACGTCCATACCTTGTTGGTGTACATGGACTCCATTTCGGTCCGCATTGCATCCAGCCATTTCACTGAGTCAACGCTCTGAACGGCCTGCTGGAAGCTAGTAGGCTCATCATAATCTATGATGCAATCCTCTCTATCCCCGTCTATGAGAAAACCGTAGTATCTCTCGGGCGGATGAGACTGCCTACTACTCCTGCGGAGCGGCGTAGGAATGTCCTGTTCTGTTGAACCCTCTGGTTCCATCAACCTTTCAGTAACAGTCTGTGGTTCTGGAATTTCTTCCAGTTCTACTGCGCTCCCACTTATTTCTTTTTCTATGAACTGGTGTTCTAGAAAGTGGGCATGTCGAGAAACAAGAACCTTTTGTTCCTCTTCACAGTAGAAGAAATATCCCTTGGAATTCTTTGGATATCCCACAAACTTGCACAGTACTGAGCGTGCCTCGAGCTTGTCCGTATGCTGCTTTTTGACAAAAGCTGGACTTCCCCATATCTTAATGTGATTAAGATGGGGTCTCTTCCCACACCACATCTCAAATGGCGTGGTAGGCACAGTCTTAGTGGGAACTCGGTTCAAAAGGTATGCGGCTGATTCTAGCGTATACCCCCAGAATGATCGCGGTAACTCAGCGTTACTCATCATGGACCGCACCATATCCAATAGGGTGCGGTTCCGTCTCTCCGATACACCGTTATGTTGCGGGGTGTATGGAGGAGTAAGCTGAGAGAGAATTCCGTTCTCTTTTAAATAGTCCAGGAACTCGGCACTTAAGTATTCTCCACCTCGATCCGATCTTAGAATCTTAATACTTTTGCCGGTCTGTTTCTCTACTTCATTCTTATACTCCTGGAATTTTCCAAAGGCCTCGGACTTATGTTTCATTAAGAAGACATAACCGTACCTTGAGAAGTCATCCGTAAAAGTAATGAAGTAAGAATGTCCGCTTCGGGCATGTGTAGACATTGGACCGCACACGTCACTGTGTACGAGTCCCAAGAGCTCGCTCGCTCTTACTCCTTGTCCAGTAAACGGAGTCTTTGTCATCTTTCCTTTGAGACAAGATTGACAAGTGGCATACGATTGATATTCGAACGCATTCAAATATCCTTCTGTATGTAACTTAGTCAACCTTCTCTCATTGATGTGACCCAATCTACAATGCCATAAGAAAGTCTGATTTATTTCTGGAGACTTTCTTTTGTGTGTATTCTGGACGTTGAAAATCTGTGGTTGGTTTAACACGTATATACCATTACTCAATGTACCTGACCCAATCAAAACTTGATTAAGGTGAATGTTTACAACATTACTTACAAACGCAAATTCATAACCTTCTTTAGAAACTAAAGATACAGAAATGATATTACAAGTTGCGTTGGGTACAAAAAAGCAATTACGCAAAACCAAAACATGTCCATCTGACATTCCCAGGTGATAGTCCCCCACGGCTTTAGCATCCATGCTAGCTCCGTTTGCAACTCTGAGGGTCATGTCACCTGCTTTCAAAACACTACGGTTTCTCAACGCCTGCAAAGAATTACAGATATGAGATCCTGATCCGGTATCCAATACCCAGGAAGTAGAGTTTATTGAAAGACAGTTTTCAATAACATACACACCTGAAGCTGAAGCTGCAACCTGCTTCAATTCCTGTGTTCTGGCCTTCCAGGCCCTGCAATCATTCTTCCAGTGTCCTTTCTTATGACAATAGAAGCATTCTTCCTTATCCACAAGCTTCCCCGCTATCTTTGTTGCTTTGCCTTTTCCCTTCGTATCCACTTTACCAACACCGCCCCTTGGTTTGGCGGGGGCCTTCTTCTTCTTTCCCTTGGCTTTCGCCTTGGACCTAGAAGAAGATGATCCTCCTACAAACAAAGTGGATGTTTCCCTACCTTTCTGTAGGGTGCCCTCTGCGCTCCTCAGCATGTTGAGGAGCTCTGATAGTTCAACCTCTTTTTCTTGTAGGTTGAAGTTCAGTATAAACTGGGCGTAAGTGGAAGGAAGGGACTGGAGAACTATATCCGTATATAGCTCACTCTCCAATGTGATCCCTAGGTCAGCGAGCTCCTCAATGAAGCCGATCATCTTTAGCACATGCTCGGCTACTGATGATCCGACGGCCATTCTTGTCGAAAATAACTTTTTCGACGCTTCGTATCTTGCGATACGTGATTGCTCTCCATACAGTTCTTTTGTATGGAGCAATATGGACTCCATGTCCATATTCTCATGCCTCCTCTGATGTTCGTTGTCCATCGAGGCAAGCAGGAGGCACTTGGCCTTCGCGCTATCAATCTCCCAAGTCTTGCGGATTTCCTTATCCGCGACACTGGAAGTTGGACCAGGGACAGGGGGAGCTTTGGTGGTAAGAAGATACCCCAGCTTGTCATAAGTGATTGCTATCTTGACATTCCTGAGCCAATCTTTGTAGTTTGGCCCTGTCAGTTTGTTTTTATCTAGGAGTAACTTAAGTCCAGTCATGTTGATTGGTCGCTGCAATTAGGAGAGAGAAGAAGAAACACTCAGCATGATGCTCTTGCAAGTTTAGAGTGGTTTTTAGTTTGTCTAAATAGGATGGCTCCCACTGTTTCTCGAATCCCTCCTCAAACCATAAAGGAAGAATTAGTCAGGATCAATCCCACCGTACAATACTTGCTTAACCGTTCAGCCAGGCCGGTGTCGGTACTTCGAGGGAGGTTTTCCAACGCTTTCGCGAAGTTCCTTAATTAGAGAACCTCTTTTCCCTGGGGGCGTAGCCCCGCTAACACCTTTCTAGGCACCTACTAGGTTTATAGCATTGATCGTTAAGTGAGAAATTTCCCGAGGAGTAGCATATACTCACAGTAGGATCGGGATCCAAATATCATTGCGTGACGAAACTGAAGGAATCCTACCAGAATCATCACACTCCAAATGGTATGCAAATCTAGCAAGTTTCAGTACTTATGAAACTCCCGATGTGGATTTTTGCCCCATGCTCTTATGACCTTGACTTTGGCCAAAATATCATAAGTCACATGTCAAGTTCTACCCGTCATTATCCAGGTTAATTTGGATCCATCCGTACCTACCCTTGACTTTGGCCAAAATGGCAGTACGACTGTCCCAAACCAACGCATCTATCTATGCTACACATGAACACCCAATAGCTACCAATCACTGTGCCTTGACTTTGGCCAACATACACAGCTTGAATACTATTGACTATTCATGTGAAACGACGGAGGGCTACGGATGGTTTTGGCAAAACCGTGAACGTAGTGAACTTGATATGGTCGATGGAACGAGATAGCTTTTAAATGGAGTGGCTCAAACTCCGTATTTTAAAAGTTTGTTTTGAAAAGAACCGAGTGGTTTTTCGAAAGTGTTCCAACGACTTTAACTTGGTTTATTATCTTGCATTAGTTCTTTTAATGCGTGATATTCTTGCATTAGTTCTTTTAATGCGTCCCACCATTTAACCCTACCATTGCAGAAAACAACCAAAATATGACGTACGCTTATGCCATTCGCATTCGCCACTGGGCCCCGTCATTACCCGTTAGGTTACTTAACTAACGACAGAGCGGGGGCTGGGCTAGCGCGTCTGTAAAACATAAGCAACGCCTAAATAATAAGCAATGATAGACATTACAGATCACAGATGAATGCATTGGATATACTAGCAATCCGCAATCCTTTCGAGCCTGAAACGAAAAGCGGATAACACGGTCGCGGTGAATAGCCAAATACCCCACCCAAGACCCCTACGGGTGCGGCAAACTACCCGCCAAGTACTCGGTAGTTTGTGCACCCCTCCATGGGTCTATCCTAGGAGCAAAAACAGTAAAAAGAATTATACAATGACGGCTACAACCCCGACCCGGTTGTGCGGTCAAACAAATAATAATTATTACATCAATTTACATTTACAATGAATGAAAGAAAAACAAAAGCTCATCTCACATCCACCCCGGCTATTCACCCGCGACAGTCCAACACATTCATATACACATTCCAGCACATTACAGATCATGTATAACCCCGACTAATCGACTTATAGCGATTAGCCGACGTTCAATACATGCAAGCATCACAGATATAACCATCATAGTCAAAGTGCAGTGAAGTTCGGAAAAAATACGGAATTATAGGACCCCAAAAGGAAATTTCTTTTCTGGAAAATCTGGGCACATATAATATATTTTAAAAATCCCAAAACCAACACACAAACACACTGCACGAAAAACGATGCAGAGAAGACACCAAGTCGCGGCGGTTCAGCGGCGTCTAAGAAGGATCACGCGGCGGAAGCGCGGCACTTTAGGCGAATCACTGTATCGTTTTTCTTGGGTGTTCACACAAAACCCTGAGCCGAATTTAGGAGTATAAAGTTTTTCATTTTGAGCAGAAAAAATTTCAACAGAAACTCAGTTTTTGTGATTATCCGGTTTTGTGATTTTTTTTCGGTTCCGAACTTCGTTACACTTCACTACCAAGCTAGTTTAAGTTTAGTTAGGCTCTGATACCACTGTAAGTCCACGTTGCGACCCCCGGTTCTTACGGGGAGGCGGAAACGGTATAAAATCAAAATTTTAACGCAAGAGGCAACATGGACTAAGCTAGGTCGGGATCTTTACCTAAACTAAAACTAGCAAACTAAGCTAAAGATATTTAGCTACTCGGATGAAGATGGTTATACCTAAACTTGAACTCCTTCTCTTCAAGCTCCGATGGTGGTTCGATGGCTCCTTCTCGTTGTCTCTGTACGCCGAAGATAGATCCACTTGAAAGCTCCAACCTTTAGCTCCTTCTTCGTTCTTTGAAGAAACTAGTTCACTTGGTTTGCTAAACCTAGTGAACTAGAATGAGTAGAGATGATTTAGAATGGGATTTTATCTATGGTTCTTGATTCTCAACTCATGAGACAAGAGAACCATAGATCAAGAGAGGGAGGAAGAGGTTGAGGGTGAGAGCAAGAGGAGAGCTCAAGAACAAGAGAGAGAATGAGCAAGAAAGAATGAGGCTCTCTTTTTCCTTTCACCCTCTCATAATCCAAAGTGATCATAACTCATCATATCAAAAAAGTCTTTTGGTAATGGTTAGAAGCAACCATAAGGTTATCATATCATGCACTCATTTTACTCAAAAAGCAAGCAAGAAAAAAGTCTTTGGCATGAAATGATAACCATGGTCATCATGATGGTCAACTAGTCAAGCCTAGTCAACCGGTCAACAAGTCAACAAAAGTCAACAAGTCACCAAAGTCAACAAGTCAACAAAAGTCAACAAGTCAACAACCATATCACCATAATACTTAATTAATATAATAGTTAATCACATATCATATTCTCATTAGGGTTGAGCAAAAAGTCAAAAAGTCAACGGTCAACTGTCAACAACCCTAATGAGAATCCGCTGTCTGTGCCTCCCTGTCAACTGTGCATACACACCCGCATCCGCGTTCCGAGGAACACGGATGCAAACTGGATAAATCCAATCCCATAAGGTACACTAGGATCTGGCTTAAACCAAAGCCCGCTAGTGTAAACTGTCCGGACACTGTACGTGCACAAGTGCACGGATGTGACCGAACCCTGTCGCAAAACCATGCGACCTGTCGCAATACCATGCGACCTCTGCTCTTTTGCCTAAAGGCGAAAAGCTTTCTGTGTGGGACTCTAAAGACTCGACACTACGCTGGCAGTGGGTTTAACCACAGACCGCAAGCGGCACTAGCTGTGCGTAACGGTCCCCAGGTAATGCCGACAAGAAGACCGACGAGGCGAAACCCATCTGAACTCCTACTGAGCCTGAGTGTGACATTCTCCATACAGTCCGGTCTGTTCGTCTGATACATCGCATGGCGGGCCTAGGGGGCGGTAAACGTCAGTCCCCCAATAGCGGTACAAGTCGTGCCGGAGTGAAGCCCAATACACCCTGAGATAACACTGGAAACCTACCAGTATATCTCGTTTGCCCTGGCCAGGGACTACTCGTGTAATGGCTCTCCTAGACACAGCGCGATGTCAACCCCCAATACCGGGAGAGACGAATCCTGTCTAACCGTCACTGCCTCCAAGTGCTTCGGGACTGCACCCAACCACCACCTGTTTGCACGACTCCTTTGAGCCATGGTAGGGTAGTGATCAAAGTACAGTGGGAACACACCCGAGGCGAAGTGACAGTGTCAAGTCAGCGGACTAAGCTGTACTCATGTCACCTGGGAACTGATAACTGACGATAGGTATAATACCAACTAGTCAGTTCCCGACGAGTCCTGTCCAGTGTACCCGTAACCTAACGAGCACCCGCATACTATCTCAAGTACGACGTACTGACGGCTGTGGGACAGACCGTCTCCCACACTGGGATGAGAAGCGCATGCGCTGGTCTACTCCGGAGTATCGATGCCCTGTCTCGATAGTCCTGCGACCAGGGACCTGAATAAGGATGTGCTTATAGATTACCCAGCCCCCACTAGTGTGACTGCCATCACAACGCTGGTAATCAAGCAAAGATCCTAAGGGCTCCACTAATGCGTATAAGTGATATACTGAAATAAACACAAGTACACATTGAAGTAGAAACAAACCAAGTAGCATACTACTATTTTGAGCAAGATTGTATATACAAGGTGAATATCCCAAGCATCCATTAAGTAATATACAAACTTGTATGATACAGTAATGGCCTCTAGGGCATATACACTAACATCAAATTCCTTGATTGCCTCATCAAAACAGATGTTCCAGCTCCGCGATGCCTGCTTTAATCCATAAATGGATTTAAGCAACTTGCACACCCTTCCGCTGCTCCCACTGTCTACGAAACCTTCTGGTTGATCCATGTAAACGCACTCTTCCAAACAACCGTTTAGGAAAGCCGTCTTAACATCCATCTGCCAGATTTCATAGTCATGGAAGGCAGCAATGGCAAGTAAGATCCGAATGGATTTGAGCATAGCCACCGGAGAAAAAGTCTCGTCATAGTCCAAACCAGGTCTTTGACGAAAACCTTTTGCAACGAGTCTAGCTTTATAGGTTTCCACCTGCCCATCTACACCAAGTTTCCTTTTGTAGATCCATTTGCATCCAACGGGTTTTACCCCAGGTGGAGCAATATCCAAGGTCCACACTTTATTGGCGTACATGGACTCCATTTCGGATTGCATTGCTTCCTGCCACTTATCAGAGTCCCTACTGATAATGGCCTGCCTGAAACTGGTAGGGTCATCTTCTTCCAAGATGCAATCCTCTCGATCCCCGTCTATGAGAAAACCGTAGTATCTCTCGGGCGGATGAGAAATCCTACCAGATCTGCGGAGTGGCTGAGGTTCGTTTGGGGTCACTGAATTTTCTGGTTCTGCTAAATCCTCAGTTTGAGTTTGTGGATCAGATATTTCATCCAGTTCTACCATGCTCCCACTTATTTCTTTTGCAAGAAATTGCCACTCTAAAAAGGTGGCGCGGCGAGCAACGAACACCTTCTGTTCCTCAGTGTGGTAGAACAGATATCCCAGAGAATTTCTAGGATATCCCACAAACTTACATAAAACTGACCGTGCCTCAAGCTTGTCTGGTTTTTGTACTTTTACATAGGCCGGACAACCCCATATCTTAATTCGTTCTAGATATGGTTTCTTACCACTCCATATTTCATATGGAGTCTTAGGCACGGATTTAGACGGAACCTGATTCAGTAAGTATGCCGCTGTATCTAGCGCAAGCCCCCAGAATGAAAGAGGTAACTCAGCATCACTCATCATGGATCGAACCATATCCAATAGGGTACGATTCCTTCTCTCCGATACACCGTTGTGCTGTGGTGTATAAGGAGGAGTAAGCTGAGAGAGAATACCATTCTCTTTTAAGTAATCTCGGAATTCCGTGCTTAAGTACTCCCCTCCTCTATCAGACCGGAGGATCTTGATACTTTTGCCTGTCTGGTTCTCTACTTCGTTTCTGAATTCCTTGAATTTCTCAAAAGTTTCAGATTTGTGTTTCATCAGATACACATATCCGAACCTAGAGAGATCGTCAGTGAATGTGATGAAGTACGAGAACCCACCCCTTGCAAGTATAGACATCGGACCACACACATCACTGTGTATGAGTCCCAAGAGCTCTGTTGCTCTTTCTCCATGTCCGGTGAACGGAGATTTGGTCATCTTCCCTTTGAGACAAGACTGACAAGTTTCATAAGATGAAAACTCGAACGCATTCAAGAGTCCATCTTTATGCAACTTACTCAGTCTTTTCTCTCCGATATGACCAAGTCTACAATGCCACAAGTAGGATTCATTCGTATCTGAATTCTTCATCTTGCGTGTGTTTTGTATATTGAGAACTGTATTCTGATTTAGAACGTAGATACCATTACACAGTGTACCCTCTGCAACCAGTACCTTATCAAGGTAAATGTTCATGATATTCTTTTCAAGAACAAAGTTATATCTATCTTTATCGAGTAAAGAAACTGATATGATGTTGCAAACCATGGAGGGTACATAGTAGCAATCGTTCAAAATCATAGTCTTGCCATTTGGCAATACTAGGTGATATTCACCGACGGCTGCCGCATTAACTTGTGCTCCGTTCGCTACTCTGAGCGACATATCACCCGGTGCAACTTTCCTACTTTTTCTCAGTCCCTGTAATAAATTACAGATATGAGATCCTGATCCGGTATCAAGTACCCAGGAGGTAGGGCTGACCGTAAAACAGTTCTCAATTACAAGAACACCTGAAGTAGATGCAAAACCATGCTTCTTCTTCAACTGGGTATCCTGGAAATCCATACAATCCCATTTCCCATTCTCATGACTGTTGTCACAAGTTAGAGCTGAACCAACTTTCCCCAGTCCCAAATAAGAATTCGGAACGGTCCAGCGATACATTTTATTATCTTGATTAGGGCGTGAAAAGGTTGCTGCCTGGAGAGAGAGAAAAGAAACACTCAGCGTATGCTCGTGCAAGATTAGATTGGTTTATTAATTTATCTAACCAGGATGTCTCCCACTGTTTCCTCAAATTCCTCTTAAAACCTTTTAAAAGAAGAACTAGCCGGGTTTTTAATTCACGTCACAATACTTGCTTAACCTTTCAGCCAGGCTAGTGTCGGTACTTCAAGGGAGGTTTTCCAACGCTTTCGCGAAGTTCCTTAATTAAAGAACCTCTTTTCCCTGGGGGCGTAACCCCGCTAACACTTTTCTAGACACCTACTAGGTTTATAGCATTGATCGTTAAGTGAAATAATCTCCCGAGAGTAAACCAACTCATCAGTGGGATCGGGATCCAACTGTCATTGTGTGATAACCTAGATGGAATCCACTCTAGTCACCACACTCCAGAAGGTATGCTAAATCTGCAAGTTTCAGTTCTTTTGAAACTCCCGATGTGGTTTTTGCCCCTAACGATTCATGACCTTGACAATGCCAACATATCATGAATTGTTAGTCAAGTTCGGCCCGTCATTATCTTGATTAACTTAGACCCACCCGCACAACTCTTGACAATGCCAACATAGCTATGCGACTGTCCTAAATAATCTGAAAAATAAGGTTGCAAACAAGCAATACTTAGCTACCGATCACTACGCCTTGACAATGCCAAAATACGTAGCTCGAATACTGAGTAGTACTTGTAGGAAATGACGGAGGGCTACGGCTGGGTTTTGGCGAAAACACCGTTAACGTAATGAACTTGATATTGTTGAAGGAACGTGATACACCCTTTTTTTTGAAAATATAGTGGCGAAAAATTTTGCTAAAGAGGTCACTCCCGGTGAAGGGATCTCGGCTCTTTCCTCGTCGAATGAGGTGCAGGATATTCCAAACTGAATACCTCGATGCAAAGCAAGAATAATCGACTATAGTGAAGTTATTACCCTGACGCATACTTTTGTCCAAGGGGTCACTCCCGGTGAAGGGATCTCGGCCCTTGCCTCATCGACTGAGGTGCTGGGCATTCATAACCGAATACCGCGATGCAAAATAAAAAGATGAACGTCCTTGTAATAACAGCCTTTTGAAAAAACTTGTTCCAACAACGTCTTTTAGGTTTATTTTCTTGCATTAGTTCTTTTAATGCGTCCCATCATTAAATCCTACCATTGCAGAAAACAACCAAAATATGACGTACGCTTATGCCATTCGCATTCGCCACGGGGTCCCGTCATCACCCGTTAGGTTACTTAACTAACGACAGAGCGGGGGCTGGGCTAGCGCGGCTGTAAAACATAAGCAACGCCTAAATAGTTATTATATATAACAGCAATGATAGCGAATCCATATCACAGATGAACGCTTTGGATATACTAGGAACCCGCGATTCGTTCGAGCCTGCAACGAAAAACGGATTACACGGTCGCGATGAATAGCCAAAACCCCACCCAAGACCCCTACGGGTGCGGCAAACTACCCGCCAAGTATCCGAAGCGAAGCAACCTCCCTCAATGCCATGAGTAGGCCACTCGGCACTTCGAGATACCCGGTAGTTTGAGCACCCCCTCCATGGGTCTATCCTAGGAGCAAAAACAGTAAAAAGAATTATACAATGACGGCTACAACCCCGACCCGGTTGTGCGGCCAAACAAATAATATTACATCAATTTACAAATTTATTACATGAATGAAAGAAAAGAAACTCTCATCTCACATCCACCCCGGCAATTCATCCGCGACAATCCAACGAGTTCATATACACAAACCAACAACAACAATCACAGATCACAGATATGTATAACCCCGACTAATCGTCATATAGCGATTAGCCGACGTTCAATACATAAGAACATCACAGATATAACCTTTATAGTCAAAGTATATTGAAGTTCGAAAAAAATACGGAATTATAGGCCCCCCAAAAACAAATTTCTATTCTGGAAAATCTGGGCACATATAATATATCTGAAAAATCCTAAAACCATGTCAGAAACAAACTGCACCAAAAACGATGCAGTGACTCACCAAGTTGGCCGCGGTTCCGCGGCAATAGCTTGCTATTGCCGCGGAAACGCGGCGCATTGGTGGAGTCACTGTCTCGTTTTTGGTGGGTTTCTTATAAAAACCCTAAGCTGAATTTTGGAGTATAACAAATTTTGTTTTGACCAGAAATTTTTTTAACAGAAACTCAGGTTTTTGTAACTTGGTTTTTTTTCGATTTTTCCGTTTCGAACTTCGACACACTTTACTACCAAGCTAGTTTATGTTTAGTTAGGCTCTGATACCACTGTTAGGTCCACGTTACCTCTCCCGGTACTTTCGGGGTTGCGGAAACGGTAAATCAAAATTTTTCTAAACTTTGTAACATGGACCGTAAAAGCCGGATCTTTGCTAAACAATATACTAGCATCCTAACAATAGATGTATCTACTCGGTTAGGGGTTATACCTCAACTTGAACTCCTTCTCTTCTTGTTGTTGTTCTTCTTTGATGTTCTTCTCTTCTTGTTGTTCTTCTCATTGCTTGCTCAATGGTTGATCCGGACTTCGGTCACCTCCGCGGCCTCCTTGAGTCGAAGACGATCCACCCGAGAGATGTACACCGAGCTCCACCTCAAGCCGAGGTAACTAGGGCAAGGAGATTGCTAATCTAGAAGCCCTAGGTTGTGTAGAGAATATGCATGGATGTGTTTGTCAAGTAGAATCCTTTTTCTCTCAACACATGAGATCAAAGGAGAAATCAAGAGGAGGAAGAAGAAGGAGATTTTCTAGCAACCATGGAGCTTCTCATTTCAAGAGAGAGAATGAGAATAAGCAAATGAAAAGCTTAACCAAGAGAAAAGCTAACCATGGTTGCAATAATGCACAAAACATTATGATTACTAATCACATCAAGATAAAGGTGATGGCTACAAATGACATGACCATTATCATAACAAAAGAAAAAGAAAACCAAAGAATACTTTAGATCTTCTAAGAAGATCCAAGTCAACTTTGGTCAAATGGTCAACAAAGTCAAGATGGTCAAATGGTCAATGTAATTACCCATAACAAAATTATCAATGAAAGGATTAGTAAATAATGTCCCCGGCTCATAATGGTTTTGACCAAACGAACTGTCGAAACCCTAATGAGTCCGCCTCAAAATGGTTTTGACCGAATCAACTGTCAAAACCCTAATGAGCCTGCCACATAGCGGTTTTGGCCGAACCAACTGTCAAAACCCTAATGAGGCACTTCCTCCTTCATCGCTCCGGAAAACTGTGCATACACACCTGCATCCGTATTCCGTAGAATGCGGATGCGCAGAAGACAAAACAAATCCATCCGTGCAATACTAGGATCTGGCTTAAACCAAAGCCCACTAGTACTGCCTGCCCGAACATCATACGCACACAAGTGTACGTAAGTGATCGCAGCCCTGCCGTAAAAACCATACGGCCTCTACACGTTTCGCTCAGTGCAGGGAAACTCTCTGTGTAGGACTCTAAAGACTCGACACTACGCTGGCAGTGGGTTTAACCACAGACCGCAAGCGGCACTAGCTGTACGTAACGGTCCCCAGGTAGATGTCGATAAGAAGGCCGATGAGGTAAACCCATCCGAACTCCTACTGAGTCTGAATGTGACAATCTCCGTACAGTCCGGTCTGTTCGTCTGATACATCGCATGTCGGGCCTAGGGGGGCGGCAAGCGTCAGACCCCTAATAGCGGTACAAGTCGTGTTGGAGTGAAGCCCAGAACACCCTGAGATAACACTGGAACCTACCAGTATATCTCGCTTGCCCTGGCCAGGGACTACTCGTGTAATGGCTCTCCTAGACACAGCGCGATGTCAACCCCCAATACCGGGAGAGACGAATCCTGTCTAACCGTCACTTCCTCCAAGTGCTTCGGGACTGCTCCCAACTACTACCTGTTTGCACGACTCAGTAGAGCCGTGGTTGGGTAGTAATCAAAGAACAGTGGGAACACACTCAAGGCGAAGTGACAGTGTCAAGTCAGCGGACTAAGCTGTACTCATGTCACCTGGGAACTGATAACTGACGACAGGTATAATACCAACCATCAGTTCCCGACGAGTCCTGTCCAGTGTACTCGTAACCTAACGAGCACCCGCATACTATCTCAAGTACGACGTACCGACGGCTGTAGGACAGACCGTCTCCCGTGCTGGGATGAGAAGCGCATACGCTAGTCTACTCTGGAGTATCGATGCCCTATCTCGATACTCCCACGACTAGGGACGTGTATAAGGATGTGCTTGTAGATTACCCAGCCCCCACGAGTGTGATCGCCATCACAACGCCGGTAATCAAGCAAAGATCCTAAGGGCTCTACTAATGCGTATAGGTGATATAATAAATAAACACACATGTACACATTAAAGTAGAGACAAACCAAGTAGCATACTACTATATTGAGCAAGATTGTCTGTACAACTGTGAATATCCTAAGCTTCCATCAAGTAATATACATACTAGTATGATACAGTAATGGCCTCTAGGGCATATACACTAACAGTCACTTATAGCGTGCCTAAGAGAGATGGCTGTGTTTGTTTGGTCTAGGTTCACTTCAAGTTATTTGGTGAAGGGAAGCACAAGTGACTTTTCTATCCCTCATACCACCCTTCCTAACCTTAACAAGTGAGTAAATTACTAACTCATAATGAAAAGAAAACAAAACAGAAAGAGAAGAAAGAATGAAGAATATGATTAGAACAAAAATAGCAAGGTAACTATTTGGGCCCTCACCTAAGCAAGGGTCTCCTTTGAGTATCATGGCTTAAAAAATAGAGATTAAAAGAGAGGAAGAAGAACAATAAAATCAACAACTACGTTAACAAACAAATAATAAAAGATATACTACAAATTAAAATAGAATGCAAGAAAATAAAGATGCAAGGTAATAAAACCTCTCATCTTCATTGACTGTCCACTCAAAAGCTCTCATTACATTTTCATGGAGAATAGATGAAAAAGAAGAAGAAAACTAACTAATCTAACACTAATCCTAAAGAATGTAAAGCATCCTTGGTTTGGCACACTTCTAGAGTATATATAGGAAGAGAAGTGAATCCCTAGGGCAATATTCTGAGCCCATATACAATTACAAAAACACCCCTGAAAATTCGTCGCGAGACACTCTGGTATAGCCGTGGATCCTCCGCCATTATAGCCAAAGTTTTGCGCTTCCGTGGTCGTTTGGAGGAATTGGTGCGCCGTGTTCGTGTGGGTTCTCATGTTGTTTTTTTTCTTCTGTTTGACAGGTTCAAATTTGCAAAATAGTTCCAAACTATTCTCAGATTTGGAATAGTCCGAAATGGCAACTCTTTTTGTCTTTTGCCCTTGATCTCCCCGAGCTCCGCGTTGCCACCTTGATCCTTGAGCTGCCATCCTCGTGCTCAGTGCTTGTCCCAGATATGAATGACCATCGCTTGATCTTGCCTCTTGTACTGGTAAGCGGCACCTGACGGGTGTGGATGACCGGAATCCAGATTTTATCTGTTTTTGGCAGTTATTCTGAATTTTGTCATAACTCTAGAGATTGTGCGTGGTTTGCGTTATTTTGGACTGAGAACCTGTAATCTGTAATCATGTAGCTAACACGGATCAAAAGTATTTACCTATATACAAATGTGCATGAGAATGAGCAGTATTAAATGCAGTATTCTAGTGTGAACATATATCCGGATTCTGCTATCAACACGAACCGTATTACCCAATATCTTATCAACCTTAAGATATATTCCCATTCTATATTCATATAGAATCTCATGCACTAATTTAGATGGAACCATATTCAATTGGTATACAGCTGTTTCCAATGCACTTTCTAAAATGGAAAAGATCATACAACATTACTCATCATGGAGCGCACCTGCGGATAAATAATCTGAAAGAGAATTAAATTCTCAATTATATAACTACGAAATATCTAGCATAAGTATTTACATTTTCAATCACTTCGAAAAATCTTGATACTTTCAACGTTTGGTTTTCTAATTTATTCTTATATCCTATTAACTTCTCAAAATCTTTGGACTTTGCATTTCAAGAAGAATGCACGTCTAAAACCAGAGAACTTATAGGTAAAATGGAATGAAGTAAGAGTACCAACCCTTTGTCCATAAAGATATCGGAAAACATATATTACTTTGTATAAGTCCTATGAGTATACTAAGTCAAACTCTGTATGCTGTAAATTATAATTGTATTTTGGTTAAGAACGTCTACAGCGTTATTCAATACAAATTACATAATTATCAATTGATAAAGGTAAATATTCATAACATATTTTTCAAAAATTTATATCTCGCTTTATTAAATAAAGAGACAGATATAACAGTTTTAAAAATTGGTGCATAACAACGGTTATTCCAAACCAAATATTTGCCGTTAGGCAAAACCAGGTGATTTTCACCAATAGCACTAATTGCTACGTATTCTGACATTGAGGATTAAATCA